>ML782962.1:0-15271 GCA_009831015.1 Picea engelmannii | reverse complement strand
AAAGTTCTCTTGGTGTAGAGTAACAATGGGCATTACTGCCCTGGATTGTTGACTATATAATCCCCTGGACCCCTGGATGCAAAGAAAACAACAAGTGGGAGAATGTTGGGTATGTGTTATATTCTTTGCATGTGTGTGTGTGTAGGTGCGCCAGATAACTGCGTCTGGGCGGTTTTTGCTATTTTTAGCGGATTTTGCTATTTTTAGCTGATTTGTAAATTAATCCCGGATTAAGGGATTAGGGTTTTGGTATCTACGGAATACCTAAAAACATTGTATATATTGTATGGCGAATGGTGAAATTCGATATAATGAAAAAGAAAGGTTTTCCCGGTTGAGGGTTTCCGGTAAAGATCTCTGTGTATTCTGTGTATGAGCCATTGATTAATTTCTGTATTGCTTAAGAATATATATGCATTGCTTTACTTCGCAGGTTTAAAACTTACATTTTCAAGGAGTGAAAATCGTTGAAGTTGCGAAGGCCAAAGTAAGTCTCGACCATTGGTCGAAGAGGACATGTTGCGTAAGATCCAAGAGTCTGGAGATTTAGATCTTCGGGGGAATTTACGTCGAGAGGATTTGGTAAGTTCTGAAGCCAGAGCTGCGAAGTAATTAAAAGCGTACATCTATGGATCTACGTGGAACCTTGCATATTGTTAGATTGAAGGACTGAGCAGTTAGCAGTCTATGATGACGTCATTCAATGTGATGTGGACCCGCATTACACGTGCCACGTGTAACCCAGTTTTAAACGATTCACATACCCATTGTGCATGTTACAACATGACAGGTGTCACCCCCTATCTAAGACATGTGTCACCCCTTGACCCTCAGTGCATGTCAGTTTCTGGTTTGTGGCCGCCTAGCTTACATGGCTAGTGATGTGTCTGGGACTCCGGGAGTTTGGATAGCTTCGGAAGTTTGGAAGACGTGGGGCATGGTACAATATAAGAACATCCAACACAAAACGTCGACCGTCGAAGGGCTAAATCCACGTGGCGAAATATCAGAAGTTCAGACATAGTATGGTAAAAAGGAATTCTCGACGAAGATCATTGAATGTCGAACATCGACCGCCGAAGGGCTAAGGCCATGTGGCGAGATATCGATAGTTCGGGAATTTGGACATAGTGTGATAA
Organism: Picea engelmannii; assembly: GCA_009831015.1. Lineage (NCBI taxonomy): Eukaryota > Viridiplantae > Streptophyta > Pinopsida > Pinales > Pinaceae > Picea > Picea engelmannii. The sequence continues at coordinate 14,132 of ML782962.1, read as the reverse complement.
AAAGGAATGTTCGACAGAGATCATCGATCGTTGAATGGATAAGGCCACGTGGCGAGACCTCGAGACTTCGGGGATTAGGAAAAAGGTATGTTCATCACCGAGTACCAAATCCCCCTTTTTAACTGTATATCTTGGTGGAGGATGTGAATCGTTGATCCCCTCCGTTTGGCGATATGAGAATTTGACAACACTTTTGGAACTCCCAAAGTCCGAGAACTTCCAAAGTGCTAAAACCTTTGATAACGTAGGCTCTTAGCTCTCGGTTTTCAGCTTGAGGTCACAAGGATGACCCCACTAACTGGTTCAAGCACACAGTGAGAGACGTAAGTTTCGGGGGAGCTGATTAAGAGGTTTTTGCTTAAGTAAGGGACTAAAAATGCACCAGGGAAAGCGAAAAATTGATGCCCCATCCCTAGAAAGGGTATTTAGGGGTTGGGTGTGTTACAAATTGGTATCAGAGCATGGCAACAACACTTGGCCTAATTGGGCTCATGCACGAGTTGCATAAAAATATTATTAGAGAACTTGCGGGGTAACTCCCTACCTTACCCCCCTTCTATAAGAAACTCGTTTGAACCTCTACTAAAGATAGGAACGACACCTTCTATTGTTGATAAATGTTTTGGAAGTCTGCATAGTAGGTTGCTAATGTGTCCAAATAAAGAACTGACTTCACCTTGCAATGATATGTGTTGTTCATGAATTGGTAGATTAATAACTATTAGAAAATGTTTTATCTGCACTCAAGTAGTCAGTGAACAACAGGAGAACTACAACGTAAAGTACGGTGACACATTAGGAGTTGGGGGAGAGCTCCCACAATAGAGAGGAAGAATCTGATGAAAGGAGGGTGGTGGAGACCCCTCTAAATTTGGTTGAAATTGTAAGAAGCCTCATGGAAGAATTACAAAGTTATAAGGCTGACAATGAAAGGTTGATCATGGAGAAGGAAAAGTAGACAGAAATTAATGCAGTCCTACTACGAAGTCTATTAGATATACAAAGGTAAATGCAACATGCTCCAGCTGCCAGTCGTGTGGATAGGCATCATACTAAGAAAACTCCAAGTCCACCTGAGATACAAAAGCATGGTCCTGAAAGTGGCCACACCAGGAGGAGCACCTCAAAGAAGGCCCAACATGGAGCTAAGAGACATTCAATGGAAGATTCCTCTGGTGAGGACACTAACAACTCCAAGGAATCTTCTAGTGGAAAAACTAGTTCCCATTCTCAGACAAGAGGAAAGAAGAGGAAACATTCCAAGAGTCATGACCCTGAAGAATTCAAGAAAGCCAAACCACCCACCTTCAATGGAGATATTAAGGAGGGGGAAGAAGCATAAGTTTGGCTACTCGACTTGAAGAAGTACTTCAGAGTCCATGACTACTCTAAAAACTTAAAGGCTCATATAACCATTTTTAACCTGAATGGGAAATCTTCCATTTGGTGAGAAGACATTAGGAATGTGAAAGGAGTCCATGAGAAGGACTTGTCATGGAAACAATTTGAGAAATACTTCAAGAAGAAGTACATGTCAGAAAAGTACTCTGATGGGAAGACCAAGGAGTTCTATGAACTCAAGCTGGGACTACTCACCATAGATGAGTATATTAAGGAATTTCACGAGTTGATGAGGTATCTGCCCTACATAAAGGATGAAAAGGTAAAGATGCAATGGTTTATTAGTGAGTTACCTCAGTCATACCAGGACAGAATTGATTTTGATGATCCAAATACCTTAGAAGATATTATTCGAAAAGAAAGGTATTTCTATGAGCAATTCAAGAGTAAGACAAAACCCCGTGAAGACTGGAAGAAGAAAAACAATTCAGAATTCAAGAAGAAAGGGTTTAAATCCTCGAGATTTAAGAGCCCTAGTAAGAGCTCTAGGATAAACCTTTCTGCCAAAAGTGTGTATCAGCAAAATTTTCCATCCCATAGCGGAAATAAACCATTCAGAGCAACTCCAAGTAAGACTGATAACACGAAGAGAGAAACCTTGAAATGTTGGGGTTGTGGAGGGGAGCACCTACTGAGGGACTATCTACATAGGCAACATAACCCTAGGAGGGTCTACAACGTCCAAGAGGCTACCACAGTCAATGATGTGGCTAGGATCCCGCCACAAATTTATGCAGCCTTGGATAATAGACAAGCTAACCACCAAGCTTCAGTGGTGGAGATGGAAGGTATAATTGCCAACCATCATGTTTCCATTTTAATTGACCATGGTTCTAATTTGAGTTATGTTTCCCCTCAAATTGTTGAGAAAAGTAAATTTCCACAAGTTAAACATGTTAAATCATGGCTAGTACAACTAGCCACTGGAACCAAAAGAAAAGTAACAGAGGTTATACCAGCATGCTAATTTTTCATGAGTGGGTTGCCAACCCAAGCAAACCTAAACATACTTCCTCTAGGATCGTATGACCTGTTGATTGGCATGGATTGGTTGGTTGCCCACAAAACCAAGTTGGATTGTTACAGTAAAACTTTGGAGTGTGAAAATGAATAAGGAAAGAGGGTAACCCTACAAGGGATTCAAAAGCATGTCTCAGTGAGACAAATATCAGCCCTCCAAGTGAAGAAGTATTGCAAAAAGAGATCTCCCTTGTATGCAATACAAGTAATGAAATTTGTTGAGAACGACAAACCCAACCTAGAGGACTATCCCATATTGAGAAAATATAAAGATTTATTCCCAAAAGAGGTGTCAGGTCTACCTCCAAGAAGGGATATTGATTTTTCAATAGAACTTATACCAGGAGGAGTATTGATTTTTCAATAGAACTTGTACTAGGAGGAGTGCCAATGTCTAGAAAACCCTATATAATGAGTACACCAGAGCTATTTGAGCTCAAATTACAGTTGAAGGAGATGTGGGACAAAGGCTACATTCGGCCTGGTGTGTCTCCATGGGGAGCACCAGCCTTGTTTGTGAAAAAGAAAGATGTCACACTCAAACTATGCATAGATTATAGACAACTCAATAACATGACCATCAAGAACAAGTATCCCTTGCCAAGGATTGATGACTTATTTAACCAATTAAGGGGTGCTACCATCTTCTCCAAGATTGACTTAAGGTCGGGATACCATCAGGTATGTATTAAAGATAAAGGCGTCCACAAGACAACCTTTAGGAAAAGATATGGCCACTATGAATTTGTGGTGGTGCCATTGGGCTTACCAATGCACCATCCACTTTCATGTGCTTAATGAATAACGTATTCATAAAGTTCTTGGATAGGTTTGTGTTGGTTTTCATTGATGATATCCTAATCTATTCTAAGAATAGGGAAGAGCATGAAGAACATCTCAATCTAGTACTCCAAGTATTAAGAGAGCATCAACTCTATGCTAAGCTCAGTAAGTGTGACTTCTTCCAAAAAAAAAAGTCCACTACTTAGGCCATGTTATTTATGAGGAAGGAGTGGCAGTTGATCCTGACAAGATTAAAGCCATCATGGATTGCCCTACCCCAAAGGATGTATTTGATATCAGATCCTTTATGGGTCTGGCAGGATGCTATAGGAGATTCATAAAATAATTCTCCAAGACTGGTTGCCCAATCACCTCCCTTTAGAAAAACAAGGTTAAATTAATTTGGACATCAGAATGTGAAGAAATATTTCAAGAGCTGAAATACCTTCTCACCAATGCACCTGTGTTGAATATTGCATATCCAAACAAAGACTTCCTTGTGTGTACAGATGCCTGCAAGGAAGGGCTCGGAGGAGTCCTTCTGCAAGAAGGACATGTGATTTGATACGAGTCCAGAAAATTGAACGAGCATGAAGTCAATTATGTGACCCATAATATGGAATTGGTTGCCATAGTGCATGCTTTAAAGATGTGGAGGCATTACCTCCTAGGTAGGATATTTGTACTTATGATAGACCATAGTGGGTTGAGATATATGTTTGACCAACCAAAACTCAATGTGAGACAAGATAGGTGGATGGCTCTCCTTAGTGAGTTTGATTTTGAAATCAAACATATCAAAGGAAAGGAGAATAGGGTGGTTGATGCCCTTAGTAGAAGTATGAAATTAGTTCACTTGGCAGTTGTAAGCGTCAGTGAATCAAACATCAAAGAGAGGGTCAAAACTGCACAAGAGACAGATGCATTTTTCAAGACCGTAACATCATACTTAAAGAAAGATCACACAGGGTTGAAGTATGAAGGTTATCAAATGCTTAATGATGACCTATTGACTTACAAGGGCAGATTATACATTCCAAATTGTGAAGACTTGAAGAGGTTCATAATGGATGAACTACACAAAATACCATATATTGGTCATCCTGGTTATCAGAAAATGATCATGGCCACTGGGAAGTTATCTATTGGATCGAACTGAAAAAGGACATAGTTGATTACTTAGCTAAGTGTCTAGAATGTCAACAAGTCAAGGTAGAGCACCGATACCCAGTAGGGTTGTTGCAGCCCCTACCAATTCTCGAATGGAAATGGGAAACCATCTCCATGGATTTCATCACAGGATTACCAAGATAACTAAATAGAACGATGCCATCATGGTAGTTGTGGAAAAACTAAGCAAAGTTGCTCACTTCATACCTGTCAAGTCAACCTGAAAGGTAATGTATATTGCCAACATCTTCATGAAAGAGATATTCAGACTTCATTGCATACCTAAGGAAATTATATCCAACAGAGATACAAAGTTTACTTCAAACTTTTGGAAATCTTTGTGTGTTGGTTTTGAAACAAAATTGCTCTTTAGTACAGCCTATCATCCTCGGACTCATGGGCGGATAGAGAGGTTAAACCAAGTATTATAAGACATGTTTAGGATGTATGTAATACATCAACCCAGGAAGTGGGGGGACTACCTACCACTAGTAGAATTTGCTTACAACAATGATTATCAAGAGTCATTGAAAATTATCCCTTTTGAAGCCCTCTATGGAAGGCAATGCAACATTCCGATCAGCTGGAACAATCCAGTAGACAAAGTTGCAATCATGCCAAATATGCTAAAGGAAATGGAACAACAAGTGATTCAGATCAGGCAAAATCTCAAGACAGACCAGGATAGACAAAAGAGCTATGTAGACATGAAAAGGACTCCTAGAGAGTTCAAAGCAAAGGATCATGTGTATCTACGAGTTAGACCGAGGATAAGCTTCTTGAGGATGGGAGCTTGTGCCAAGCTGGTACCTTGGTATTGTGGACCCTTTGAAGTTTTGGATAGAATGGGACCAGTAGACTGTTGTCTAGCACTTCCTCCCACAGTGAAGGCACCTAATGTTTTCCATGTTTCTTTATTAAAGAAGTATGTACATGATTTTAATCATATTATTGACTGGTATGTGATTCAGGTGGAACCCGAGGGAGAGTTCCTGCCAAAACCTCAATGCATAATAGACAGGAAGGAAACCCCACTAAGGAACAAAACCATTGCACAAGTCTAGGTGCAGTAGAAACATTTTGGCCCAGATGAGGCTACATGGGAAATGGAGGATGCCATAAGACAAGGATATCCATTTTTGTTTTCTTCTGTACATACAGAGCACATCAGCAGGTAGAACATTGAGGATGATGTTCCTTTAATGGGGAGGGGATTGTAATACCCCTGTTTCTCCCAGTTTGTAAATATAACTATAACTGGCCAAGAGACTATGGCAGACTAAATATGTGTGAATGTTTGATTTGATGAACCTTTGTATAAAAGGGTCATTGTATGAATTTTCTATTATTAATAGAATTTGAATTTGAATATGTCTTGCACAACTGTTGAAAGGGGGGAAGTTTTCCAATATAGACCATGGATGTTATGAGAGAGAGGGTGAAGGGAAAACCAAGAATGGTTGAGATAACCCTCACCAAACCAGTACCTACTAGGTGTAATTTCTCAATAGTCCTCTCACCCATAAATGAATTACGAGTCAAGCTCGTGGTTGGAAGGTCATCCTCAAGAATTAATGAGGAGATGGGACAGGGTACCCATCGGTAAGGCTTCCAAACCTTACCACGAATTAGGATTCGGACCCACGCAACCTTGATGAGGAAGGCAAGGAATGACGTAATTCAGGCAGAGAGATGGATCTGTGAGACAATAAAGTAGATAAAACACTCTCCCGAGAAGAGCAATGAACAGACTTCGACTCTGAAGTTGAGAGGAAAAAGATGAGCAGTAAGCTTGATCTGGTTGTAAGAAGTCATGGGTAGGGTTTGGCTACAAGCTGATAAATGAGGCTAACAAGTGACCGAGGAAGTAGTCGTGCATCCCTCGTTGCTTGGAGCAGAGAAAACCAGTTACCAAGTTCTTGTGGGAGAAGGAGAGTAACTTTCATCCATGACTATTGTGGAGCAAAGAGAAAGAATCTCTCTCGGAGCATCATGGTCTAGCTCGGGGGTGGCCAATGGTAAATCCAGTTGGATTCGTTGTATCTATGGTTAGGAGGAAACAGGCACCCCTTTCAGCAATTGCTTCACATTTTCCAGTTCTGATAAGTATTTTCATACTCAGTGTAATATATTGGATGTGACGATGAAATGTCTATGTTTATGATTCGGTCTTTCAGTATTTGAACAGTTATTAGAAATGCTCTGTGATTTTTGTAAATTGTTATATCTATATGATATTTGATTTATCTTTGTTTAACTGTTAGAGAGTCATGGGAATCCGCAGGAGGGTCAAGGTAGGATCGACTAAAATGTCCAAGTCCTGTCAATCCATTGAAGTTTATCTTAGTGGGAACATCAAAGTCCAAATTCTATTGGAGGAGGATGTTTTTCCTTTAGACTATTCACCCATCTTACCGAGGGCTCGTGCCCATGTCCTTAATCCAATTGTTGCTAAAGGAATAGCGCTTATCCCCTAGAATTTCCAAAGTATCCATGTGACTGGGGTTTGGGAACCCTGTGTTAGTCCAAAAGGGGGCTAGCTCTTCGGCTTCGGGACTTCAAGACTTGTGATTCCACAATCCTTGAAAGTAGTCGAAGGCCGAAGTCACAAATCGACGAGGACCGTCGATCTGGGGATTCAACATAGATCACTCTCAGCCATTAGATCAGGCGTAGGAAGCGAAGCGTTAAGTGCTTCGGCGAAATGCTACTTCGGGAGAATAGGAATGGTCTAATGCCTGGAACTCCTGAATGTCAAAGTCACAAAGTTAATCTGGATTGTTGAACTGGAGGGACACATTTCCACAGATCCACGATTATCCAGGAGTCCGGGTATTCAGCGATCTAGAAACGTGCGATTTTTCCCTGAAGGTCTGCAAGCCGAAGCAAACCCTAGTCATAGATGGTAGGTACACATGGCAATAGATCCAACGTGGTCTGGAAAGAAAGCCAAGAGATACACGCTGAAGCCCTGAATGTCAAACTACTGAAGTGACAAGAATCGTTGGATGAGCGGGTACATGGCACGTGATCTCGTGGTCCGGAGACTTTGTACTATGGAGGAATTTGGCCAAGGGTTTTCAAGGAGTGAAAATCGCCAAAGTCGCGAATGTTGAAGTAAATCTTGATCATTGTTTGAAGAGGACATGTGGCGCAAGATCTGAGAGTCTGGAGACTTGGCTCTTCAGGGGATTTGCGTCGAGAGGATTCGATAAGTTCTAAAGTTGGAGCCATGAAGTAATGAGAACCGTAGATCTATGGATCTATGTTGAACCTTGCGAACCGTTAGATTGAAGGACTAAGTAGTTATCAGTCTATGATGACTTGGCATGATGACATCATTCGATGTGATGTGGACTTCCATTACGTGTGCCACGTGTAACCCAGTTTTAGACAATTCACACACCCATTGTGCCTATTAGAGAATGACACGTGTCACCCCTATCGAGGACACGTGGCACCCCTTGACCCTCTCTGCGTGTCAGTTTCTAGTTCGTGGTTTCCTAGCCTACATGGTTGGTGACGTGTTCGGGACTCCGAGAGTTTGGATAGCTTCGGGATTTCAGAATATGTGGGGCATGGTACAATATAGGAATGTCCAACACAAAACGTCGAATGTCGACCATCGAAGGGCTAAGGCCACGTGGTGAGATATCAGGAGTTCAGGCGTTTGGACATAGTATGGTAAAAAGGAATGCTCGACGGAGATCATCGAATGTCGAACGCCAATCGTCTAAGGGCCAAGGCCACATGTCAAGATATTGAGAGTTTGGACATAGTCTGGTAAAAAGGAATGTTCGACGAAGATCGTCGATCACCAAACGTCGATTGTCGAATGGCTAAGGCCACATGGCAAGACCTCGGGACTTCGGGGATTAGGAAAAAGGTATGTTCAACGCCGAGTACGAAAGCCCCCTTTTTAAATTTAGATCTCGGCAGAGGATGTGAACCGTTGATCCCCTCCGTTGTTCAGCGATCTGAGAATTTGACAGCACTTTTGGAACTCACGAAGTCCGGGAACTTCCGAAGTGCCAAAACCTTTGCTAATGCAAGCTCTTAGCTCCCGATTTTCATCCTGAGGCCACGAGGATGACCCTGCTAATTGGTTCAAGCGCATAGTGAGAGACGTAAGTTTCGGGGGAGTTGATTAAGAGGGTTTTTCTTAAGTAAAGGACCGAAAATGCACCATGGAAAGCGAAAAATTGATGCCTCGTCCCTAGAAAGGGTATTTAGGGGTTGGGTGTGTTACGAACCTTGGGAAAGCATTTCCATGGATTTTGTGGGAGATTTACCAACAACCATGAAGGGACATGACTATTTATTTGTTGCAGTTGACAGGTTCAACAAAATGTGCATTCTCATGCCTTGTAAAAAGACCATCAAAGGACAAGAAGCAACAATCATGTTCTTTGAACAAGTTTGGGTGCACTTTGGGATACCAAGGAGCATCATCTCTAACAAGGATACCAAATTTCTTAGTACATTTTGGACTACATTGTGAGAGAACATGGACACTAAGTTGAAGAGATCTACAACATTCCATACAAACAGATGGGCAGACATAAGTATTGAATGTGACTTTGGTGCAACTTATAGATTTTAACCTTGTACAATTATTTACTGCAAATAGATCCTCAATAAAACAAAAAAGATACAATGGCACACACACACATTACACGGACATTTTTACCCCGAAAACTCAAATCGAGAAAACCAACAACATGTTTAGAGTCGCACCTTTAATACTCTATTCATGATATTCGTTATTTGCAATACAATATACATATAGGATCTTGCGGCATCCAAAACCCTAATCCATTGACCTGGATTAGTCAACAACCCTAATTCCTTAACCAAAATTGGAAAACCATAGACAAAAACCATGTGCCGAAAAACCAAAAAAAACGAATGCAAAAAATCGCCAAAATGGACCAATTTCTTTTTCAAAGAATAAAGCACATACCCAACACAACTTTTGAAGGGTTACAATCAGAGGCATCCTAAGACCTGGGATGAAAATTTGATCTACATACAACATTCTTATAATAGAGTAGTCCACACTTCTGTTGGTAAGCCACCTTTTGAAACTTGCTTTGGATATTTGGCACCTTCACCCTTTGAAGTTGTATATGGACAACAAGGAGAAGTGAGGGAGGACCTCATAGGAGATGTATTGAGAGTAGAAAAATTTGTTGAGAAGATTAGGGAAATCCATTTGCGAGTACAAGAGATGTTGAAGAAGTCACGGGAATAATACAAAGCCAGACATGATCAACACATAACCAATAAGTCATTAAAAGTGGGAGACAAAGTTTCGCTACAACTAAACAAGGAAAGACTACATGGTCCTAGTAAGAAGATCAAGAATTTGTGGTATGAACCTTTCGAGATGTTGGAAAAGCTGGGAGATAACGCCTACAGACTTAGTCTACCCCCATACATGCACATTATGCAGTAGTGAATATGGAGAATTGCAAACTCTACGAACCTTCCATGTTGGATCAAGAGGAGGGAGGAGCAGGTCCTGCCTTCCATAGAGGACATGGCACCAAATGCTCAGGAAAAGTTGGCAGAGGACAAAGTTTTGTAGAAGCGGTCCATAACTACAAGACATGGGCAATGTGACCTTTGGCAGATTGGGTTGAAAGGAAAACTTCCATGCAAAGCAAAGTGGTACTCCCAGAAGAAGGTAGAGGAAAAATTCCCTCACCTTATTTAGTAAAGATTTTGGGGACCAAAAGCCTCCCTAAATGGGGAGGTATGGTTTGGATTGGATCATTATATTATTTGTCATCTATCTCAATGCTTTTAGAGTGGAAAAAATTGGAGGAACCAGCTTGTTGGGTCAATTTAATAGCAGGTCCTAGTTATGAAAATTGGGGTTTGAAACCTTCCAGAGCCATCTTGAAGCATCAAATGGCATTTTAGGGTGTCAAAACTTTCCTAGCTTTTGTTTGAATCCCTTGACAATATTCTACACATTGAACATTTCCAATGGTGCAAAAATCGTGTCAATCGAATCTCGTATGCAAAATTTATGCCTTCTGCAAGTTAACCTACCATGTTGACCACTATGGTACGAGTGGATACCATGTCAGCCCCCATTACTCACGCAAATGGGGCTAGCCATGTGTGGAATTTCAAGAATATTCTAGAAGGTCGAAAACCTTATCATAATCGAGGGTTGAGGAAGTCAAAACCCTACCCTTAAATGGTTGTCAGGCGATGTTAAATATCGGGTTGCTAGGAGTAGAAGGGGTTCCATTCTTTTGCATTGTATTTTTTTCCATAGTTAAGCATAACAATTGAGAGTGGTATTTTGTGAGCATAACAGAGGAGGATAGATTTTGTAGCAGCCATACAGGCTGCAATGTCAAAGGCAACTCCATAGAGAGTGCCTCTTTCTTTTTACTTGCATTTGAAGAAAATAGACCATAGCAACATCACCTTCTAGCTTAGTTTTCTCCCGTATTGGGTTTCTCAGGTTATATCTTGTGTTTATTTGTGGATGGTGTGTGTGTGTGTATTTATTTTTGTTCTATGTTTTTCACATTTGAACTATTTCATACATTTTAAGCAAAAATCCAGTAATTAAAGAGTCTGAGATCGAAAGGAAATTAACCTTCATAGTAAATATTTTAATATTTTTATTAGATCTATTGTGACGAACTATCCAGTGCAATATCCACGACAATTTACATATCACAAGGGCATTATATCGTCAAGTGGGCACCCTTACCAACACAACCACAAGATTGAATGAGGGAAGCTTAAGGAAAAATGGGGTATTTCTTTCCAAGTTATCCCCAAGGTTTATGATCAATGTCAATTTATGCATGGTGCCACGTTTCGAACCTGTTAAACCACATATGTCAACTCAACAAAGCCATTGTAGTATAACTAGATGGAGGTGGGATGCAATGTCCATCACCCTTATGGCATCCCCACACATGCCAGTCTTAATGTGTTGCCAACAATTTGAATCTTGTGGAGATATTATGTAGGAGAAAGGTGGGAGTATGGCTCGAAGGGCAGGTGCGACACCTAACGAGGAGAATTGGTGGTATTCAACTCTAGTTCTATTGGAAAATCGAGTAAGCCCTCACATTAGAACTTTGTTGGCACTCTTTGGTATTTTTGTAGTGGTATTGGATCGATCTATGGTAGTTTCTATCCTAATGCTTGTTTGGAGCTATGTTAGCTCTATACTATCCTAGTGCTTGTTTGGTGGTTTCTATCATGGCATCTTGGTGCTTGTTTGGTGGTTTCTATCCTAGTATGTTGGTGCTTGTTTGGTGGTTTCTATCTTGGTGCGTTGACGCTTATTTGGAGTTTTGTTAGCTCTAGCCTCTTGCTCCTGGTTCTCAACACTGGAATTAGGGGTCTTGGGTTTCCCTTCCATTTGATTATGGGTAGATTATTGTTGGGGGGTGTTTTGATCTTTGATTTCTAGGTAATGAATGACTCTAAGGAGGGACACCTAGACTGGTCATCTACAACCACTGTGCGTTTGTTTTTTTCTTATGTGTTTTGTTATTTCACATTTGCTATGTATTTTCCCTCTTGGGATGGCATTTTGACCCAATAAAATAAAATCAAGCTATAATAAATACAATACAAATAAATAATAAATAATCTAATTTTAAGCTCACGGCCAAGCCATACACCAAATTGGTGTATGAGACCCCTTGTTTGTGGGACGAGGAACCCTCTCCGCACATCGATTTGACTACTAAAGTCTACATAAGTATACATACCCTACCCCCTCTAGTACACATCGATTTGACTACTAAAATCTACAAAAATATACATACATTCAAACAAAATGCTTAAAATATGTATATAAATTATTATGCAATTCACGAATAAATTAAAACATGAAAAGTACTATGGGAAGCACCCTCCAATGATCATGCATTAATGGTGGTTGGTTACATGGAGAGATTATTAATGGTGGTTTGTTACATGGAGAGACTATTTGAAGAGCAAAAGTACCAATCTACAACAATTAATATAAAGTGCTTTATGAATAACAATAATAGAGCAACGATATTTTATGCATGGACTATGTGGCCCTTCTTTCTCCTCTTCTTTATGAGTAAACTTAATAGAGCAACGATATTTTATGAATGAAACTACCACCAAACTATTGACTACGTGTCCCTTCTTTGTCCTCTTCTCTCCACTCACAATGAATACCTCCACACCATTACCGACCAATATTACACCTTTAAAGTCTTTCTACAACTCCCATTGACTCCCACATGAAATTGATTTAACACACCCTTTATGATTGATGAGTACTATCAAAAGTGAGTCAGAGTACACCTTTCTCTATCTACCATAATTGCAAAGCCAATAAGTAAATGGAGATTGAATTGTTCTACAACGACCAACAACAATATTATAATCAAATTATAAAGGCTTTCCAAATTTTGAGTAAAAGCTTGGTAATTATGAAACCATGGATGCCTATTGATTTGCAAATTATAGTGGCGTACGTCTCTTAATATAATTATTGAATATTAAACCTTGCAAAGGTGGCCTTTATGGTTGATATCTTTATATCTCTCCTTTTTTATGCACATTCGTTTTACGCCTTCACACCCAATTTTAATTAACTTAATAATTTTTATTAAAACTTTTTAAAGGCACGTTTTTTATTAAAACTTTTTAAGCGATTTCTCTGTAATAGGATGACTTGTTTGGGACCCGAGTCATTTTATTTCAATTTCGAGAATTTCTCCGGGGATTGTAGAAAAGGTTGTTGGTTTGGCTTCTATGTTATTTTGGTGAAGGCGATTTGAAAGAGCTTCCGGGGAAGGTGATTTCAGATTTCAACTTTTTATGTAAGCTTTTTTTTCTTTGGTCTTCTATTCTGGTGTGCCCTTTCTCTAGACTACCTTTTGGAGGAATTTTTGGTGAAGGGACTCAATTCTAGTTTTATTCTTCAGAGAACACACGAGGACTCTGTAACCTCCTTAATTTTATTGGATCGAGGCTCTCGATTTAGACTTCTCTTTCTTAGACTAGTTTGGTTTGCAAGGTTATGTGTTCTAAGCACAATCATGGAGAACAAAGATGTTATAGAATTGAGGAGGACTTTAAGGAGACATGAGGAGTATATTTAGATAAGAGCTTTCCCTTCTTAGTCACAACCAAAGTGCATGAGAATGAACATTGTTGTGTTTCTCAACATGCATCCATCATGAATTCATTGGTCCAACAAAAATGAAGGCTTGACATTTTGAAAGTTGAATGTAGTATGTTGTGGAATTTGGCACTCAATCTTCGAAATGATTCTCTCTCCTTAGCATCAAACATCAAGGTTTCAATCAACATTGCTTAAGTTGAATTCAGGGAAGAAGAGACAATTCACCCGCTAAAGGAATCGATGGATATCAAGCAACAACACTCTCCTATCTCAGATGTCGACCGGGAAGAAGCAAATAGTTTTCGTGTCTTTCATTAATTGTAATGCTTTTTTAGATTCTTTAGGACCTTAGGTGTTTTTGTTAAACAAGCTACTTGCAAGAAAATTTGGAATGTCTATTTTATTGTCTTTTGCAAACATTGTTATGTAGTATCAAAGAGTTGTTTAATATTGAGCTTTGAAACTATGAAATTGTATGTTTGTATAATGTTGTTAGCACTAGCTACAACATTTTAATATAATATAATATTTTCATGTTTTGGGTTTTTTTTTTAAATAGTTTAAATGTGTGATGAATTGATCCTTTGTCGATTGCTCAAAATAA
>ML782961.1:681934-709059 GCA_009831015.1 Picea engelmannii | reverse complement strand
TCAGGATTTTTCGAAATGACTATGGTTGGGTTTTATTCGCATGTATTAATTAACCATTGGGAAACTTTAATGAAAGAGCGAGAAAAGCAAATGAATTATACAGCCATCAACATAATTGCAAATCTGAAATACAGTAAAGAACAACAAACCATGATGCACAAGTTTGATAACGGAGTTCGGCAACTTTTCCTACGTCTCCGGGCCTTTTCTCTGTGAGGGAGGCTTCTTGATTTCTTTTAGAAAGTTTATTAGTACATCTTTACAATTGCCGATTGGCTTCTAGACTAATTTGGTCTTGTTCGCCATGATCTCTAGAATCTTGCGCAACTTACGGCACCTGAAACGGATATACCGAACTCTCAGAAATCGTCCGACAACATCTCTACCTCAACAGCTCCTCTGCCTCAAACTGGCTTAGACCTGGCTTTGCCTCAGCATCTCTGCTCTCCAAAACCGTCAAAAAGCTCTCAAATCATGACCAAATGCCTCAACATGGCCTTGGTTAAATAGTTGGGAAAGTTGGTTGTAATCTCCAACTTCCTCCCAAGAATTAGGCTTTTAAAAAGCCCAATAACTCCCAATTATGAGTTAATTACATTTAAATTAACAAAGTGGTTGAAAAACCCACTTTGCAACTATATTATAGTTTAAATAACCAAATTTGGGCTTAAGCCCCTTTTACCCGGACGCGCTCCTCCTTTTAGGTCACATGGACTCCATGTGGCCACGCGCTAGCCCTTGGGCTACGCGCGGGCCACCCCTGACGCTCTATCACCCGGTCGTATCAAGTGGCATATGGCCGTGGTTTAAATACATTACAATAACCATATATTAAACCGCACATATCAACGGTTACATATAAGAATACGGTCAAGTGTTATATTCCCGCGCACCATTCCATAGGTTACGGTCACATTATAACACCAATAAAACTGCGGTTAAATGAAACCGCGCCAACACGCCGCGCCTGTGGTCACATAAAACACATGGAACCGGGGGTCGGGGCTTAGGCCCCGGCCCGACCCCCCGCGCTTTAAACCATACTTTAATCTTAAATAAAATATGTGCCATATCAATAACAAAACTCACACGGTGGTCCAGTGGTCGTAGGCTCGTGCGAAGTCGTTGCGGTCAGGGAGGTCCGGGGTTCGAATCCCCCGGGCCCAAACTATTTTTGATATAGCTGTTATTGGCTAAACCCGGGGTGCCATGTGGCAGCCCATGATTGGGCCACATGGCACCCTATCATTCTCCCAGAAAGATGCCACATGTCAGCACCTGATTCGTTCACGCCATCCAACCAGAAGATGCCACGTGTCCAACGCTGATTCGCCCACGTCACTGCCACGCGTCGCTGCCACGTCACTTCCGTACGCCACGTCATCTTTGCCACGTCAGCTTGCCGTATGCTCCGTCAGCCACCACGTCACTCGAGCCACGTCATCTGCTGACATCATCCGTGCCATGTGTCACCCTTCCAGTGGTGACACGTGTCACTCCAGGATTGGTCCAAATGCGCGCCGAAAATGCCAAATCAGCATGACACGTGTCGCCTTTCGGTGCTGCCACGTGTCCTGTACGGAACCTGCCACATGTCATCCCCTGATGATGCCACTTGTCACCTGTACGGACATCGCCACGTCAGCTGTACGGACTGACACGTGTCTGTACGGACTGTACGGACAGGTACAGTCAGCATCCCAAATTTTTGCCTGTTTGGCTCGGCGGACAGAATGCGATATCTCCCTCATACGGACTCCGTTTGCGATAAAAATTATACCACCGGAATCAGGAAGACGAGCTGGACGCAATGGTGTTGGTTTCGTCGGATTCCAAGCACTTTCATTTTTGAGCATTTTTCATGCCCTGACAACCTGCTGAATCCGATTTCGGATCACAAGTGCAGGTGGGTGAGAGGATCATGTAGTCTGACTTCTCCCAGACGATGGTTGCTCACTGACAGGCTCTGGATAGGAGATAAATTGCCCCTTCTGCTGCTCCTTTGGTTCTTCTGGTTCTTCATCATGTTGCTTAGTATGGATGATTTCTTCACAATTATTTTCCTTAACGAATAGAGGATAAGGCTATGTTGTATGCTCTTGGAAATCCTGCATATCCATCTTGGAATCTGATTTGTAGATATCATATACATGCCGATTACTCCTTTGGTAAGCAAATTGCGATGTGGGACTCTATTGCTCTTCATCCAAATAATCATCAAAGCTAAGGACAACAGGCACCTCTGGAGAAGAATGCAAGGCCTCTACAACTACGAAATCTTCACTATCATCCTCAGTAGAGCTACCAAGAACATCCACCTTAAGGACTGGAAAATCCTTTGCGCTTTCTTCAAATTCCAAACTTTCTAGTTTGGCAGAGAGAGATTTTACCAGCTCCATTACTTCGCCCAAAGAATATTCATCTTCCTCATGGTCATTATCCTCATATCCTTCATTAGACATAGACATATCTTGATCATGGCCTTCACATTCATCACAACAATTATGACAGATCAACTCAGAGGAATAATACCTTTGACAATGCTTATTAAAGGCTACATGAAACTGTTCCAGGGAGGATATGCTAGCAGGGGGCAAGGATTGATACCACTCACGGGCATCCCCGTCCAATGAGAACATGAACATGTTCATTAAAACATCCTCATGATGTATCTCCCACTGATGCATGAGTTCATGAAACTCATGGAGATGTCGACCAAGGTTGTCCTCTTTATGTTCTCTAAATATGGACAAATAATCACCCCATTCATCCATAGTAGGGACAACATTAGGAAAACTAGGAACAACAAAAAAATTAAAAGGAGCAAACCTCCAAGCCAAGATTTTTTTCATCTCGAACCAGTGTAGTCACCATTTTATCCTTTAACCATGGAATCGTCAGGTGAATGATATGAAGTAGGAATGTCTGGCCTTCGTTCACCATAAAAAACCAGATCTGATCATTGTGTTATCCCAAGGGCTACCAGGTGTAGCCAGAAGCAGCCACACTGAAATAGTGGAGTTGAGACAATGGAGCCACTAGGTGCAAGGGAAATCATCAAAGGTTTTTATTTCTGATGCACCTTCAGAATCAAAAGTTCATTGTCGTTTTACCTAGGGGAAATATTTAATTCATCCCCGGTAGCGACACCATAAATGTTAGCACTATAAGTCACCTCCGGATTGTGTCGAAGGTAAGCCTAGTACCCATCATAGTTTTATGTCACAGGTTGGTTTTTAAAGAGGCCAAATGGGCACAGACTCAAGATGATATTGTTTTAACTCAAAAAACTGGACTAGCATGCATAAGAAATTGAGGTCTGGAATCAACTTCGATCAGTAATTTGGAGTAAGGGTGAGTAGAGGGAATACTTTGGTGAGGAGAGTGTAGAGGTTTTCCGCAGACATCAGGTCTTCCATCATCCCAAAGAGGAATTACTTAAACACAAGATCTTCTTGAATTCAAATCTCAAAGAAACTGAAAGGAATTATTACAGCACTATAATCGAACATTCATCATAATACAGTCACAATAATTCATGTGAATCATTCAATCATGAACTCTTTCAGTGTCAGAGGAAAACAAGAGGGAGTAAGAAAATTGACTGTCATTAAAAAAAAAATATCAGATCACAGCACATAACCAGAGAACCAAAAGCTTCATTAAAAATTTACAATATGGGAGCTTTGCTCTACCATCGACCATAACAAAATATCAAAATCGAGTATTTATACTTAGAAAAATTCTCCGCCATGAGAGATGTGACCTGGCTATTACATTCAAAACTTTGCGTCTGCACCTTCTTCTGTCAATATGCACTTGCATTCTTTTGTCAGACGCGATCTCAGATCAACATGGGTCTGCAGGGAAATCTTCTCGCGTGGGTACCAGGGGCTAACGATCAGTCCCCACGGTCGGGCCTTCCATGCCTTCCATTTATAGGGTGAGCCAAGGTTTCAACCACCAACCTACCTTCCATTAAATTCTTTTCCTTGGATATTGAATGAGACTTTAATGCTCAGGGGTGCGACCACTTGTTGCTCTCAGATAGGATGCCATATAAACATGCGATTGCGGGGCTGCTCTAAGGTGGTTTAGGTTCAAACTTATTTTGGGCCCACAATGCACTATGCTTCACCACATAGCACATTCCCTATACCATGGTTTCCATTGCGGGACCTCTCAAGAAAATTATCGCCCGGGCATGTTGCGTCCCTATAATGAACTGTGGCCGCTGATCTGGTCATTGCATTCAAGGCTCAACGTCTGCATTTTCTTCTGTCAAGCTGCAATATCAAATCAGTATGGGATTTGCGAGAAAATCCATTGATAGGGGGACCTTGAGTTATGACCTTATGCATTCCCCATATGAAATTTTAGGACCTTGCATTTCGGGAGTCTTCACTCCCCTTGATTTCAAATATTTTGATGCTCGATCCTGTGAAATGACCCATCTAGATTGATGGTTAGATTTACTTTGGATTTGAAGGCCACAATAATTTCCTCAAACAATCTCATCTACCCATTGCTCAATAGTTGCTTTCCCTTTCTTTATGGCCCTACTTCCATATGACCATGGGCTGTGATCGTGGGCCCAACTCCTAGGCACGTCGCGATTTTTCATTTTGCAAAATCATGTTGTGCTCCATGCTCAAACCTACGATTTGAGAAATCATGATCTCTTGGATCAGGTGCCACACATCCCTTTGATCTGATGACCCATATGAATATCAACATTTCAGGACCTCGGGCCATCGACATTTCGGGAACTTGGCTATCAACATTTCTCACTTGAGATTTTTCAAAACGAATTTCTTCATGCTGATCTTGTGCCACGTGTCTTTCTGAAATAAATGACCTAGATCATTTCGTGAATTTCTGTTTCATGAGTCCACATGAATCTGCCCTTTGACTGCTCCATTCTATGAGTCAGTGAAATTCTAATCTTGTGACATGTGTCCTTCCTAGGATCAACGGCTAGGATGGGCCTCACGATTTCATAACTCTATCTGACACTATACTTCATGTAACTCTATGATCTTGATCGCCTGATGGTCGTTGATACGATATTCCTGGTAGATATTCACCGTTGAAAACTGATCTTGCTCGCTCGCTTGATTTGAGTCCATATTAGACCGCTCTAAGTGTGACACTTTGACGCTTCTTGCGTAGGCCACAAACTTGGGAAACCTACTACCCTTGACAACTATATGTGATAAAAGAGGTCTAGGAGGACATTTTGGCCATGAAAAAACATATGCAGAGTTAAATTCCTCATACTATTGGCCAGGTATAAGATCTGAAGTGAAGAAATTTGTGAATGAATGTAGAACTTTCCTGTATGCAAAAGGAAGGCAACAAAATACTGGTCTTTATCAACCATTTCCTATTCTAGATAGGCCTTGGGATGCTATCAACATGGATTTTGTATTGGGATTACCAAAAATCTAGAGGGGGAATGATTCGTTATTTGTTGTGGTGGATAGGTTCTCAAAGATGGCACATTTCATACCATGCCAGAAAAACAATGATGCTACTCATATAACAAATCTATTTTTCAAAGAAGTTGTGAGACTACATGGATTTCCCATGAGCATTGTCTCAGACAGAGACACAAAGTTTGTAGGACACTTTTGGAGAACATTGTTGAAGAACATGGGGACAAATCTGTCCTTCATTTCAACATATCATCCTCAGACAGATGGGAAAATTGAGGTGGTGATCATAAGTTTAGGGAATTTGTTGAGGAGTTTGGTCACTGAACATAATAGTCAATGGGATTAGATGATGCCACAAGAAGAATTTGCATACAAGGACTCACCAAACAGGAGCACTGGAATAATTCCATTCCAGGTGGTGTATGGAATGAAGCCAAGGGGAATATCATAATTAAGAGATTTGGGACAGAGTGAGTTCAGAAGTGCATGAGTAGAATATAGTGCAGGAGCTCATGGACAAGAGTCCACGAATTGTTTTTCCAGAGGATTATGATGCAGGAGCATCTACATCAACATTAAAAGAGGAGGATAGGTTGGGGGACAACACATCAACCGATGCATATATGGAACTGATTTGTATTCTACAAAGGGGAGCACACCTTTTTGAATTTGAATTTCATGAAAATGAATGTAGTTAATGAATTGGAGGATAAGGCCATCCCTAAAGATCCACTTGGATCAGTATCACTTTAATGTAAAGGATGTATTGTACAAAGGTTGCACATCAACCCTTATATTATTTTTAAATTGTATTAACTTCTTAGTCCTTAGTAGGTGGATTCATAAATCCTGATAGGATAACAATTAGGTTGTTGGGGGGAAATGATTGATGAATCACCTCTTGTATCATTTGCCAAAGGAAGGCTACTGCTGATTTGTGATAGTTGTCATTTCTAAGAAAGAGAGAGAGTTGTTGTTTGAGAGCTAGAGAGCATTGTATAAGTTGTTGAAGGATTAGTGGAGGACTGCTTGTACCTATGTATATTATCACTTGAATGAATAGAACAAAGAATCTTTAATCCAAATGTTTGGCGTTGTTGTTACTATGTTTATCTGAATGAATGGTAGGATTTCTATTCATTTAAATTCTCTATTTATACTTGTTCTCATGCTTATGAACACATTTTCTGGTTAAATACATGAATCTATGGAGTTATAATAAGTTTCAATTGTTTCTCTTCTAAGAGCTCATGCAAAGAGTGCATCTTGTTTGCAAAGAGAGCGTTGACAAAGTTAATTTTAACATTGGATCTTTGATAGCGGTAGTGCATAGGAAGCACTGGGTCACGCAAGGAGTGTGCAGGCTGATTTGTTATCAAACTCTTTATGAAGGGGAGAACAATCGATTGTTGCATAGGTTACAAGGACGCAAGGAGTGCGCTCAAGGTTTTAAACCCTTAGAGAAACAAGCTCAGGAGAGATAGTGATCAAGAAGAAAAGACTTATAAATTTTTCTAAGTCCGAACGTTTTTAAGTTCAAAAGAAGCACACAAAGGGGAGACAAAGAGATTATATATATATATATATATATATATATCAGGAAATTAATCTCAAGAAGGATAGCGACTAGGAATTCCTTTAAGGAAAGAGTTTGAAGAAGTGATGGTGGATATCTAGCAAGAGATTTCCTGAAGAGTTGACGACCATTAGACGAGGGAAAGCAACATGGGAGACAAGCGTGAAGGAGTTCAAGCCCCAAGGGCCCAAATAAACTTGTAGTTGTTGGATCTCATGGGGACATGCATCACACGATCCCACACTTTGGTGTTAGAGCACTTCGGAGGAACCAAGGTAGAGTTGTGAAGTCCTAATACTCCTGGAGTGCCGGGGTCCTGGAGTCCATCCAGACCGTCGATCTAAGCGACAGGTGTCAGCCGGGAGAAGGGTTTGGTAGGCATAGACTTTGAAAGAAAGGAGGAGTGGATAGCATTGAGGAAACTGAAGGCTGAAGGCCAAAACAATGTCAACTTTTGATTTCAAATAGGACACGTAGAGGGTGGAGGTCCACCCCATTACACCAATGTTCRGGGAAGTGTAAAGGTTTGGCAACGAGAGAATCCCTGAAGCCCTGAAATATTGAAGGGATATGAACCATCCACATGTCATCACTCCATCCGTCGATCCCAAAGGGAATTTTGATACTCCGTGAAGCTTTGGTTCRGGAGGATTGTGGGGTGTGTMTTTTGAGATGCTCAGAGTGTAAGGCCCCAAAGTCCCAAATTAAGCAGAAACAACAATTAAGCCCCTGGTTTTGAGACTGAAGTCACATGGAGGAAGTGCCTAGCTGGAAAGAGCCTATCATAGTGCCAAATTTGGCTCGAAATCAGCAGAAAAGACCTGTGTAAATTGAATAGAAGAGGTTCAGAGGGACCTAGAGAGCTAATTCAACTCCTGTAAACTTGAGATCCTTAGATCGATAGGTTAGTGGACCCCAGGAGAGGGTGGGGTTTTGCATCAATAAAAAAATGGTACATTCCTTGGGTGAGCCTTGATAAATGAATGGTACATTCCTTGAGTTATTCCTAATAAATGAATGGTGCATTCCTTGGGTGAGTGGGTTGAGGGGAACATAAGATTATGGTTGGAACTGTTGTTGGAGTTGTAAAATTGCATAATTTTATTTCTTTAAGCATTGCGATGTAAATTTGTGTACATATGTATATCGACATAGTGTGCACCGAGGACAATGAAAAATTGTAGGGGAGGGGGAATGTAACATCCCCACTATAATACCCAGTTTAAATTAATTTTTAATCTAGATATAATGTGTGGCTATGACAAAGTGATGTATATGTGAATTGTATTTCTAAGTTTTGATAATAAAATGTGATGTCGGTTGCTAAGGGGATATAGATCGATATGGGGGATGAATTAATCCAAAAGAGAGGGGAGGGTCTAGGAGAATATATAAGAGAGGGGTCCATGGGAAATTACCCATGTATATTAATTCAACCCACATTCTTGAATTTTATTATCATTATGTATTAACTCTATTTTTTTATTGAGTGTCCCTAAAGCCAATCCTTGAATGCATGTAAGAGGGTGGGTGTGAGAAGTCACAACCCATATTTATTGGGAGCATGGAGGATGAGTACAATCATCTTGATGAAGTGTGTGAGTCAAGAAAGCAAGCCAAAGGAGAGGAAATTTGTAAGGGAAGCTACAACAATTTTGGATAGTTAAGTTTTTGGCATGAACAACAAGTAGAGAGTAGAAAAGAGAGATTGGAAATGTAACAACCATGGAGGGTGAATTCTAGAGCATGTTGGAGTGTATATGGACTGCATTTGAAGTAGATTACTGAAGATATAGGTTCTTAGGCCTCAAGAGTTAACTCTTGTGTTAGTTTCACTGCAATGATAAGTGTTTTCTCTTGTTGCTGGTAGTTTTCCTAGGAGTGAGTTCCCTTGAGTTACCAACATATATATTCCTAGTTACCTATGCTAGAGAGACCTTGATAAATGAATGGGATTCCCAAGGGACTAATATCAGTGAAAGGGTACATTCCTTGGGTTGGGTAGGTCAAGAGGAAGAGAGTTGGTGTAAAATCGAGATATTGGTACAAGAATACTAGTGGGTTGTCAGATTTCTGAGTTGTGAGTGGACAATGAGACACCACCCTCTTTTGTGGATTACTAGACTTAGCTCAAGGGTGACTTTATATTGATATTTGGAAAAACAAGTGTATGGTTGGGTGGTACATCTGTCTCAAGCATTTGGTCACAAAACATAATTAAAAGATAAATGTTTTATCTTGTTGTTGTGTTTCTTAATGAGTTTTAATGGATGTGCATTCACTCTGTGTATAAAAATGATTTATATGTTGTTGTAATGAATTATTAGTTGCATTCATGTGTGATTTTAGCATGTTGTAGATGCATCAATTTAATGGTATCATACAATAGTTAAATCATGTTGTAATTTATAGCTGGAAGCTATAGGAATTTTAGTTAATATATATTTTTTAGTTTTTATGAATTTTCTACACGTAATGGTCCTCAATTGGGATTGGGGATGTTACACCTTTTATGGAACTCCTTTTTATATGTAAGGATGGAATATATTTGATATAGATGGTTCTCATAGTGCCTTTCACTAAAATTGGATTCCCTTCATCATTTCTGCATTCAAAGGTCTTAATCTAGCATTCCAACTTTACTTTATGTGTTGCCAGCCAATCCATGCCCAATTAAGGGATCACACAAACCCAAAGGTAAAATGTTTGAATTCACCCTCGTGAACATTCCATTCATTTCCACTGGGAAATATTCTATCAATTCATTGACCTTTCTCTTAACTCTTATAGCCAAATGAACTAATCAATATTTCTTGTCCTTTATTTTCTAAAGAATACATGTCTCAACAATCTAAGGTGATATATATATATATATATATATATATATATATATATATATAAATATATATGACTAGATACATGGTCAATTAAAATAGAAATAACTTTCTTAGCAATCTTACCATCAACTTCCATCACTTATGCTTGGTGGTTTTCTTATTGGTCCTCTAATGCAACATAAATTTTAGGAATAATATTTTCTACGTCATTCACTGTTGCAACTTCTTGTATGGTGTATGTAGTCTTCTTAGTTTCTTTCCTATAAGGACAGTTCATGAACATATGCTCTTCTCCACATCTCCAATACTTGACAGGCCTTTTCCAAGGCTCCCTTGGATTTCCTTATACTGAATCTGCTGGCTTGGCTCCACTCTGAGATGGAAATGTTTTCTAGAAGTTGCTTCATGCTGGATGGTTTGATTTAAAACTTCTTGATTGATTCTTATATTGCAGAGATTTAAATCCTTTCTTCCTATGCTCAAAAATATTTTTTTTCTTTTCCATCCAAATCTTGTTGAATTTTGGTTTATTCTTTTTTTGTTAATAACAATACTTATCCTTTCTTATTGTATCATCAAGAGTCTTAGGATCATCAAATTCAATCCTATCTTTGTAATAATGAGGAAATCCACTAAGGAAACATTGAATCTTCATTTTTTCATCTTTGATATATGGAACATACCTTAGATGTTCTATAAATTTACTAGCATAGTAATCCATAGTTGATTAACCCAATTTTATTCCATGAAATTCCTTGATTTTTCCATCATAATACCTCTTTGATAAATATTTTTGATGGAAATAATTTTTAAAGAGATTCCAAGTTTTTTTCTTTTCATTGATTTTCTTTATGTTCTAGAGATCATCCCACCAGTTGGATGCTTTGTCGTTCATGTTGTAAATAACCACTCTAGCCTTCATGTTTCCAAAAGAATCATGTACATGAAAATACTTTATCATTCCAAGAAGCCATGCCTCAACTTCTTCACCACACTTCACCTCACCATTAAAGGTAGGTGTTTTTATCTTTTGGAACTCCCCCTATAAGTAGTATTTGAAAATTTTCTTCTTCTCGTGCCTAGAAGAAGATTTTGATCCATTACTGATGGATTCATTATAACTAGTCATATTTTGGATTGAAGAATTTGATGTTGTATCATTATCATCACTGGAGGTCTGAGTTTTAATGCTAAGAGACCTCTTTCTTGAAGGAGTTTTACCTATGTTACTTGATATATGTCCTTGCTGCATGTTTTTCTAAATCTCAATCAAGATTTGCAATAAAAAAACATTCAGTTCCCTCTCTTCTTCTTGAGTTTTGATAATCTTCTCATTATCTTCTTTCACACTTCTCATAGTCTCTACCATGTCTGGAGGATTCTCTATCCTCTCATGAGTTTCAGTTTCTGGGATGTGTGGTGCATCTTCCATGATGTTTGTATCTTTTCTTTTTCTTTCTTTGTGAAAACAATGTTATATAATAAAGAAAAAAAAATGTTATCTTTTCCAAAATCTAAAAAAATCATTCATATTTCAAGCCCATACAGCCCCGAGTACTATAAGTTCAGTATGATACCATATGTAACATACCCTAATTTATAAAAGAAAAATAAAAATAGTCATTGTGGGATTGTAATGACTACATGAAAGCAATATGAAATATGCTGCTAATTTTAGATGCCCTTAAACATATAAAATTCTTGATCAATTTGATTGCAAAATATGTAACTTTAAATGCAATATTAATTGGATGAATACCTTTTTGTTTATTAGTAAACATGATTACAATTACTAGTACACAAGACTGTAATGGTTCCTTTATGAACTATGGACACTCTTAGTAGCTAAATAAAGCAATGAATAAACTGTCACACTCTCTTCATTTTGTTTAACAAACCCGTGGTTAATCTCTGGACAACATAAGACTAAAGTCACCTGATGCTAGCACTTAAAGTGTGATGAATGCAATGTTTTATTGTTGTATCTTTCACTATTGATAATCCTTTCTTTCACAAAACTCATGCCTTTGGTTATGAATCAACATTTATACACATAATGACACAAAAATAAAAGTAGAATCTAGCATTTAATTCTGGAATGTGTACTAGCAACACTCCATAACACCGTTATTAATCTTAGAATTGTAATTCCAGTTTGATGATTGGGTACTTAGATCATAACTCAAGATACATGGTACATATGGTTTAATTTGAAAGTGTTTCTTTGCTAAATCACATTTTTTTGTGGTATTTTGAACATTAGATTGCTTACAAGTTTGATAGCACAACAATAATGTGTACTTTCCAAATGAATGGTTGAAAGTTCTAGTTTCTTAAACAAACATGGTTAATCTTGTACAACACTCATGGTTAATCTTGTCCAATTCATGATGAATGATTGTTCCTTCAAGTTCTAATTTCTTTTTCATAAGAGCATGTTCTAAGTATTTACTTTCCACTTTGAAGACTATGGTGTATGGATATATTTGACAATGTCAGAACATTGTCACTTAAGATTTCACATCTAAAACTTGCGAGTGTGTGAACTAGTGCTTTTTATCTATCTTATTGTCATCATAATATCAACTAAACCAAATACGTATGCTTGTTAATTGTAAACAAGTGCACATGTCATATAACCCCAAACATATTAAAATTTGATAAAGTTGTTGGACTTTATTTGACTCCCTATGCCGTAAATTTCATAATTAATGAGGAATCAGGAAAGACTTTGTAATTTTTTGGTAATGGTATGCTCTTTATCTCCATCGATTTGATCCTTTAGAACTTTAAATAGACCCTTCCATGTGGAAAACTATAATAGAAACATGGTTTAAAAAAAATGTTGCCTCTTGATACTTGTTTTCTATGATGGCTAAACTTTGGTAAAGTAATTTATTTATTGAGTACACGGTAACATAGAGATTCAAAATTTATAGTAACAAGATGCCTGATATTGGTTACATCACGTCCTAGTTCACACTACATATGATTGGTTTCATTGTGTAACTAATCCTCACTTGGGCCAAACTAAAAAATATTTTCAAATGGTTTTCTTCTACTGTCATTTTCCTAGGTGTTAAATTGATGCAATCACCTTCCACACCATGTGTTTTGTTGCATCTTCCATTGTAGGCACACTCACTTTTAATGAAGTTATGACAACTGCATTATAGATATTGTGGTTCATTCCTAATAATAGATTAAAAAATGACCTAAATTTTTCCTTAATTAGGTAATGATAAGGAAAGAAAAGAAAAGAAAAGAAAATTCATAGATTTATACAGGTTTTGTTTTGTAGAGCTAGTTTCCACACTGAAAGGAAATGTCCAAAATTATGAATACTTGGCGAGGTATATTTTTGTCATAAGATAGAGAAAAATTGTGACCATGTAAAGTAATATTGTCATCATGGAAATATTTTAAAAACATCTTATAAGTTGCAATTAGAAGGCTCACTCCACCATAGTGACATTCATTTTGTACAATATTTACTAGGTGATCAAAAGAGGTGAACTTACCCAAATCATGATGTGGGTGTGGTTCGATCACAAGGTCATTCGATTGCCTCGGGCGAGAAATGGTCCAAAAGTTATCCAAATCAAAAGAGATTGTGTAATTATAGTATACATCGCTAGAATCATGCAAGGAAACAATATAAAACAAACTTTGAAGTTGAGACAAGAACCAATATGAGTTACACTACAATGATAAATGGCCTTCAATTTACAACTTTGTCATTAAACATTGCATGCATGGATTCACCAAATAAAGGTTATTGGTCTAAGGTTTTTCTGTTGTTGTTTGTAGTTGTTTGATTCAGACATTGTAAACTATGGACTTGTGAAATATTCCAAACTTAATTGWCAATGATATCTTAGTTTTAGTTAAAATGGGATGCAGATTGTGGAAGTTCRACTTAGAGAATTCCCTCATAGATGTTTTTCTAGACTCTATTTCCTCACCATGGTATTTGGGCATAGTTTTAATGACACTTTGTTAACAAAAAATAAAAAGGGGCCACTAAGATCACCCAACACCTACYAGACATAAACTTACAAGAATTCTTGGCTTAGAAATTTTCATTACAATGTTTCTAATTTCACACACCAAGCAGAGACATACAAAATTACAGATAGAGAAGATATATATAGATTTATACATAGAGCATAAACATTATRATTACTAAACAAGTTTATAATTTGAATGCATAAGCATAGATAAACTTATCTATTGAAAACATGTAGATCAAMAACCAACTGAGCGAGCGATTTCCGCCCAGCTATAGGAAATCCATAATGAATTCCACCCCCTAGCCAGGCTATGATACCATTAGGGTGAAGAAAATATGTGATAACTCTAAAATTCAGGCTTACTCGGATTCAAACAAATGATTTTTTTTGTTGGTTTCTTGACGACAAAGTAGCACTAAGGAACCCACATACCTACCCCACACAACACAAGAAGCATGATCCAAATGGATCCAGGAAGGCCTAAAAATAAAATTTCTCGGAATCAGACAAAACCAATGACATTGCATTGAGATCATTGCACTGATTCCGACCATATATTTTTTTTCGAAAATGGACATCGTATGTGAAAGTTATTCATTCTGATCATTTTTCCAAACAGGAAAAAAAATAAAAAAGTCAACAGTCAATAGGCTGTACTACTGACATAAACAGTACGTCAGCATGACGTGGCAGTGATGTTAGCATGACATCAACGGGGACATGTGGTAGTACTAGAGGCTAACATGTGGCATGAAGATTTGGTGTTTTCAGGCTGAGTTGGCACGGTACGGATTTTTACACGTGGCACTATATGGAAGCAGTCCATATGTGAAATTGCATCGGTGGAAACATGACATGCGGTCGGTATGGTAGTGACATGGTATCATATGGCTGAGACATGTGGCATGTATGACAATGATGTGGCAGTGTTGACTGGGCAACTGACTGTGTTGGTGTTTGGACTATATGGTCCAATCATAGAGTGACATATGGCCCAATCAAAGGGCGCCATGTGGCACCCTGGATTTGGCCAATGTTGTCTAGGTCAAAAATTTGTTTGGTACTCCATGGGAATCGAACACCCAACATCCACATAGCCAAAGTCTTTAGAAAAATCGGTTTATATGTGTTTCTTAACCACCAAATGGCACAAATAACATTTGTTGTGATATGTGTCGAGGGTTTGGGGATAAGCCCTGGTTAGTGTGGGTCTATCCCAACCGACCAGGAGCTATACCAGGAGCCAGTTCGGGGGGTGTACAGGTATTACACCAGCTCGAGGCCACTTGGCACTCACCATACGATCATGCCAGAGGAGAAGGGTGCAAGGGTTAGCACACGACCACATGGGCCATTCACATGACCCGGAGCTCGAACCAAAAGGGGTGTGTTCCCTATTCTTGAGGGATTCACCAAATATTTTCCAAAAAGTGGGTTTTACACTTTGGATTTGGACTTTTTTTGGATTTTTATGATTTTTCAGCTTGATTTTTTGTGATTTTTGCCCATTTTTGAGGAACTGGAGCCCTTTTTGAGGCCAAAACTTGGAGGGAAGTTGGGAGGATAACCCCAAATAAAGATATATTAAATAATAGGTTTTTGACAGTCCAAAGAGGTTCATATTAGCATAATGTTGAATAATTCATGAGGCCTAAGCCATTTTTATGCAGGGAAGCCATTGAGGAAGCGAACTTTGGAGGCCATTTCTAGGAGCTACGCTCAACCTTTTTCAGTGTCGTCAGTTGTGTTGGATTCTTGAGGTAGATAATAACAAAAACAGGCTATTTTGTAATCCATTTTATGTAATTATTATGTATGTTTTAAGTATTTAAGAATAATAAGAAAGCCTCCCCCACTGAGACAAAGGCCCAGAGACGTAGGAAACCTTGCCGAACTCCATTAACAATTTTGACATTATGATTTTTTGTTCTTAATGTTTAATTTCTATTCTATATTCTTTATGATGGATGCAAAATTCTTTCATTAAGATCTCCTTCCTCATTTAAGTTTTTGAATGGTAATTTAACACATGCTTAAAACTCAACCAAGTCTTTAAAAGATTATTTTCGGATCAAGTGGTATCAAAGTAGGTTGACAATTGGTTGTTTGAGTTTGCATGATTACTAGGGAAAATCTAAGTCATGGTGAAGGTGATATTGTAGAAGGATATCCAGAGATTGGATCAAGAAAGAGGACATCCCAAAGTGAGAGGATGGCATCAGAAGAAGGACTTTCTCAAAATGAAAGAGAGTTTCAAAAGAACTTCTTTGCCATGTCGGAGATGGTAAAAGTGTTGTATGATGATTACTTGGAACGGAAGAGACCGGTTCAAGGGGAATATTCAAAGAAATCCAAAAGTGAAGAAGGAGAGGACCCTCCTAAAACTCCTCCTTCACCTCCTTCATCTCCATATTCTTCTTCTTCTTCAAGTACAAGTTCAAATTCTACCGCAAGAAAACATTCTCATAAACATAAGCCTTATATGCCATTACTTAAAATTGATGTAAAATTTGATTTGCCCATGTATGATGGGGAATTCCATGCTGAGAGTCTTGATAATTGGGTAAGATAGATGGAAGTTTATTGCAGTGTGCAACAAATCAAATATGAGGCAACCCAAATCAAATTTGCATCACTTTGTCTTGCAGGAACAACGCTCATCTGGTGCAATAGTAAGTTGCAACATGGTAATTAACAAGTTGGTAATGTATTTCCATCAAGGAAAGATTTTGTTTTTGCACTTAGAAAGCAATTTTATCCTTTGGGTTATAAGGAAAAGAATTTAATTGAATGGAAAAGTTTTAGAATAAGAAAAGGACAAATGGTGCAAGAATACACAAATGAATTTAGTAAGATGACATTAATTTTAAATATTCCATTACATACACAAGAAACTCTTATGAAGTATATACTAATATAGGAGGTTTACTTGCACATATTCATAACACTGTATTTATGTTTGGACCTACTAATATTGATGAGGTTTCTGTTCAAGAAATGTATATTGAAGCAGGGAAAACAGGAGTTGGTGTATCATGAGAATCGTCTTGAAGGAAAGAATACAAAAGAAAGGGGAATGGAAAGAAATCAAATTCAACGACAGTGAAGGAAGAGAAGATCTCTTATAATAATTGAAAGAAACAAGGGAATGATGATGACCATTGGTGGAAATTGCATCTAGAGAAGATACCAAAGTGGTTCAAAGAGAGTATAAGAAGGGAAAAAGTTGCAACAACAATACGACCAATAGACTTGGGGTATGATTCAGGTGATGAGTCGAAAATTACAACAGTTGTTTTGAAAGGTAAAATTGGTGATGATTTTGATTCAAGAAGTAAAGTGTTTCATATAAGGTTCATAATGAAACATACTAATATCGATACATTGATAGATAGTGGATCTCAATCTAACTTAATTTCAGAAGAAGTGGTTAAGAAATTGGGATTAAAAATTGAGTACATCACAAACCATATTCACTAAATTGGATAAGAAAAGATCACAAATTGACCATAAAAAAATAGTGTATCATAAAGTTTGCAATTACATCTAAGTATGTGGATAAAGTAACATGTGATGTTGTGACACTAGAAACATGTGGAATGGTCTTAGGTAGCCCTTATTTATATGATCGCAAATAAATAATCTACAGGGAACATAATCAATATCACTTAACTAAAGAAGGAAATGAATATGTTGTACATGCTCATCACATAAAAGAAAATCAATCTCTTCTAATAATGGAACAATTAAAGAAGGCAGCTTATGCAAGAAGTACACCTATAATTGTGCCAAGTAAAGCAATTGATATTAAGCATGAACATGAGATGGTTGTAGGATGGGAATTCAATCATACTTTGCTTCAAGATAAGTTAATGTCATGCAAGCACATCAAACATATTGGTTCATTTGCAGTGATATTTATGATATTATCACTGCTAATGTTTTCTACATGGATGGTAGTGGATTCAATAAGATGTGAACGAGTTCAAATGGCTAACAATAAGATTTCAGTTGTCATGGCTATTATGCAATTGATTATGATGCGACGGGTGCACATGACAGAGTTTAAAGAAAAAGGACAAGTGGGGAGGCCTATCCCACAATTGATGACTGGTTAATACCCTTTTGGAGGACCAAAAGGTCTTAGTGGGGAGGCATGATCCAAATGGATCCAGGAAGGCCTAAAAATAAAATTTCTCAGAATTGGATGAAACTAGTGCCATTGCGTTGGGCTCGTCATGCCAATTTTGGCCATATATTTTTTCCTGAAAATGGACACCATATGCAAAATTTATCGCGTTCTGATCATTTTCCCAAACATGCAAAAAAATAAAAAAGTCAAGAGTCAACATGTCGTACTGATGATGTCATAAGTATGTCAACATGATGTGGCAGTGACATCAACATGATGTCATGATGAAATCAATAGGGACACGTGGCAGCACCAGAGGTTGACACGTGTGTTATCACATGAAGTTGTCATGGGTCAAAATTTCTCCTTAGGTTTTAATTTTCATCCATTAGTCTTTTTAAGTTTGTTTTTTTATTTTCTCCTTATGGTTTTCTTAGGATAGCTTAAATAAATGAAATGTTGGATATTGGATCACATATTTGACCCACACCTATGGTTTATACCTTTGGTTCATTTTATGGTTTACACCCTTGACTCATATCTTGATTTGACAGCTAGCACTATCAGTCCCATGACACCACAAGCCTGGCAGGTCACTCCATCCATTCATATGCTTGAACCTCTCCACTCTATCCCTTTATCTTTTAGGGATTCAAATCAAACCTTTTCAAGTACACTACCAACTCACTAGTTTTTTTTGTAGTGCATCTTTTGTACACTCTCCCTCTTTACCATCATTTGTTATTATGAAGCTAATGTTGTACCTTTTCATTGTTTTCAACACCCTTGTCTTCAAAAGGAATAATCCTGATTTGGTCATTAATAAGTTCTAAATGTTTATCAAAATTTCAAATCCTGTTGTAGATTATGCTATAGACCAGCTAACCGAGAAGAATTGGAGATTGGGGTGGTTGCAAACAACTTCGTGCTTTCAGAATATCATCGATTATCAATCTCTAGTTTCTAGGTACCTCTTAAGCCATCCGAGCTCTATTGAAGATCAATTAAGGATTTGTTTATCTTTTCGTAGCACCTGGCACTGCCAACTGTGGTTTATTACACCTACCAACCCTTCACCTCTTTTTCCACAGACTTCTTATCCATCTTCATACTGTCAGTTTCCTCCATTGAAATTGAGTCAATTTGCTATCAGATATATTATGCCATTTATTCTCTTGGTTGTTGTTGTCTATGCCATGCTACAAAAACCACTGCAAAACTGTGCTATGGATCCCCTATTGCATCTTTTCAATTTCAGTGTCAAATCAGTGCCATCTTCTATGCTCACAGATCCAACATTAGCTCTCTTCATTCACTGTGTCATTCTGTATTTTTATCTGAAAGTCTATTTGTAGTGAAGAGTGTAGGAGCCCTTGCCTTTGGAATGATGATGACCCTGTATGGTGGCCTTATGTTAGCTTAAAATTTGACAGTGAAAACTTCTTGCATATCATTTAGCAGAAGATTTTTTCCCCCCATTTTAAGCCATCAAACCATTCTCTTATTAGTTTAGAAATCAATTGGAGGAAAGCCCTTAAAGACCAAACAAGGAACACCTTTCAAAAAACTTAAAGACTTTTGTATTTGTTTGGTTTCCTATAACTCTCATAACATTACACTATTGACCTCTTGCTTCTATCAATGGATACACCTCAATAAAAGAAATCCCACAAGGGTGGGAATGTAGTCAGGACCGAGCCTTTTGAAATGCACCTATTTGATGTTGGGCCTCTGATCAGGGAGGTCTTCCAAAGGGTTGGTTGCTTATCTTTCTTTCAAAACATGTAGAGGGGACACCTTGAATTAGCCAGGGAATTTTCTTTAAAATTTGATGGCACTAAGACCAAAGTAGGAACCCTTGAGTTGGAGGTGTCTGAGGCCACTATTGCAGCAACCACTAAGATACCCAACACTGGTGAAAGGTGGTTCAAATATATGACTCTCAATGCGACATTTTTTAAGTATTTCCTCAAGCTAGATCATAAGAAATATAATTTGTCCAAGGGAGTGCCTAGGAGCCACTTGGTTGATGGTTTTGACAAAATGTTAAAATTTATCCAGAGGTATTTTACATGTGAGGGTAGATTCAAAATGATATACCAGTATCATATTAGGCTCTTGCTACACTTCAAAGACAAGGATTTGATGAATATCCCTTTCTATTAGTTTAGAAGTATGGGAAAAATGGATAATAGGGTACAAGCCTTGTCCAAGGCTGTGGACACTAGTGTTTTCCACTCTGGGTTGATCAGGATGATTGTAATAGAAGAATTGAAGAAAGGAAACCTCACTTGGGAACAATTCATTGTCTCTGCTAATCTACAACTAGATGTATCCTCGACCCCTCAATCCAGGGTGTAGATCCCTTTGCCAGCTAGTAGTGTTTCCCAAGAAGAAACAAGCAAAAAGAGAAAGAGAAAACCTATTTCCCAAAACAAATAAATTCTCAAGGAAATTGAAGAAGAAGAGAGGGAAGTCATGTTAGAATGTACTCATTTAACCATAGACAATATCACTATTTTCACCCAACCATAGGCCGAAGCCACCCCCGAGTACCTTGACCTTGACAGGGAGAAGAATCCTGGTAGCAAATCAATAGCCAAGAAAGGCTAATGCACCAGGCAAGAAGTAACCAAATCTTATCAGAGAGTCAAACCCAGAAAGACTGAAACTATAGACTTCAGAATAGGTGACAACACCTTCTCCAGGACTTGCGCACAAGACTTCCCAACTGCAGTGCACACAAGTGTATCTCTACGATTATGAGAGTTGTGTGTAAAGTGAATACTGGTGCCCTATATTTATACTGCCTCTGCTAGACTGTCAGGGTCGAATTCTCACTCTGGGTACTAATTAATTCATATTAATTATTTTCTTTAGCCGACATCTCTTCTAGGGCTATAATCAATTCTTTTCTTGCTTCTGGAATATTCTAATCTTTTCAAAGGTCACAATGGAGGTTGATACCTCCCGCAACTACCATAATATAAACACTCCCTCCTAGCTAGGGAGGTATAATTGATAATGGTCTTGAGCACAAACAGACCATTCAAATGGTAGCATTATTATATCCACGTAGGATAATTAAATCATGAGCACCATCATTATTATCCAACTGGGTAATCTCCATGACACCTGGTACAATGTCAACTGACATAACACAACTGTGTTTATCCATATTAGTACACAACTACTCAATCCATGACACACAATCACAAATAGTGGAACATATCCACCACAGTAGCATACCTCTACTGTTTGGAGACATACAGTCTTCATAGTAATCATATCAACTGATATCAACCTGCACAAAACAATGTTATGATATAAATTGAGTCAACTGGGCCATTCTTCCACTCGCATCTGTGAGATCTGGAAGAGCATCTGCCCTCAGAGTAGAACATCAATGATGGGCTATTTGGACTATTCTTCTCAAGAAAGAAAGAATAACTATCCTGATTTCTAAGCCTGGACCATTCCCTATCCAGGTCATTCCTCTGACACTAAACCAAGTGCAACCTGGAGAGAATGACTCTGCCCTAGGGAATGCCTATCCCTGATTGCTGAACCTAGACCATTCACCTATTT
Organism: Picea engelmannii; assembly: GCA_009831015.1. Lineage (NCBI taxonomy): Eukaryota > Viridiplantae > Streptophyta > Pinopsida > Pinales > Pinaceae > Picea > Picea engelmannii. The sequence continues at coordinate 687,475 of ML782961.1, read as the reverse complement.
GGTCCATTCCTCCAACACTAAACAAAGTGAAACCTGGAGAGAATGAATATGCCCTAGGGAATGACTGTCCAGACCATTTCCTAAGGAAATGACTGTCCTGCACCAACCTCCAAAATGGACCATTCTTCGAAACTACTCACAACTATGAGCTTCGAAAGAATGACTGTCCAGCGAGGCGACCCAGTCTTCTTGACCACTATTGAGAGTGACTTTCAAGAAGAGATATTGTCCTATACCATTCCCCATGTTAGCCACAAGCGGAATCGTTGTCTATGGTACATCAACAATATATCGAACCATTTTCATTACGAAAATGATCGTTCGATCTAGACCATTTTTCGAACTAGAAAATGCCTATTCATCAGAAATCTCAAACCACTTTCCGAACTTGAAAGGAAATACCCAAGATGGACCATTTTTCAAACTTGAAAATGACTGTCCTCAAATCAATGATATGTCATTTCTCCCTCCCAACTTGGAGAGTCTCTTCCCTTTCAACTAAGGGAGTTATTTCCACAATTCCCAATTTGTCTCGAAAATATGCATACTTTATTCTGGACAGAGGCTTTGTCAGGATATCTACTTTCTTCTCATCTATGGGGATATACTGGAGCTTTACTTATTCTTCCTGGAATTTATCTCAAATAAATTAGTATTTGATATCAATGTGTTTTGACCGTTCATGAAACACTAGGTGTTCTGATAGCCTTATACAACTCTGATTGTCACAGTGTATTATGGTCGAATCTGGAACCTGATCAAATAATCCAGAAATTAGATTTCTCAACCATATTTCTTCTATACATGCCTCACATGCTGCGATATATTATGATTCTGTTGTGCTAAGTGTGACAAACTTCTATTTCCTTCTGCCCCAAGATATCATAGCAGAGCCCAACCTGAAACACATCCCTGAAGTACTCCTTTTGTCTTCTACACTTCTTGCCCAATATGAATTTGTGAATCCGTGAAGTTGTATATCACTGGATGTTGTATATATTAAACCATAGTTTAGTGTCCCATGGATATATCTTATAACATTCTTTGCAGCTATCCAATGATAATGTCTAGGTTCTACCTCGATCTGGATTAGTGTGTTCAAAAAAAAGAAAATGTCTGGTCGAGTATTTACCAAACACATCAATGACCCAATCAATTGTTGATATAGAGACATATCTACTGGATCAAAATCTGAATCTTTTACTTTTCTTATATCTGTGGTCATAGGAGTGTCCATGGATTTGCATTCCATCATTCTAAACTTCTGAAGAATCTTTATTTCATACTTTTCTTGTCCAAGGAATACTTCACCATGCTTCTGCCATACTTCTAGTCCCAAGTAATAATGCATGAGACCAATATCTTTCATATGAAACTCAGAAGCTAGTTCCTTTTTGCACCGGATGATGAGTGACTCTTCACCTATTAGGAATAGATCGTCGACATATAGTAGTAGAATCACAGGTGAATTGTTCACAACTTTGTAGTAAAGATTTGGATCTGCATGACTTTTGGAGAAACCAAGTCTCATTAGGTAGCTGTCTATTCTGTCATACCAAGCTCTTGGATCTTGCTTGAGTCCATATAAATCTTTCTTTATTCTGCAAACATGAGTGTCTCTGGAATGCACTTCAAACCTTTGAGGTTGTTCAATGTATACTTCTTCTTTGATTTCTCCATTGAGGAAAGTTGTCTTTACATCCATCTGATGTAAAATCCATCCCATGGAAGTGACAAGAGACATGATAGCTCTAATGGAAGTACATCTGGAAACATGAGTGAATGTTTTCATCATATTCTTCTCCCTCCTTATGAGAGAACCCTCTAGCTACGAACCTTGCTTTATATTTGTCCACGCTTCCATCTGTTGCATGTTTGATCTTATAGACCCATTCTGAAGTTACTACTGATTTTTCTTTAGGTCTAGGCACAATTTACCATACATAATTTTTGATGATGGATTGGTGTTCTTCTGTCATGGCTTCTTTCCATTGTTTCTTCTGAAATGCATCTTCAAACATGGTAGGTTCTTCGTCTAGAAGCTTTTTCATACATGCTGCATAGCTAGAGAATCTTTTGGGCTTCTTACTTTTTATGAAGGTCCCACTTGGGGCCTTGAGTCTTTCTGATTATTGTAGGGTGTCTTCAAGCCAAGATGGTCATTTCTTGCTCTTGGGTACAATTATTGAATCAATGGTCTCACATGGTTGCATCAGATGATCAAGTTGTTATTTTTCTTCATTTTTATTTTCTGGAAGACACGTGCCTTCTTCAATAGGCTCTTCATTCTCTTCTTCTTCTATAGTTTCTTCTATGGATTTCTTGAAAGCCATCTTTTCATTAAAGGTCATGTCTCTGCTGACTTCAATCCTATGTTGTTTCATGATATAGATTTTATAGGCTTTGGATGATTCACTATATCCCACGAATATGCCCTTCTTTCCTGAGGGTTATAATTTATTCCTTTTGTCCTTGGTAATGTGAAAGTAAACAGGGCATCCAAAGATTCTTAAGTTTTCCACATTAAGTTTCTTTCTTGAGAAGGCTTCTTCTGGATTTATATTCTTCAATATGTGGTGAGGAATTCTGTTCTGAACATATATTACTGTCATGGCTACTTCTTCCCATAAAAACATAGATAAACCTTGATCGTTTAGTAATTCCTTCACAGTTTCTTCAATAGATCTATTCTTCCTTTTTGCTACACCATTTTGTTGAGGATTATGAGGAACAATCAACTCCCTCCTAATCCCTGCTGATTTGAAAAAGGCAATGAATTCATTGGATGTGTATTCTCCTCCATTATCTGTTCTCAAGGTCTTGATTTTCTTGTTTGTGAGGTTATCTATATCTACTTTGAATTCTTGAAACTTTTTGAATACTTCGTCCTTTGTCTTCAAGAGATATAACCAAGTCTTTCTTGAGTAATCATCTATGAATATTATGTAGTAAAGAGAACCTCCTATAGATTTGACTAGCATCGGACCGCAAGCATGTGAATGTATTAGATCTAGAGTCTCCTTAGATCTATTGTTGCTTCTTGGGAATGGTTTCTTGATGTTCTTTCTAAGAGAAAATCCTTTGCAAATTCCTTCATGTGTAGACTGTAATTTTGGTATTCCTTCAACCATGTTTTTGAGAAAAGGTAATGCTTGATAGTTAATATGAGTGTACCTTCTATGTCAGAGTTCATTGGGATTGACTTCATCATGTAAAAGAGCTTCATCATTTTGTTCTAGTAGTTTGTATAGATTTCATTCATGGGTTCCAATAACCCTATCATTCTCTAAGATGGAGTCTTTATGCCATGATAACACTTTTCCATCTATGAAAGATATTCTGTTTCCTTTGTATTCTAGGCAATATATGGATATAAGATTCTTTTCTAAACCAGGTACATATAAGACATTGCTCAAATGAACATCGTTACCTGTTTTCAACTTGACGGAGGCTTGTCCAATTCCTTTGACTGGGTAAATGCTTTTGTCTCAAAGCTCTACCTTGTACAATGTCTTATTTTCATTTAGATTGGAGAGTCTAGCTTGATCTCCCATCATATGCCTAGAATCTCCATTGTCAATTATCCACATGTCATCTTCAAGCATTCTTGTGAGTGTTGAGTAGTGTAGAGGACTAGCCTTTTCATTCATGACTTCGGTTTACTGATGAATGGTCAAGCTTTGACCCAAAATATCAACCTTGATGTTTCTGCCTTTTGGGAGTGCCAAGATATGCACTAGACTAAGGAACACTTGAATACCTTCTTCTTGAGCGAGATGTTCCATCATAAGGTGTTGGATCAGGTTTTTAGGGTTTCTGCAGCTGTACCTTCTAGTAACCCTAGAGAAAGTGCTTTGGTAATTGCTCCTACTAGAAAAACCCTAGAGCAGTTATTCAATGAGATTAGTATCCTTATGGCTATGCTTCCTTCAAGTGGTTAGACTGAATGAAGGAGGTGTGGGCCCATAACCTATTAGAATGTGCTTGTTTAACCATAGACAATATCACTATTGTCACCCAACCATAGGCTAAAGCCACCCCCGAGCACCTTGACCTTGACAGAGAGAAGAATACTGGTAGAAAATCAATAGCCAAGCAAGGCTAATGCACCAAGTAAGAAGTAACCAAATCTGATCAGAGAGTCCAACCCAGAAAGACTGAAACTATAGACTTCAGAACAGGTGGCAACACCTTCTCCAGGACTTGCACACAAGATTGCTAAACTCCAATGCACACAAATGTATCTTTGCAATTATGAGAGTTGTGTGTAAAGTGAAGACTGGCGCCCTATATTTATACTACCTCTCCCAGACTGTTAGAGCTGACTTCTCACTCTGGGTACTATTTAATCCATATTAATTATCTCCTTTAGCCGACATCTCTTCTAGGGTTATAATCAATTATTTTATTTCTTGTAGACTATTCTAATCTTGTCAAAGGTCACAATGGAGGTTGATACCTCCCACAACTACTATAATATCAACAAGTCCGTCAATCCCCACAAAGTGAAATTTCACCTCAACCTTCACTTAAACTAGAGGAAGTTCCCTCATCAGCCAAAACCACAGCTAAAAATGGGAGAAAGTTGCATTTTCATTCACCTACTGCATCAATTGAGACAAGAGTTAGAAGGCCTTTCACTAGATCATCAACCCATAAGGAAGTTGTTGAAACAAAAGTCATAACCAAAGCTTCTGTCACAAACAAAGATAGGAGTAAAGGTGACACTATTGGGAAGCCTATTGAGGTCATGACCAAAGCTTCTCTTCAGAATAAATAAAAAGGTAAGAGTGAAGCTACTGAGAAGCTTGTTGAAGTCATAAATATCAACACTCCCCCTAATAATCCCACCTTCAAGAGATTGATTAGACAACTCAGGGATGTAAGGAAGGAAGTTGCCTGTTTCAAAGGAGAAAGATTGACTGAGAGGAGGAAGATGAGTGAACTCATGGACATGTATAATGAAACCCTTGATCTGGCTAGGTTTACAACAAGAATATTATCACCTCTCCATAGGCAACTTTAGACTTTGTACAGGAAAAAAAGAAACATACAATCCCAAAATAGAAAACTTGAAGAAGAATTGTAGCCCTTCAAGGATGATCTATCCTAGAGGAATCTAAATGTTCTAGCCCAAGTTGCAATAGAGAGAAATTCCCCTGCAATAGAAATAAATGTTGCTGCAACAGAGGGAAGTGCTCCTGCAACAAGGAGAAGTGCCAGATTGAGAAGATGAAATGGAAAGGATGGAAGACCCATTTTTGATGATGATAATCTTTTGCAGCTTGAAGTTTTGAGGGAAGTGTTATAATTTCACCTACTGAAGGCATCTACATGCTCATTATCCATCTGCTAAGACTTTTTGGGTTTTTTGAGGTTCATTGCTTGAAATAGAAAAACACAGATTATTTTGTAGCGCTTGGCACTACAGAACCATCCACACAGACTATTCTGCAGATTCTCTACTGAAAGCATTGTAGAATCACCTAGCCAGACGTAAAGTGGCAGTTCACTACGAAAAGATTCTGTAGAATAATTTTA
>ML782961.1:657522-671460 GCA_009831015.1 Picea engelmannii | reverse complement strand
TGACCATGCCTAATATAAAATGTGGTTGTTTTGAAAATTATTTAATGAATGATTTTGAGTTTAAGATATGATGAGTAATGCTTATGTTTTTTCTTAGTTTCATGATAAAATTGTATGTGTATCCTAACCTCAACAGGTCAAACTACTCATATAAGGATGGAAGTCCCAATACATGGAGAAAAACAAGGGATCTTGTCCCTACCTACCACCAGTTCATTGCCAAGATATTAAAGAGCCACTATATTCAAAATTATACTTCAAGGATCCAAAGTACAACCAATGAATATGAGCATTATGAATGAAGGAATTCTGGGGAGAAAGTCCCCACAATTCCTCCTTGATGTGAGGATAGGGTCAATATTTCTAGGAGTATAAATAAAACTCAAGGACTAGCCTTGCCTTGTTAATTTTTTGATAGAAGATTGAAGTATTGTATCCCGTCATTTTGTTTAGAGACCTTGAATACTTGGGGATATGATCCAGTGATGTACTTGTTGTGATTAATCAATAAAAATTATTTGTTTCTCATCTCATTAGTCTTTTTAAGGTTCCTTGTGCTGCTTGGGTAGGTCCCAAGGACCCTTATGCATTTTTATTTTCATGTTGTTGTGTTTAATTTCATATTTTAGTTGTTTTAATTAGTTAACATACCGACGCATAATTTTGTTCATAATTGTAATGTAACTTTGTTTCATGTGCCGACAACAATTCTATTCATGATTGTAATTTAATTGTTCTTCCCGTAGATGTTATTATAGATTTATAGGAACTAATTGAGATTGTTTCTTCAGGTTATAATTCCATTTCCATATCTTTGTATCATGTTTTGATCATTTAATTAATTTTAGGAGTTAATAGGTTGTTTGAATTTTTCTTACTTTTCTTGTAGACTTTCATGTAGCATTGTTATAGTTCCTGTAGGTCATCCCAGATAAGGTTTTCTTGCATTATTTCCACTTAATTATTGATGATCCTTAATGTTGATGTGATGATATCAGGCTATAGTATTTCATGAGGGTGAGGGAGATAGATATAAGAAAAGTATTTATGTAGTTAGAATAGTTTCATTTAGAAAAATCAATTCTATTTCCAAGATTAATTTCCTTTATGCAATGTTTTCATTAACAATGCTATGATTTCCATCTTAGAATAGTTTATTTTCAATAATGTTTGATCTTATATATTGCTCATTCATTTCCATCATTTTTTATTTATTTTGGTCATAGTTTCTTGCTTAAGTGATTTATTCCCCTTGTCAAGTGCTCAATGTGAGACCTAGGATATCACAAGTCCCAACCTATAGACAGATGCATAAACATTTAGTAGGTGCATAAGAAGAAAACAGGTGTATTCTGCATATGTTTTGCACGGTACCTCATAATTTTGTATGAACCCGAGGTTGATAATTGAACTACCAATCTGAGGAAAGGGAAACATTCTTACTTCTATTCCAAGTCCTACCACTTTTTTGCACCATTTCTAGGGAGGTTCTAAATACTACACATCATTTTCATTTATTTTTATTGTTCATACACACATTCTACCATTATACATACATTATATACATTATAACATTCTAAACTACACATCAGTTTCATTTCCTTTGTTTTCAAAATTTTCTAGATGAATGACTCGACCTAGGGATAGAACAATTTTTTTTTATTATCTAAATCCCCAACCATAGAAATAGGTACAAAAAATCAAGAACATCAATAGGTTGGTTTTGAAACAATTTTTCCAGAATCACAAAAAACTTTTGAGGATTTCTCAGAAGAAGGAGCAAGGAACTTTACAAATCTCTTAGAGGAAGGAAAATCTCCATCTCACCATACAATGGATGATGAGGGAGATCAGGTAGAGGTATTTGAGTTTCCTATTCAGGAATCCAATGGGGAAACAAAAATGAAAAAAAACAACCTTCTACCCTACCTCGCTTCCATGGACTTATCTCATAATATCTTGACACCTTTTTGTTTGAATTTTCACTTGTGTGTACGATTTATGATTATACCTCAGACGAGAAAATTCTCAAGATATTTCCCTCTACTCTAAAGGATTCAACATTGAGATGGTTCATGAGTTTGGAAGGAAACACTATTAAAAGTTAGGACCAAATTAAGAACACCTTCAACAACAAGTACATGGACTATTACAGAGGAAGGGATACAAGAGATGAAATCTTCTAGATGAACCAAGGGGCGGACGAATCCTTAGAATACTTTGAGGAAATATTTCAACCAAGCTACAAGATATCCCACAATTATACTCTAGATTAATATTCAATAAAAAATGTATTACTAATAGGAGTATTGGAGTAACTAATGAAAACATTGCATCTCCTATCAAATTGAGATATCTTCAAGATGGATTATGGAGACATTAAGCATATCTTCAAGAACTACTCCAGATCCTCCAAAAAGAAAAGTGGAAATGGTAAAGGAATGGTGATAAATATTCTAACCCTTCAATTCTTATAAAATATGAGATAGGAGGATTATTAGAAGATATGAATACTAACATCTTGCATTCACTAGCTATGCAAATGAATAATTTGCAAATAAAAAAGAAACATGAAGAAATAGAAAGGGAACCAACTATCTTTTTCATTAAATGCACCAAAATGAATCATAGGAATGAATTCGTACTCAAAATTATAGAGGTATGTGCAATTTGTGAAGAATCTCATACAACTGATAAATTTCCTTCTCTGCTAGTTTTAAAGACTACATTCCAAGGAGAAGAGGAGAATGTGAAGTCAATATGCTTCATCAACCAAATATGACCAGGAACACCAAGACCATTCCAAAAAGGTATGGGTTACAATCCTCAACATTTTGGTGGATATAATGAAAAAATTCCTTCTCAACATTGGTATCATCCTAACAAACCCCCTTGGGCTATGAAAAATTAACGGCAATACCTAGGCCAACCTACTCCTTCTTCATATCAACCATTTTATAACTTACCTCAAGTTCAATATCCTCATTGTACTCTTCGTCCACAAGGATGGAGGCCCCAAAACTTTAAAAAACAAGCATTAATTCCTCCTCCTCGACCAAATAACAATGCACAAAACATTACTCCTCCAAAAAAAACCTCAATTACCTACTCAATCTACCCCCAATCCAAATAATAAGTAGGTTCATCCTGTATATAATAATGAGACCACATATTAGACCTACTCCTCAGATGTTCAAGAAATCAACATTGGATTGGGAAAATCCCTACAGTTTCCTCTAACCCCCAAGCCTATAAAATATCTAGAACCTAAAATGGAAGATACATTTTTACCTCAACCTACTCCACCACAAGTTCCACCCTACCCTGAAAGGTTGAACATTAATAAAACATACATACCTAAAGAAGATGAACTTTTAATAGAACTAAACATATTATTTCAAGGATGTTCCTATATGTAATAAACTCATCAAAGAGGAATGTCTAAAGAAGCTTGGGAGGAATAAAAAGGATATCCCTACAATCAATGTCATAAGAAAATTAGCATATGTTGTTAGCCTCATAATCCTAAACTTTTGTAGTCTAAGTATTTTCTAGTTTAAATGTTATTTTAGATATTATTTTATTCTAGTTTGTTAGGATAAGAACACCTAGATTCTATGTAAAGGACACCTATCATACCCATGTGATTATGTGATTGGTTGTTCTCCTATATTTTAGTTTAGAGTTGAGATATATAAACAAGATATTTCTTCAAGTGAGGTTAAAGTAGGTTATGAGTCCTCACTTCTGTAACTGAACACATGTTTGTACATATTGAGAATTCACCTACATTTAAAAATATTTCTTTTGAGTTTAGTGAAGAAAATATTTCAATGATGCAACAACATACAGTAAATCCACTTCCATAGATTTCAAATCAACAGGTTTAGAAAACTCTTTCCAAGCCCATCATTAGACCTTGGGAAGAAATTAGCTACAACAAGAATAGAACATGACTTGGATATGACAATGAATTAACCTTTGATATTCCCAATTATTCCAAACCAATCCAATTCCAAAGTGTTGGATTCCTTCAAGAATATTCACCTTCACTTGTTCTAGTTTAGCATTGAAATGCGAAATTCCAACATTGCGATCGAGTTGGTCACATGGAGAATCATTGTTTTGATATACATCCTTTCTAGCATTGTGGCAAGCATAACCATTCTTCATACATATGTTCAACACTGAAGAAACATGCAATATTGAATATTCACTATGAGTGGATCGATCCTTGGTAGTGGTCATCAACAACCAATCGATTATTTCAGTCTTACCAAAGAATTAACTCTCTAGTACAACCAAATCTTGTAACACATAGCCTTTTTTGTACCTGACATAAAGGTATATAAGTCCAAAGTGGTCAATTTATGGTGTAGCTTTTGAGCATGGCCCTCATGAGGTGAGATAAAATGTGGTTGTTTCCACATTCCCACTTTGTGTTTTATACAAATGGAATAAGTATGGTACTCTCTTAAGCCTAGAGGGGGGAGTGCAATGATATAAGTCTTGTGTACCTTAAGGGTGGGAGTTCAAAAATAAAATGACAATGGTTCATGAAACCACTCATGGTATCTCCTTTCAGTTGACAAAGGGGGGAATTGATGATGGAATTGAAGATGATCGTCAAGACGAAAGTTTTGACAACAAATATGTGAAATGGACATGAAATTTTCCAAATGGGAAACTGCAGTCTGTAGATGGAAGACTTTGGTAGAATTATGGTTCAATGACTTGAAATTCAATCATACACATGATACATTGGGATGTTTTTGGAAACCTAAAAGTGTCAAAATTGGTTAGTGGTCATCCAAAAACCATCAGAGACATGGTATCAATTGGTTAATGGTCATCCCAAGCCACATATTTAGAGAGCACTTCAGTGATACATTGATATTGAAGTGGTGGTACTACATGTTCACCAATTAGTATAAGACATCAGATTCTTCTAACTCAAATACTTGGAAAATGATTGAATTGTCAAGAAATCAAGGAATGTTCAGACATTGCAATTGTTCACTTCCATATCTCATCTCTCTTCCATTTCATTTCAAATGAACCATTCAACATCCATATTGGCATTTTTTTAGGAAATTCTTCATTGAGGCTCATCTCAGGAGTTTTAGTATGAAGAATTGGAAATGATATCGGTTTATGTTTCATTTTTAGTATTATTGATCATAATTGTGATTGAGGGGGGGGGGGATGTTATCCTATGGCTTACCTTACCAATCACTAAGTCTAATTGTCACCTATATTTGTATTATTCATTTAGGATATTAGTAATATATCATCAAGTGGTGACTAATGAGTTAGTTAATATTTCCTAGCTGCTATGGGGAAATCCCCCTTAAATTGGTTCTAAGGAATAGGAAGAGTGATAAATCTCTTAAAAGACTAACTTATCTCTAATATACCCCCCAAAAATCTAGACTAAGTGATAAGATAAAGAGAGAAGAGAAGGTTGAGAAGAGTGCCTTGAATCCTTACGGTTGTTGTAGAACTCCTCCACTTGATGTTGCCTCTTAGATCACATATCTCTTCCCAAACCTGACCTACAAGGGGTTAAGAATACAACACACCATCATATATAATCTCTAGAAATCACTTAAAAGACTAAATATAAATGTAAATGATCAAAATATACAAGAACATGTAGAAATAGGGTTTTGGGACAAAGATAATCTCTTTTATTCATATACAAGATGAAAGGTTATAACCTTTGCTTGCGAACAACGCTCTATGAACCAAGTCTAGGATCCTCTGTCATGGCTCCAAGTGCATCAATTCCACATAGAATTCTCACAACCAACATGACATCAAGGGAAGAAGGAATGATTTCAAAGGGAGAATGGATGGAGGGGAAAGTCGAGGCTAAAACTCAGAGCAAGATGCAAAACTTGGGCAATGAGAGGGAAAGGATTTTGGCAGAATTTTCTTATTCTCTTGTTCATATGTCTAAATGAATCCCCAAGACCTCTTTTTATATGAGAAAAATGTGGTTATTCAGTTTGGGGATGGGCTTCAAGGGGTAAAATGGTTAGGAAACCATCCATAGCCCATAAACTCCGCCAGAATCCACACAATTTTATATTTTTTGCAACTTTTGGAGGTAAGCACAAGCTACTTAACATGCAATAAGCGTATGCAAGTAGGGATAAATAGCATGAAACATGCATGTGTATGTAGGATAATAGTGAAACAGGGGGAGTACATTATCCAAAAAATATTTTTTACAAGGAAACCTCAACAATATGTTTGGAAAAGTATGCAAATGGATGGGCCAATGTCTTGGATGCATAGATGTGGAATTTTTGGACTATAACAAATGCCCCCAAATGTGTGAGGTCAAAATAATAACTGATGGCTGAAATAAATTACAATGTATTTACACAGTGGGAAAGAACAGAGTTGAGTGAGCCTGAAATAAGTGTTCGTGAGCATGTCATTTGCAAAATAATGATAATCTCTCCTAGGAGGGAATACCCATGCTCGGGATAAACTAAGCATGGATTCCAATCAAGTACACTACAAATCCATGTCATATATAATAATAATGAATACGAGACAAATATGAATGTCTATATAAAGTGTAGCCTTGAATGATACACAATGGATCTACATCTCAAAACCATCTAAAGAGATACAAATACAATATGATATGTGTCCTTAGGAAGCATCAATTCCTGTGGCTGGAGATGATAACTTCATATCTCGAGCAACAAATTCAAGATATTCAAAGATTAGGAAGGGGTATAATAGGAGTGAAGGATTCACTACCCTGAGGTCTTCGACAAAGTGTCATGGAAATATTGGAAGAACTTGGAAAACAGGTATCAAACTTCATTGATTCTGAATTTGAACTTAACTAGATACTCGTGATGGACGACTCACGAAAGTAAATATATCAACTATAGAATGGTTGACTTAGGCTGGAAAAAAATTCCCTTGGAAAAAAGCACGAAAAAATGATGAGACTCAAGCAACTTATTATTGACATAAGTATGTGATACATTAGGCACCACAAACTCTCCATATGTTTGGAAGAGTAACCAAACAAAGGAGGACATAACTCTATGTAACGAGAATAACTTCATAAGGTCATACTAGATCCCACTTCTTGTAGAACAAACATAATGATGTGCTTTGTCTAAGGATGAATATCTTGCTACCGATAAAAGAGAATGTATATCCCGTCCCCTCTTTTTGGAATATTTGTATTTTTTTGTCTTTTTCAAATTTTTAACGGGCTTGAAAAAGAATAAAATAATGCTACATTACAAAAGAGGGATGATAGTCACGGGATTAAAAATAGTTCCAAGAGCATGGAACATACTGATGCTCAGTGCAAGGAGACATGTGAAGGATAAGGACACTTGGGAAAATTAATCCATGGGTCAAGGTGTGAGATCGCAAGGGCAAAAAGGCTACAAGGCTTGCACCTAGGGAATTCTCTAAAGTTTGAGTAATAGAAACATGAATCTGACATTAGGATAAAGACACAAGGATGAGACATGTGATGCGATTACGACATGACACAACAAGAATCCTTCAATGTTAAGTTTTATGAGCACAAAGAAGGTAATATCGGTGGTTTTTCATGTTTAGAGAGTCTAAAAGATACTAAAAGAAGACTCTAGAGTGATATTTTTTGTAAAATTAGTTTCCATGGCCTAAAAAAGAATAAAATCATGTCCAAAGAACTCTTCTAGTCACTAAGGCCAGAGTATTCCTTTTTCGTAATTAGTCCAGTCGGTCCACAAAAGGGTTAAACTTATATTGAAAGGACGTCTCTTCAAAACCGTTTTAACGAGTGTGACAGAGACAAGATCACTCAACTGTCTTTTCAATTTTAAGGAGTCTGAAAAGAGATTAACTATGGACTCACCACCCTTTTTTAATTTAGTCCCCTGAGCTCGAAAAAGTATAAAACATAACTTAGGAGAACTCTCCAAGTGAGACATGTCTCCCAAGGTGTACCTTTTTCCTGGGTAATCTATTGGCTAGAAAAAGGGTTAAAATTATGCCAAATAGATATTCCTTCTAGACCAATTAATGAGTGTGAAAGGAACAATATCACTCAATGATCTTTTCATATTTAGGGAGTCTGAAAAGAGATTAACTATGGACTCCAAGGGGTTTACATTTTCATAGATAATATCCAAGGCCCAAAAAAGAGATAAAACAAAACTAGGGAGAATGGCCCTTTTTTCACAAATTTAGTCCCTCAGGCCCGAAAAAGGGTTAAACTTACTTTTGAGAATACTCTCCTAGCAAACCAAAGCTCCTAAGGCGTACCTTTTTCATAAAAATAGCCAGCCAGACAGAAAAAGGGATAAACTATCGCTAGATATATGTGCCTTCAAATTTTAGCTTGACGAGAGTGAAGGGTAACAAGATCGCTCGACAATATTTTCAATTTTAGAGAGTCTGAAAAGGGATTAAAGAAGACTCTAGGGGGGATTCTTTTCTTAAGTAATCCGAACGAGTTTGAAAATAATACATAAATTCTCATTAGATGTTTCTTTCAAAGTTTAAGCGATCTTGAAAGACAACAAACCATGCTCTTAGGGATCCTCTTGGGTATAGGCCATAAAAATATGAAGAAGAATGAGGCTTCAACACACAGTCATGGCGGGACTAAAAGGACTCCCAAGCATATGGAAAACTCACATCATGGATGCCAAAATGCAGCAGAGGATCTACCTAGGTCATCCATGTAGAGGGAGGCTCTACCACCTAATTACGACACTTCTAAAGAAGCATGGAAATTTCTGTGTTGTACTTCGGTGGGATTGATCCTATGGCGAAGTGGAAAAAGTCAACAAAATGAAAGATCCAAGGTGATGAGAACCTAACCTATATGAAAGTGTCTAAAAATACAACTTCACCATGGGATGATGTGAGTGTAACCCATCTCATAAAAACACCAAACCAAAATAAAAAGTTCATAATGATGACCCAAAGATCCCCCAAAGAGAAATCCAAGCACCCACTAAGACAAGAATAGGGGAAAAAAAAGGACCAAATTGGGGCAAAAGGAGCCAAAAAAGTCTATAAATAGGGGTAGACAACTCATTTTAACCATCACAAATTGGAAAATAACCAAAAAGTAAAAAATCCATTTTCCTTAAAACAAGAATTCAAGGAGCTACAATGGACGAAAAGTATTCAAACCTGAACCAACTAAGTACACATGACGTCTCCCATCATTTCAATTCATTATTTATTGTGTATTTATTTGTTTATAGGGTGTGTGACCTAAGGAAAAATTTAGGTCTACATGTATGTGAGCTATCCATGCTCAACATGCATATATAAATGGGATGAGAAAAATTTAGAACACATATACATGCATCTGTATTAACTATAACCCATGTACATATATTTAAATCTTTCAAAAAATTGAAACAAGGGACTAACCTCAAAAGTTTTATGCAACATGATGCATGTTCATTGGCGAGAGAGAGAATTTGAGGAGTTAGGCATCTTGGTTGAAGAGGATCTACGTGCCATTGCCATGCTAAAGCAGTGTAGGATGTGGAATTTCTTTCATTTCCCATTCACGAGGGCATAACCCAAGCTACTCAATAATTTGATCAAGTACTGGAACCCAGATATAGAGGCCTTCATGCTAGAGGGCCAATCATTGACTCTGACTACTTAGGATATATATTTTTTGAATGGCCTCTCCAGAAGGGGGGAACCAGTTAACTTGAGGAATTTTCCTCCATGATTGCACAACATAAAGGATTATATTGGCATGTACTACGAGCATGGAACTAAGAAATTATGATATTAGGTGCCAATTCATAAGATCAAAAGCCTCAACCTGTGGATAGTACTGTATTTGATTGGGTGGATTACGATATCCACAACACTACATTAGGCTTCACATGCACATATGAATTATTAAGTTCAGTGCCTACATGCCACCGCATTTTACTAGAGAACCACAATTCTCACAAGTATGAAGAAACAACTAACTGACCACAGAAGAAGAACAAACAAGAATTTCGGGTTAGGGACCATGTTGTGTGCTTTCATTTTTGAGAGAGTGCCAATCCTTAGCCCATGAGAGACAATACGAGGACATATTTCCTCGTTTCGGGAATTTTGTAGATGGGAATATTTGTTGCATCAAAAGGGTGTAGGGAGAGTGCATGAGGCCTTCAATGAAAATTTCTTTGACTGGTGGGCCTGTAAAATTCCTGCGATCAAAGACTACCCCTATGTTGGGATCAGTTTTCTGAGGGATCCTGATGTGCCTATACCCCCTGGAGAGGAGCACAGAGAGATAGGTACACATCATTTTTATATTTTAAAGCTATTTTATTTTTATTTTTTAAATATTATCCTTTTTATGGTAACATCAAAGTACTAACTTAGTAATCTGTTATATACAGATGTGGGACCAGTACGACCATTTGACAGTCGTTGTCCTCGGGAGGATGCTAGACCAGAAGCAGTGGCATGCCCACCAGCCGAAGAGGCCGAGAGAGTATTGAGACGAGTGGAGAGGAACATGACTGCTCTCACTCATCCTGTACCGATGGTAGAGATTGAGGACCTACCCCCGGCCATGCAGTCGCATGTGGTTGGAGTACCCAGAACTTGGGTTTAGTTGTTCGAGTGTCTTGCAAACACCATGGTTCATTACACTAGGGCCAACATGCCTAGACCATAATTATTACTAGACCTTATATGTGTCAAGGGAATGATTTTAATACTCTCTTATGTAGTGAGGGATTAAGCCCAACGATGAATATCGACTCTATTTGAGGCTTTATGGCCCACATTTTTTACTTATGACATTATTTTTTGGACATATTCTTATTATATATATATATATATTTTTCCTTATGGATAAAACATTTTTGTACAAATGTATTTACATGTGCATGTATGTGTGTGCTTTTAGTTTTATGTATGAGAAATATGCCAATCTAATACATGATTAGCTAATGTATTAGTTAGTTGATTATATCTCCTAGGAATATGAATATAAGTAATATAATCAAAATAACGTTCTAAGAGATGTACCCTATGGAATCATTGGTGAAGGGTGGGATTGTAGACACAATACACTTCATTTAACTGAGACATGGCCAATTGAGCATCTAGATAAACCCGGAGGAAAGAAATACCATGTGACAATGCATCACACAATAATTCTATTACAACACTATACTCGACAACATTATTGGTTGCTTTGCCTAGACAAATACCTCCAGAATACACCAATTGACCAATGGGAGTGAAGATCACCCAAGCTATAGACGCAAGCCTCCAAGTGTATCGGCTAGCACCATACATGAACCCAACATAGACCTCATATTCACTTGACATCTGCCACAGTGAAAACAAACATAGTAAAGTACACGTCCACAAGACAAAAAGACAAAAGATGTATAAATAAAACTATACATTATATACAAGAAGTCACACCGAGGTGACCAATCTAAGTGTAATACTTCTTAAGTTAGACCCCATTTATAGGCTCAGATAAAGCATTACCCCCGAGATCAACTAGTTGATAGGCACCCTTTTCTAAAAATTTCTTAACAATGAATGGTCCGAACCACATGGGTTTGAATTTCCCTGCCCCCAAGGGATATTTATCTTGGTCATAGACCAAGATAAGATTTGTTTCAGAGAAAAATCTAGGGAGGATAGAAAAATTTGTTGGCATGTTTTACAGGCAGCGTATGCTTTTCATTGATGGCAAGTACAACAACGATGATGGCTTAAGTACAACATTGATGATCATCAGTGCAGTAATAATCGGGAGGAGAAGCGTCAGTGATCGTTGGATCCCATTCAAAATTCCTGAAAGAACGGGGGCCATCAGATCTGAATGAAGACAAGAAGAGTGCACTGAAGAGGAGGACAGATCTCAGGCGTTAGATCCAAGCACAGGATCCGACCATCGTCGGATCAAGAAGAACCTGCACGTTCTTTAAAGTACAAGGAGAAGCGGGCGTAATCGCAATGTGCAAAATCACGACTTAATCTGAGCCATAAGATCAAGGTTGAATTTGGATCATTGATCCCAGTCCATTTCGGTATTTCGAGGATCGAGTGTTGGAGATGTCAAAGAATATTAACCATAGGAACCCCGAAATCGCGATATGCAAAATCTCAACTTAATCTGAGCTGTCAGATCAAGGTTGAATCTGGACCATTGATCCCAGTCCATTTCGGTGTTTTGAGGATTGAGTGTTGGAGATGTCAAAGAATATTGACCACAGGAATCCCGATATCGCGATATGCAAAATCGTGACTTAATCACAACCGTCAGATTAAGATGTGATCTGGACCGTTCATCAGACTCCATTTTGGAGTTTCGTGGATCGAGAATTTGAAGTGACAAGAACAATGCAACAAGAATGTCAAAATCACGATTCAATTGCAGCCGTTAAATCAAGATCAGATCTGGACCGTTGATCTAATTCCATATCAGAGTTTCGCGAATCGCGACATGGAGAGGAAAAGAAAACAATGCAACAAGAGTGTCGAAATCACGATATGAGAAATCGCAATTCAATCACAGCCGTTGAATCAAGATCAGATCTGGACCATCGAATCATAGGACATGTGGCAAGCGATCAAAATTTCACTGACTTGGGGTCAACGAAGCATAGTGTTGAAATTCATGAAATGAGAAATCGCGAAAGCACCTTATGCATAAGGCTGTGGTCATAGCCCTTGGTCATGAGAAGGGAAGGAGTCAGTCCAGATAAGATTCATTTCGGGGTTTCGGAGATCGCGACTTGGAGAGTCGAGATGCCTCATCTCCAGATTCACGAAACGCGAATTCGCTAAAAGCACTTTAAGCATAAGCGCTTGGTCATGGCCATGGTCATATAGAGGAAGGAGCTAGCGCAGAAAAGCTCTGTATCAAAGCTTCGGAGATCGCGACATGAAGTGTTGAGACACTTGGGCACAGGAATGCCGAAATGCCGAAACCTGATTTAAAGGCAAGATTAATAAAGTTCATCCAACGGTGCAGATAAACCTAAAGGAGATCGGAGGGCCACTGATGCATGACACCGTGAAACTTCCAGAAACCATTGATGGCGTCTGCCAGAGAATTCGAAGAGACCTCTGTGTGATCTCCAGAGGAGATGAATAGTCTCCAAGCTTCGTCCAGTGAAGGAAGACTATTCTTAGAAGGGATTGACAGATGAATGAGCGTTGAAGCCTGTAGCTTAAACAGAGAGGGTGAGCTTGACTATGCCAAAGAAGATGAGGAGTCTCAACTACTAGAGAGGTTGAGGAATCTCAGCAGAACACCCAGTGATGCTAGACGCATGGTGGGAACCACCAGAGAAGCTGAAGAGTCACGATGATGATCAGAAAGAGCACTCGAGTTATGGAGGAATTTGGCGCGGAGTGAGCATGCAGAGGCATTGCGAATATTGCATGCACAAAGACAACAGAGACTATAAGAATGCTAAACAAAGAAGAGATAGGGGTTGTTGCTGTGGAGGAGAATTGAAGTGTGTGCAAGGAGGCAGAGCGTAGGAGCAGAAATGCACAGATGAGGAATGGTGCATTGAAGGGATATGGCGCAGAGAGCATAAAAGGCAGAAGAACAGAAAGTGCAAGGTGTGTGCAGAAGACACTGAAGCAGACAGGACAGAGCAGTGTAACAGAACATCGACAAGGCTGGTAAGCCATTGAATAACTCTATATCGCTGTAATAAGTTTTATTAACAAATAATTTACATTTCAGGGTGGTTGGGAGGTGCTAGGGAGGACTAGTGTCCTCAAGGGTTCAAGTGGGTGCTTGAACATAGGAAGTTGGTGCTTCCTTCTAGTTGGTGCTAGAGAAACCAGGGAGTTGGTGCTTCCTTCTAGTTGGTGCTAGAGAAACCAGGGAGTTGGTGCTTCCTTCTAGTGGGTGCTAAGGAAAACAGAGAGTTGGTGCTCTCA
>ML782961.1:606611-649973 GCA_009831015.1 Picea engelmannii | reverse complement strand
TCTGGACCGTTGATCTAACTCCATATCGGAGTTTCGTGAATCATGACATGGAGAGGCAAAGAAAACAATGCAACAAGAGTGTCGAAATCGCGATATGCAAAATAGCGATTCAATCACAGTCGTTGAATCAAGATCAGATCTGGACCATCAAATCATAGGACATGTGGCAAGGGATCGAAATTTCGCTGACTTGGGGTCAACGGAGCATAGTGTTGAAATTCACGAAATGAGAAATCGTGAAATCACCTTATGCATAAGGCTATGGTCACAGCCCTTGGTCACGAGAAGGGAAGGAGTCAGTCCAGATAAGCTTCATTTCGGGGTTTCGGAGATCGCGACTTGGAGAGTCGAGATGCCTCATCTCCAGATTCATGAAACATGAATTCGCTAAAAGCACTTTAAGCATAAGCGCTTGGTCATGGCCATGGTCATATAGAGGAAGGAGTTAGCGCAGAAAAGCTCTGTATCGAAGCTTTGGAGATCGTGACATGAAGTGTTGAGACACTTGGGCATAGGAATGCCGGAATGCCGAAACTCAATTTAAAGGCAAGATTAATAAAGTTCATCCAATGAAGCAGATAAACCTGAAGGAGATCGGAGGGCTACTGATGCACGAAATAGTGAAACTACCAGAAACCATTGATGGCGTCTGCCAGAGAATTCGAAGAGACCTCTGTGTGATTGCCAGAGGAGATGAAGAGTCTCCAAGCTTCGTCCAGTGAAGGAAGACTATTCTTAGAAGGGATTGATAGATGAATGAGTGTTGAAGCCTGTAGCTTAAACAGAGAGGGTGAGATCGACTGTGCCAAAGAAGACAAGGAGTCTCAACTACCCTAGAGGTTGAGGAATATCAGTAGAACACCCAGTGATGCTGGATGCATGGTGGGAACCACCAGAGAAGCTGAAGAGTCACGATGATGATCAGATAGAGCACTCGAGTTGTGGAGGAATTTGGCGTGGAGTGAGCATGCAGAGGCATTGTGAATATTGCATGCACAAAGACAACAGAGACTATAAGAATGCTAAACAAAGAAGAGATAGGGGTTGTCGCTGTGGAGGAGAATTGAAGTGTGTGCAAGGAGGCAGAGCGTAGGAGCAGAAATGCACAGCTGAGGAATGGTGTATTGAAGGGATATGGCGCAGAGAGCATAAAAGGAAGAAGAATATAAAGTGCAAGGTGTGTGCAGAAGACACTGAAGCAGACAGGACAAAGCAGTGTAACAAAACAGTGACAAGGCTGGTAAGCCATTGAATAACTCTATATCGTTGTAATAAGTTTTATTAACAAAGAATTTACATTTCAGGGTGGTTGGGAGGTGCTAGGGAGGACTGGAGTCCTCAAGGATTCAAGTGGGTTATTGAACACATGAAGTTGGTGCTTCCTTCTAGTTGGTGCTAGAGAAACCAGGGAGTTGGTGCTTTCTTCTAGTTCGTGCTAGAGAAACTAGGGAGTTGGTGCTTCCTTCTAGTGGGTGCTAAAGGAAATAGAGAGTTGGTGCTCTTAGCAAGTTGCAGCTTGCAAAAACAGAGGTTGTAGCCTCACAATGAGTTGGTGCTCATATGTATGATAATGTAAAGAATGTAGATAATACTTATCATATAAAGCAAAAGAGGTTTTTACCCTGTATGGGTTTCCTCAGGAAATATATGTCTCTGTGTCTCTCATATATGTGACTGATGTTGAATGTGCCTTAGTTTATTTCCCTGCATTATTGTGATCATCATTGAGTGCCTTGTAAAGATTTCAAAAGAAGCATCATTGTTTAAGCACGATAACAACTGATTCACCCCCCCCTCTCAGTTGTCCAACACAATCATATTGACACTTGACACGTTGGCCAAGGCTTGATCTCAACGCTTCTCATCGAGCTACTCGAGATATAGGAGACACTCTTCAAGTGGAGTAGTGTCTGGTAGTAATTCCACTGCCAACTTAAGAGAGATAATTTGACACTCTATGGGAAAGAATTCCTCTATCCCGTAAACGATTTGGAAAGGAGAAAAGCTGGTAGTAGTCTTGAATGAGGTTCCATAAGCCCAAAGTGTCGAGTACAATATCAAATTCCAATTCGACTTGGCCGAATTGATCGTCCATTGGAGAATAGTATTGAGAGACTTATTAACAGAATCCACTTTACCATTCTCCTGTGGATAGTAGGGTGACAAATGTTCTTTCTTAAACCCCAATTTTGATGTTAGTTCAGTCATCATATTGTTCTGGAAATGAATGCCATGGTCTGTGACAATCTCCTTCGGAACACCGAACCTGGCTACAATTTGGTTAAAAATGAAAAGCACAACCATTTCTCCATCAGTCCTAAATGTCGGCATGGCCTCGACCCACTTAGAAGAGTAGTCTACTGCCACGATGATGTAACATTTCCCCCTAGCTGAAACCGGTTGGCATGTAGTGAAATCAATCCCCCACTTAGTGAAGGGACCAACAAAAATAATTGGAAACATGGAAGTAGGGTGTGATCGCATTTTTCGAGAGAATATATGGCATGCGTGACACTTATTGACCATCTCTACACAATATTTGGTCAATGAGGGATAGAAGTATCCAACATGAAGAATTTTCTGGGCTATTTCCAACCTAGATAAGTGACCACCACATGCTCCAGTGTTATATTCATTCAACACAAGTTATACCTCTTCACGAGTGGAACAATGACGGAGAATGAAATCAACTCCTTGACGATATAAGGTATCATCAATTATAATATAGTTCCACGCTCGATGGCATATCCGTCGATGCTAATCGTGAGAACCAGAGGAAGGAAACTTCAAACTATGAAGATACACAAGTATATATCCATACCAAGGGTTCGAATATGCAATAAGGAAAATATCCCCATTGATCAATGACTCTTCGGGAAAATTGTTACCACTTTCGACTGGAAGTTCCGAAACTAGCTCAGCGAAGACCAAAGACTTTTTAGATTTCGCTGAAAAAAAATTCAATTCAAATTCTTGAAGGATGACTATCCATTGACTAATTTTCCCATCGATAACTCGTCATGTCAATATATATTGAAAATGATTCACAAAATCTACGAAAATGGTCTTGTGGAGTAGAATGTAATGACGAAACTGTTGGACAACATGGACAACTGCTAAAGTGAGTTTCTCAACATGGGTGTAGTTGAGTTCTGCTCCTACCAAGCCTCAAATAAGATAGTATATAACATGCTCTTTGAGAGCGTCATCCTCTTGGACCAATACTATGCCAATAGTAGACTCTGCATCATCCAAATACAACAAGAAATCCTTGCCATAATCCAGAGGACTGAGCAGAGGGGAATACATCAGAGCATGTTTTAAAGCTTTAAAAGAGCGCTGATTTGCTTCATCCCAACAGAATGGGACCCCTTTCTTCAAGAGACACATAAACCGTTTACTAATCTTGACATAGTTGGAAACAAAATGTCGAAGAAAGTTAGCTTTCCCTTGTAGACTTTGAAGTTGGGGGATTGTGTACAGGGGAGTAAATTGAACTATTGCCTCAACCTTCAGAGGATCGATCATGATCCCTTTAGTTGACATGATAAAACCTAAAAAATGACCTGATTTTATGGAAAAGCTACACTTATTTGGATTAAGGTGAATCCGGTAGTAGCGAAACCTCTCAAAGACAAGTCATAAGTGGGCGGGATGATCATATATCTTTCGAGAACATGATGCCAGATCATCAAGATATGCCTCAAATATATGTTTAAGGTCATGGAAGGTAAACAACATGGTCCGTTGAAAGCTAGCTCCAACATTCTTAAGGACAAAATGAATTTTCATGTATGCGAATGTACCCCAAGGACATATAAATGTATTTTTATGTTGATTCTCAGGTTTGATCTGAATCTGGTTGTACCCGAAAAAACCTTCCATAAAAAAAGACTTCACAACCCACGCATTCATCGACAATCTGATCAATGAATAGGGTTGGAAAAGTATCCTTCAGAAAAGATTAATATAAATCATGAAACTCCATACACACAAAAATCGTACCTTGTTTTTTGTTGAGAGGAACATGGTTCAATACCCATTCCATTAAGTGCACTGGATAGATGAAACCAACCTTAGTGAGTTTCTCTACCTCTGCTTTTATGGCCACTTCCTTGTGAGGATTGACTGGGTGAATCTTCTACCAGAAAGGCTTGGTATCAGAGTAAGTTGTAATATTGTGTTCAACTATAAGTGGGTCAATTCCTGGCATCTCCTCATAAGACCAGGAAAAAACGTCACAAAACTATTTAAATAATTCAATATAGATTTGAATCTCCTCAGAGGAACAATCTGCTTCGACAAAGACATTTTCAATGATGCTAGAGGTTTAAGAGATGTCAATAGGAATAATTTCAGCTATACTTACCATGTTTCCTTCGGCATAGATTTTTTTCATGGAAAGAGGGTTAACAGAACAAGTGGCATCTCCATTCATGGTCGTAGTGAATTCTCCTGCTTCTTTTTTCCTCAACTCAGGTAAAAAATAAGATCTATGGTGGAGATCTTCTGAAGGTCTATCCAACCCAGTCATTGCTTCCAAAATCACCTCATCAGAGGGAAAGACTAAGTACAAAGGATCATGAGTACTAAGAGAGTACTGAGCCCAAATGGGCTCGAGAATGATATCTAACTCTTGAGGGGGAGAAAGATCAGGGTTGGATGATATTTGTTGGACAATGTTGTATGAAACCTCAACAACGGATAAGGGCATAACCATTCCAGGATTCCCTACCCCTTCCATCAAAGCTAATGGGGAAGGTAAATTCCATGGGTCATTAAAGTAACTCGTTTAGAAAGAAGTGACTTGAAATATCATAGCCTTCGGCTGATTGGGGATAGTCGAAACAAAATTGACATCATTCGAAGGTGGTGGATAATCAAAAGTTCCCATTAGAGATGGAAACAATCTGACACCGAAGTTGACAGTACCTAGATATAGGTTACCAATAATTGAGACTGTGGATGTCCCCGATGAAGGGTCAATATGAGAGAAGGATAATTGATCAACGATTATGATCCAACGTTCATGAGGAAAAATTAAAACCCAAAAATCGGTGGATAGAATCGCTGTCATAGAATAAGTCCAATTCCACCCTAATAAAATATTGTAGTCGAGAGGCGCATTGACTACTTCTACCTCGACGCATATGATCTTACTCTCCAACTGCATGGGGAAGGAGGTAATTATACCATGTCGTCTAAAATATCAGTCGTTAAATGCAATTAGCAATTTTGGTGACGTAGACAACTCAGGTTGGCCAATTTCCTTCCAACATGCCAACAACATCATGCAAGTCGAGACACCCTCGTCTAACACTGTACAAAAAATGTTCCATGTCAATGATTTCATGGAAGACACCATTGCTATCAGAAAATTGACATGGCGAGGAAGACGAGGTTTATAATTTGTAGGGTAAAAAACAATCATTCCCGAGTTAGTAGTCTTGACAGCTCCCAAGGTAGACAACAATTCTTTTCTCTATGAGGGGGAACTTTGGAGGACTTCTAGAGCATACATTGCACAAGGAGTTTGTGCCAGATCCTCCATGATGGAGTAATTCTGTGAAAACCTTGCATTTGGGTTTGAGAAGACTTCTTAAATGCTCCCTTAGGGATACAAGTCATAGTTTCTCCTGTAGTATTCTTAATTTGAAGAGGAGGCGGTGGGTTGGAAGCTTCTTTTCCCTTGTCAATAGATTCTGGCATTCCATAATCATGAGCTCTGATCTATAGATGATCATTTGATCTCATCATATAAATTTTCATGGCTCCGTTATTAGAATTAGGCGTGGGGGCTCCATGATTTCCCCCAGGCGCATTCATGGATGAGGAAGATTGAGCCATATTTTTCCCTTGTGGGAAAGGGTTGGTTAACGCAACAAGATGTTGTTATGTGAATAGCTTTTAGGCTTCCTCAAGCCAAGGGAATTGGTGAGTCAAGTGATTGTTCATGCAAATTTTACATGGAAACTTCACCTTCCTCTTTTCGTTTTTATTCTTGCCAACATTATTCATAGCCTTCGTATCCCCCTTAACCTTCTTTCCTTTAGATTTCCTCTTTCCCTCAGATTGCTAGTTACCCATGGGAGTCATCGAGTGCACACTGTGTACATCCAATGTTAAGGTTTTGGGGGCATCCAAACTAGGAGTTTGGATGGCCACAGTATGTTGAATTCATAACTGTTGTAACTGGTTAGTCAACTTATCTATGGGCTTACTTTGTGTTGAGTCTACTATACCATTGATATGAAGCCCGAAATTCTATTTGGTCTTATCGAAATTCGATTGTGGTGTGTCCGAGAGGATCTCATACATCATATCAGATTGAAAGTAAATCAACTCCAGTTGTTGGGCTCTCATAATAGCCTCTTCTTAAAAAAAAAACTATGGATGTTGCGATGTCTTTGGATACAAAATACACCAAGGACTTTAATAACTACTCGAGCATAAATGTGGGAGGGACCTTCACTTTGATCAAGATCTTTCAGTGACGCCATTCTTGGATGTGATCTGAGATATGTATGACTTTTTTTTTCTTGAAGTTGTCCAACAACTCGGTGCCGACATAGTGTCTCACCCGTAAATGTATATGGTTTAAGAAAACCATAGCCAAGCCATTAAAATAAGCATACTTAGAGCTATTGATGTAGAGACCTAATTTAATTCAATCCAAAAATTCAAACAATTAAACATATAATTCCTTTCTCATTGCATAAATAATTCATTCACCATCATATAAGCATAAATATTCAGCAACAATTAAAATTTATCCACAACATGAAAATAACTCAGCAAATTCATAATTAAAATACCTCCTTCTAATGCTAATTCCCATTGATCTGGTTGTCCTTTCCCTGCTTCCGTTCCCAACCTGATGCATTGACCAAACCCTACCCAAACCGACTAACCTCCCATCTAGCTAGGAGTAGCCTGTTCGGCTCCCTAGCTCTAGGATACCGAAAGGAATCCTGGCCCCTGTGCCCAAAACCCCCAACAACCTGGTGCCCCCTGCAATGATTCTCAAAAACCCCAAAACCAAACTCCCAACACTAGAAAAATAAGCAAACCAGACATACAGTCTTCTCCCCTCCAATAATTCTTCCTTCCAAAGAAAATAATCCCCTTTCCCGTAGGACTCTTCCCTGTCATATCTCCCCCTTCACCGACTTTCCTCCCCTCTATTAATTACCTTATCCCCTCCTTTATTATCTTATCCCCTCCTGTCATACGTAAGTTTCAAAAGGATTAAATTAAAGTTATTAAGCCCCTTAATTTATTACTCATGTCATTGAATGTGATATGTAATCAATTAATTAATTAATCAATCAATCAAAAGTTATAAACAATTAATTAATAATTAAATAATTAATTAATATTATTAATACTAATCATTGTTTAACTAAAACCATATTAGGACAGTTAATTATCTAATTAATTTTACTTAATAATCCCTAAGCATCTATTTAACTAGGGTTGTTACAATTGATCTTGATATACCATTTCACAACACCCCCTATAAGAGTGTGTTGAAATAAATGCAAATCAACATAGTCATCTTTCAACAAGTTGGATGAGCACCATAAATGAAATTTCATAACATGATCACCTGGATCTTCGCTAGGCTTTCCTTCAAACTTAGAGATGTCCGAGGGAAAATTAGTCGACATGGGGGGGAAATGCTAAACATGACAGATTGGATCATTCAACAACCTCGACAAGTCCAGTAAATGAAGAGTTTCCAAGAAAGGAAGTCTAGGTTGTGGTGGATTCAAAGGAAAAGAGGGGCCTGGATTTTGACTAGCACTAGGTTGCTAGGAAAAGTTTTCTTGTTGGCCAAGATTTTGGTATAAACCATGGTGGCCTTGGATAGTAAAAGGAGTTTGTGCTTGATTTTTCATCACCAACATATTCACGTAGTTGGATGGCATACCTTGTGTAGGGATTTTTCCTTGCAAGGTATTCCAAGGACCTTTGTTGGGGATGCCCCCAACTTAACCTCCTGGCATAGGTACTAAACCCTTCTTGGGGTTCCACTGAGTGTGGGAGGGGTTTCCCCTGATCATCACTCCCTTGTGAAGGAAAAGAGCCTTGCCAAGGATTTCCAATACCTTGTGAGGAGAAAGCTCTAGTCATCACCCCCTGTGAAGGAACAAAGCCTTACATAGGTTTGGGTTGACCAAAGGCAGGGTTTCCCCTTGAGGAGAAAGAGAATGATGAGAAAGCGTTGCTTCCAAATGAACCAAACAAATAAAAAGGCATAGTCCATACCAGATTCATATAGGAATAAGACCCATGAATCCCTCCACTGAATAATATGGAGCTAGTGATAAGCCCAAATGGCTACTAAAAAGCACCTCTGAGCGAAGGGGATGGAGGAGGGATATGGTCGTCGTCGTAAGGGATAGCATTAAATAGGGGAGTGGTGCTCGTGAAAGATCCTTTTAAGGGAGAACTAGAACTCCCTACCCCTATACCAACAATATGTAGAGTAGAGTAGGTTAAGGTCGAACTAGAGTCAAAAATCATCATCTTGTATGAAAAGGGGGATCCAGATGCGTTCTTAATAGAAGGAACAATGGTCATAGTTGTCAAGGGACTATGCCACTGCTGAAATTTGTAGGTGTCTGGATAGCCGTAGTCCTTATAGGTGGAGGTGGAGGTGGAGGAGGGGGCCTGAAACCCCCTCCCACAATATCCAAGATGGGAGTATGAGGACTCCCATAAGAGGTAGCACCAGTCTCTTCCATTGTCGATCATCTAACAAAATGATGTTCAGGTGAAGTCACCTCAAGAGGGACTATATGAATAATAAGAGGTGCTGATAAATCAATGATCAGAGGGTTTATAGGCCTGAAGCCTTCAACTTTGAGCTCAGAAATGGTGGACTTCTCTAATGCAAGTGTATCTTCTCTAGGAGAAGGCTCGAGCACAACTTTCGGTGGCCCAGTTACTTCAAAAGAACCCTCTTGATCTATCCTTTGCCTTAGCGGTGGAGGAGGTGGCTCCAAAGTAACCGATGGTAGGCCTTGAAGCCTATGTGAATGATAGAGCTATTGATCTTCTGCCTTGTGAAATTATCAACCTACACTCTAAGGTTAAGCTAGCGCGAAACACAAAGAACACACTAAAATGTTCCCAAAGGTAAATCAAGAAATCAACTAACTAGAAGGAGGAACAGTTACGCCAATCAACACTAGAGAAACTTACCGGTGCAAGTGTAACTCAAACATGGAAACACCCTCTGGGTATACTCTGAAAATTGCGATCCAACATATTCCTTAGGTATCACGGTATACTTCCGCAGTCACCTATGTAAGTCCCTACAAAAAGGAAACTAAGTTTCCAGCTCGTAGTCAGTCACTAGGTAGATAAAGTCGACAATCGAGCTAATCATAATGAGCAGGATAACAAAGTCCGAAGCCTTTCAAAGGTACCAAAGGAAAATGGTCTAGAATACAACTAAGGATCCTGAACAGATTCGAGGTCCACGAAGCTCCATAGTCAAATGTGTTCAGTAAAAATCCCAAAAACGACCCTCAATATATGATCCCCACTACATTTGGTCCGACTTTGGAGGGTTTATCTCCTCTACCTTTCCTCACGTGACCTCGTGTTTAACCCATGTGTTAGAGGGGGGTCCCGAATGACTCTTACAAAACCAGACTTTCACACTCCCTATCACAGACGCTTATGTTTTTTTAAGAAACCTTGAAGAGTTTTCTCTCCACACCTGTTTCAAGGCCTTAAAGCCTAGACTACTTGTTGAACCCTACAAACAAAAAGTCGAGTTGATTTTATTGTTAATCGTTGATTTTAAATGGCTTAATTTACTCAAAAAGGCATGGAAGTGAAACTGGTGGTGTTTTCAAAAGACGAAAGAGAAGAAATAAAATATTTTAGAACAATCGTGTAGAAAGAAAACTATGTTCTACAACTGAAAAAAAAGGCTTTTAAAATTTGTAAGTGGAAAATTTTCAAAATGTAGTCCAAGATCCTAAAATGAAAATATTTTCCTAGAATGTGATTTTTGTTTCACAATGCAAATGCAAAATACTAAACTTTCAAGAAAGCAGCGTAGAAGGAACTTTGGAAATAGAACTCATTTCTTTTGTAATAAAAAACCTATGCTACAAATACCAAACAAAATGCATAACAAAATGAAAATGTAGTTAATGAACTACAACATTTGTTTTTATTTCCGTATGCTAAGAAAAAAAAATAACAAGAAAATGAATTTTTTTTGTTTTTCAAGGTACAAACAAGGGAAAGAGAAGACAAACCCAAGAATAACACAGACCCTAATCCACTGCTTGAAATAAGGGATTGACTGGAATCCGTAGGAGGATATAACGCTTATAAGTTCACCCTTAACCTTGAAAAAAAACAAAACAAATAAAGAAACAACATAAATTCTTTACAAAAAGAAAGATAATCTTATCCTTTAACCTTTCCAAATACAGTCCTTAATAGACACCCTGAGGAGTTGAGGAAGACCTAATAAGCAAAGAGATTCTTATCAGGAAACAAATGTGTTTTTTTTTAAACCTTCTAAAACACAAAGACACATGTTGTGTATGAGCATCTTGTGTATGTACATAGGATGTATACTATGCATAACACGTATGCATGCATGCTATACAGAGGACATGGTGCATACACCTCTGCAAATTTTCAAAAAAATAATAATTTTGGATAGATAACTAGGAAAGGGGAGCTGGTAGGCACCTAGAGGGTGACCAGAGACTTGACCTGACTCAGAAAACTAAAAAGGAAATTGAAAATCAAATCAAACCAAAATCTCCCACTAAGACCCTAGAGAGAATCCCCAATGGAGTCTCCAATTTTTCTATGGGGAAATTCCCCCTAAAATTGGTCTAAGGAATAGGCAGAGTGATACCTCCCTTAAAATACTGACTTATCTCTAATATACCCCAAAAAAATCTAGACTAAGCGATAAGAGAAAGAGAGAAGAGAAGGTTGAGAAGTGCACCTTGAATCCTTACGGTTGATGTAGAACTCCTCCACTTACTGTTGCCTCTTAGATCATAGATATACTCCCAAAGATGACTTGGAAGGGGTTAAGAATACAACACAACATCATATACAATCTCTAAAAATCACTTAAAATCCTAAATATAAATTTAAATGATCAAAATAGACAATAACATGTACACCTAGGGTTTTGAGACAAATACAATCCCTTTTATTCATATACAAGATGAAATGTTACAACCTTTGCTTGCGAGCACCACTCTATGAACCAAGTCTGAGATCCTTTGTCTTGGCTCCGAGTGCATCGATCCCACATAGAATTATCACAACCAATATGCCATCAATGGAAGAAGGAATGATTTCATAGGGGGAATGGTTGGAGGGGAAATTTGAGGCTAAAACTTAGAGCAAGATGTAAAACTTGGGTAATGAGAGGGAAAGGATTTTGGCAGAGTTTTCTTATTCTCTTATTCATATGTCTAAATGACTCCCCAAGACCTCTTTTTATATGAGAAAAAGATGGTTATTTGGTTTGGGGATGGGCTACAAAGGGTAAAATGGTTAGGAAACCCTCCGTAGCCCATAAACTCCACTGAAATATGCACAATTTTATATTTTTTTCAACTTTTGGAGATAAATGCGGGCTACTTATCATGAAATAATCATATGTATGTGGGTTAACTAGCATGCAACATGAATGTGTACACATGATAATAGTGCAATAAGGTGTGTACATTATCCAAAAAATGGTTTTTTAGAATGAAACCTCAACAGTATGTTTGGAAAAGTATACAAATGGATGGTCCAATGTCTTGGATGCATAGATGTTGCATTTTTGGACTATAACACTAGCCTAGTCATCATGCATGGTTTTAGGATCTATATAAAATATCTCTATGATGTGGAATCACCCATTGTACTATAAATATGTACCATTGGTGTGAATACTAAAGGGTTGGATAGTGAGCCTTTTCCGTCATCTTGTTGTTCTTGTCCATATTTTATTAGATATCATGATTGAGATTTTAGTTATTCCTATGTATTTGGATCCTGGTTGTAACATCCCTAGCCACCCAGGACGATCCATGCTACTCCAAATAATTCTCTGATACCAATTGTAATGTCCCCATCCACCAACAGGCTGGGCATCATCACTGGGTAAACATCTTTTGCGGAAATATTCACATATAAACTTATAACAGGAAATAAATAGAGATAATATTTGATATATATATATATATATATATATATATATATATATATATATATATATATATATACACAGACATAAACACTCTTCTCATATACCTATTCATGCAGAAGCAACATTAACACATACATGCAATATATACATGCATTACTCATCAATTATAACACATGTACAAATACACAACATACAATGAACAAAGAATTGGTACTTATATTTTGATCAAGAAGAACATCGATTGTGTGAGGACCTTCCACAAACCTCCTAGCCTTAGACCACACTGCTCATCACTCACAACAATGGGTCACCCCTGAGCTGGGGATAAACTCCACTAGGCAAGGGATTCCTAGGCTAGGAAGGGACAACATGAAGTTGCACAGTACAACATGAAGGATTTTCTCCAAGGAGCCACTTATGCACACAAATCACAGAATCTCATTCCCCATATGCTTGTCCCACCCTAGGAGTGTACACATTCACTGTCCAACAATCCATCGGTTGCTACACCTCCCTTTCCTTGGGCTTCAACAACAAGCCAGATCAGGAATTCTTAGAGCTCTATAGCTGCTACTGGAATCCCTCTAGGAGAACTCACTTCCTCAACACATTCTCTCACCTGGAGAGAGTTTCTAACAGGCCTAAAAATTTTCTTCTTCTATCCACGAGCCTGACAACCTGCTTCTTCACTTCCGCTCCTCCACACACAGGAATGGTGATGGAAACAACAACAACTAGACATGGAGGAAGGTAATAAAGGAACAATGTGTAGGAAACCTATAGGGTACAGGTGCCACAAGGGTATCAAATTAGGTTTGTTGTATAGGTTCGGGGTCTTGGCATTCAACAATGGAAGACTGGCTCACTGCATGCTTGCTCAGTGCATCAGTGAGTCAGGGTAATGGATTCCCATCATGGTCAAAATCATGAGAATGGCATGAATTATCAGAATGGTTCGAATGGTCCTAATGGTGAGAATTCCCCCCAATAAATCTTGATGCATTTTTTATGACACGTGGCTCTCCAAGAGCACATTTTCCCCCACTTGGAACTCGTTCCTCTCCTTAAAGGAACTTAGGATAAATTAATATCCTCTTTATAACTTTTAGAATAATAATATATTATTCTACTAGGCTCTTAAGCTTAGGCTCTTAGACTCAACTCTTAGCCTCCTCCCTTGCCCAACCTAGTGGATTTCAGTCCCCCATACTCTTTCTTTGTGGCCGGTCTACAGGAAACGATGTTGTTATATTAATAATATGAATATTTACATGTACAAAATAGGCTCTTGGCCTTTAACATCTAGGCTCCCGATCTAATCAAGACATAAGCATACCAACTTATAAATACTTGGCTCACCAGCCTACAAAACATGTTACATTCATAATTACAACTGGGGCTCATCCTTGGGGTATTACAATCCCCTCCCCCTATTTTTTCACTATCCTTAATGCAACTTAATTACACAACATTAACAAGATTTCCAAAATCTTCAAAAATATGTGGGTATTCTGCCCCCATAACATCTTCATGCTGCCATGTTGCGTCCTCAGGACCGTACCGGGTCTAGTATACCTTTACAATCCTTATGGCTCGATTCCATAGTTTCTTTCTTTTCTGGTCCAGTATGCGCACATGATGCACTTGTAAGGCATATTTTTTCTCCCCCTGAATCACATTCCAATCAATCACATGATTAGCATCAGGTATATATTTCTTGAGGAACGAGACATGAAATACATTATGAATAGTCATGCATGCAGGTAATGCAAGCATATAAGCTACTGGTCCAATCGTTTCTAGAATTTCAAACGGTCCGCAATATCTGGTTGCCAACTTGGAACAATTTCCCAGCTTCAAGGAACTTCTGTTGGATTTCACCTTCAAGAAAACATGATCACCCACTTTAAACTCTCTGTGGGTTTTGTTTTTGTCAGAATAGATTTTCTGCCTGTCTTGGACAACCTTCAAATTCTGCTTAATATTTGACAATTACTCTTTCATTTCCTTGAGCAACTTTGGCCCAATTATTTCTCTATCAGCTGG
Organism: Picea engelmannii; assembly: GCA_009831015.1. Classification (NCBI taxonomy): domain Eukaryota; kingdom Viridiplantae; phylum Streptophyta; class Pinopsida; order Pinales; family Pinaceae; genus Picea; species Picea engelmannii. Next base: position 635,728 of record ML782961.1, on the reverse strand, counting down.
GTTGTTCCAACTTATTGGCGTGTTGCACTTTCTACCATAAAGTGCCGCAAATGGGCTCATCTTCATTGATTCTTGGTACCCATTGTTGTAATAAAAATCTACCAAGTGTAGGTAGTCTTCGCATATGGATGGTTTGTCCATCACATACATTCTTAACATATATTCTATCACTTGATTTACTCTTTCTGTTTTTCCATCAGACTCGGATGATAAGATATGCTAAATTTCAGGCTTGTTCCGAGACCCTTGAATAATCCTCTCCAAAACTTTGAGGTAAATTTTGGGTCTCTCTCAGACACAATTATCTTGGGAATACCGTGTAATCGTGCTACTTCCATCATATAAATATCAACAACATTAGATGCCTTGTGAGTAGTATCCAATGAAATAAAATGGGCAGCCTTCGTAATCTTATCCACCACCACCATGATGGAATCATGTTTCTTGTTTTTTATGGGTAATCCTGTGATGAAATCCATTGTCAACACTTTCCACTTCCACTCAAAAATGGTTAATGGATGTATCAACCCATCTGGGTGTCTATGCTTAGATTTGACCCTTTGACACTCCATACATTTGGCAATGTATTCTGCAATTTATTTCTTCATGCATAGCCAATAGTAATGGCTCTTCACTACTGCCACTGTTTTCTGATATCTAGAGTGCCCAACATAAGGCATATTATGCATCTCTTTCAATATCATACTCCTCATTTCGTGATAACTGGGTACATGAATTTTGTTCCTGCACAAGAGTATTCCATCAACTTCCAATCTATAATCTTCTATTTTCTGTAGCATCTTACCTTGTTGTAACTTTGTTACCATTTCCATGTACTGCAAATCTTCTTTTGCATCTTCCAAAATTTTGTCTTTAATATTGGTTTGATACATGTTGATGGTTGTAACATGTAGTTCATGCACTCTCCTGCTGAGTGCATCAACCACCTTGTTCTCCTTCCCTTTGATGTGCTTGATATCAAAGTCATATTCACAGAGGAGTTCCAACAATCTTCTCTTCCTGGAATTTAAAGTAGGCCCATCAAACAAATATTTCAGACCATTATGGTTTGTTCTCATCTCAAACCTCTTTCCCATGAGGTAGTGTCTCCATTTCTTTAAAAGGTGTACTATGGCTGCCAACTCCAAATCATGAGTGGCGTAGAGCCTTTCATGCTCTTTCAATTTCTTGGATTCAAAACATATCACAAACCCATTCTAGCTGAGGACTCCACTTAGTCCTTCTTTTCATGTGTCTTTGCAAACCAATAATTCTTCATCCGGATCTGCAATCTTCAGAATTGGAGCATTGGTTAATAGCTGCTTCAATTGCTGGAAGCTCTTTTCACATTATTCTGTCCATTAAATTTTTACCCCTTTTCTTTGCAAGGAAGTGATTGCATGAGAAATCCTTGAAAATCCTACAAAGAATCTCTTGTAGTAGCCAGCTAGACCCATGAAGGATCTAAATTCTATCACATTCTTAGGTGTTTTCCACCCTTTAATGGATTCAATATTTTCAGGGTCTACTACTATTCCCTCTTCAGAGCACTTGGTAAACTTAGCAAACAATTGGTGTTGTCTTAGCACCTATAACACCATCCTCAAGTACTTCTCATGATCTTCCTCTGTCTTGGAATATACATGGATGTCATCAAAAAAGACAGTGACAAACTTGTCTAAATATTATTGGAAAACACCATTCATTAAGTACATGAAAACAACTAGTGCATTTGATAAACCAAATTGCACCACTATGAACTCATAATGACCATACCTAGTCCTGAAGGTGGTCTTGCTAATGTATTCATATTTAATCCTCACCTGATGGTGTCTCGACCTGAGATTTATCTTTGAAAATACCCTTGCATCCTTCAACTAATTGAAGAGATCATCAATCCTTGGTAGAGGATACCTGTTCTTTATAGTTACTTTATTTAACTGCTTGGAGTCAATGCACAATCTCAAGGTCCCATATTTATTCTTCACAAATAACACTAGGGATCTCAAGGTGACACACTTTGGCATATGTACCCATTCTTTAAAATTTATTCAAGCTGCATTTGTAGTTCTTTCAGTTTTGGTGTGCTCATCTGGTAGGGAGTCCTTGATACTGGAGCTTCCCCATGAATCAAATTTATAGAGAAATCAATATCTCTCTTTGTGGGTGGCCCTGGTATCTCCTTGAACACATCTTTAAAATATTTCAGGACTGCACGATCCTCCAATTTTGGCACCTTATCCTTAGGTGCTTCATCCATATGGGCTGCAAATATTTGGTAGCCCTTCCTGTAACACTTCTTCAGCTGCATTGATGAGATTTCTTGGACAATAACTTCCCTGAGAATTCCTTAGATTGCTATCCAATTTCCTTCCTCATCCAAGCAAGTGCATGCCTTGTTATGACAATCTAATATGGAATGGTGTTGGTCCAACCAATACATACCAATTAGGCAATCATATGATCCCATAGGCAAGATGTTCAAATTTTCCTTGGTACTCAGTCCATTCATGCCCACTGGACATGATTTAACCAACTCAACAACCTTTCTCTTGGCTTATGTAGCCAGTTGCACCAACCAAGATTTCCCATGTTTGATTCTTGGTAATTGAAATCTTTCCACTACCTTAGGATCTATATAGCTATGACTAGCCCCTTATTCAATTAAAATAGTAAAGGCATAGTTATTGATCATACCTTTTACTTCAATCATGTGTGATTGAAACTGATCTTGTTATTCAGGGATGCATAGATCCTTGGTACTCTTATGCCCATGCCCTCCACTATTTATGCTTGCTGAACATTTTGAACAACTCTCACCTTGGCCTTTTGGTGAGGGAAATATATATACTTATGATCTCCATTATAGCCCCAACATTGCATAGGTGTCTGCATTGGCCTTTTCCCACCTACTTCAACCATCCCGAGCTCCCTCAAAACTGGTTGTCCTTGAAGAATATTTCTAAAAAATGGTGCCTTGCTCCCCTTATTCCTTTTCTCCTTCTTAAACCTCCTCTTTTCTTCCCAAGCTCTTTGGAAAGTAGGATTTCCCCTATGCTTATCATATAGACATTTTTCCTTCCTTATGGTTTCGTCCATAGTTTTAGGATCATCATACTGGATTTTATCACTGATAAAAGATGGCAGCCCATTCAGATATCTTTGGATCTTGACTGTCTCATCCTTTATGAAAGGGACATACTTCAACAACTCTAGAAATATCCTTTCATATTCATCTATAATCATGCTGCCCAATTTAATTTCAAAGAACTCTTTCATCTTTTTGTCATAGTATCTCTTGGTTAAGTAATTATTTTAAAAATGTTTCTTGAATTCCTTCCATGTGAAATTCTTCTCCCTGATGTGCTGCACTTGCACAAGTTTATCCCACCACATGGATTCCTTTCCTTTCAACTGATAGACTATGATTCTTCCTTCTGCATGAGAGGAATAATTATGCAATTGGAAATATTTGCTCATTCCAAGTAGCCATGTCTCAACCTCTTCATATTTCTTGTGATCTCCATCAAAAGTAGGAGATTTGATCTTATTCATTTCACCCTTCAGTTCATCCACTTCATATCTCCTATGCTTTCTAGTAGGACATGGACTTGAACTACTGTGTGGCCTTCTTTTGGAATGCCTTTGGGAGTGTTGGTGACGTATGTTATCACTTTTTTCTCTTCTTTCCTCATCAGGGGACCCGTGGCTCCTTGATTTGATGGATCCACTTTCACTTCTTTTCAATTCTTTCTAGGCTCTACATCAACTTCATATTAAAGTCTCCCTGTTTCTCCCTAGCTCTCATAATCCTTTTGTTATCTGCCTGGTAAATTTGGACATCCTTTTGCAATTTTTTAATGATTTTCATCATGCTCACATCTTTATCTATTTCTTCTCCATTCCCATTGAGGTTTGTTCCTTCAACTCCCAATTGAACATCCATTCCTCTAACCTCATCCTCTGGATTGTAAGCGTCCCGTGCCTCCTCCATTTCTATACACTATGTAACAATTTGGTTCGGTTATGATAATTGTTAACTATGAAAAATGTGCAGTCAACCGAATTTTGTTAGGTTATCGGACTTAATAATTTTCTAGAATAACTTAAACAATCTGATTCAACAAAAGAATATTAGATTCCATTTTCTGCGGGTCTTGGTCGATCAAGAATCCCCATGTCTCTATGTCTGAGCCCCATTCTGTTCTATAATTCACTTTCGGGCTCTAGCCCCTTTTTATTCAGCCCTTAATTTACATGTGACCACAACTGTGACCAAGTGATAATAGTTGGGTGCTTATCTGGAGCCTTGGAACTTTAGGGCTCTAGAGCTTTGAAGGTTTCCCTTTTCGTGCATCACAAACATCACAAAAAATTAAACTGGAGAAATCACGAAGGACGATGGATCTATGGTCCATATTCCCTATTCATATCTACGATGGATAGGAGCTCTGAGACTCTGGGCTTCAATTGTTTCCAAAGCACATCACAACAATCTCCTGGAGTTCCAAGTCTCCAGACTACTACAGTTGTTGCCAAGTACAAAGTCATATGACACCTGGTATGGCTAGGGAATATCCACATCACCCAGGTGACATGATCACTCCACTTCACATCTGCTTCTTTGGAACTTCCTGGCTTCGGGAATTTGGAGCTTTGGGGTTTAGGGACTTCGGAGGATTTAACATCTACACACCCAAAAACTCCTGAACCGTGAATCTCTGAATACTTCCATGTCACCCTTTGTGATGTCATCATGTCATGTCACATAGATGCTATGAGACTTCAGGGATTTCTTTCTCCACTCAATCATGAACCATTTCTTCCAGAGTGTCCAGTCTCCAGACCTTGGGATCTAAAGCCATACATCCCCTCTGACCAATGATTGAGATTTAATTTGGCCTTTGTTGGCACAGGGGCAGACCCAGGGTTCAATGCTCAAGAGCGCACCAACAAAGCCCTAACTACCGACCCTTTTGGCAACACCTGGGAAGCAGATGAATTCTCACCCGAGTTAGAGGCAGGGGTGGTTGCAGGACTCAAGTGTCTGCAACCTTAGATGGGACACATATTTGCGATTAAATAGCTTACATAGTACTTAGCATTCATCATTCATCAATATTCAACCCTTATTATACTTCACAGAAAGCATAGAGCATCGCAGTAGTCACTTAGATCTAAGGTATTTCAGCACTTAGTAATAGTAAAACAGATCAAATCCAATATATTAGCACTAAGCATCCTCATACACATCAGATCTACTATTCATACACATCTAATAAGCACAAAGAATAAGTAAATCTATCTAAACATGTCACAACACTTAGTAGGAGAGGGACAACACATGTAAGAAAAAACACAAAGCATGACACACAGATTTACGTGGTTCAACCCCACCCTGGGGCTACGTCCACCATCTCTTCTTCTTTATTATCATCTTCAATCTGTTACAAGCACAAATCCTCCAAAAACCTTCTTTGCATAGGACAAAATATCTACATAGCTCGCTAGATCCTTATTCCTTGCATTACAACACTTAGCTTTCTATAGCAACCTCACAGTAACTTGCACTTAGCCTTGCAAGCCTTACACAGTTCTAACAGAGCACTTATTAAACATCACATAGATGCACTACCAATTACACTAACAAATCATATCCACCCTTTCTTACATTGCCTATATTTCTATTTATAAATTATAAAAGTGGGCCTAAGCGTGGGTAAACCCATGGGCCGACATCCCTTTCCCATTACATTAACCCAAAACCCTAAAAAAGGCCCAAAGTGGTTCGAGATCCTGTGATCTTTGCTTCTCCTGGCACTCCATATTTGATAGGTTGTCGAAGTCCCAAAAATGGTCAAATATGACCAAGTGTTCCTCAAAACTTGGTCAAGGGCCAATAGGCCCCCAACACTCACCTATGACTCGTCCTGAGTCACTCAGGTCTGACCAATTCTGCTTCAAATACCTCGAGCTTGGCTCTAGCTGCTTCAACCTGCTATCTTACTACTGCCTCTTGCTCAATGAACTCGTGGATGAGTGCCTCATTCACCGACCCTTCTATGCGTTGTTTTGATGTATGCACAACCTGTTCAAGTTCTACTCCTTGGTTTTCAAATTCAGTGAACAGTTGGCATGCCTTTTCTTGCACTGGTTGAAGTCATTGAGAGACTTCCATCACTTTGTTCTGGATGGTGTGGATATGTCACTAGGTTGTGTGCTGTTCTGGAAACATCTTCATTCTTTCAACTGGTGTTAAGGCCTTCAGCTGTGCTTATAACATATTTGCATGTTGCTTTGCTTCTTGGAGCTGTGACTCCAATGCCTGCAACTCTGGATTCTCTGTGAGGGTCTCATATATCAGAGCGCTCCTGGAAGTCAGCTGATTGCATTCCAATTCAAGGGATTTCAATCTACCAACTGTGTTGTGGGCAGTTGCCTCTCTTAGGTCTCTTATATCTTGAGGGGTATCAGGCACAGTACAAAGTTCCAGATCTGTGATGCGCTACTGAAGCTGCTGGATCACTCCTTCTAGTTGTACCACTTGCTTTGGAACCCGTTCTTGTCTGGACTTCGATGACTATCACAGAGAGAAACGCTCTATCGACCAGTTCCTTTATCTCGAGTTGTTCTATGAGAAACTGCTCTTTTCTCTAATGTAACTTTGCTTTCTCTTCCTCCCACTTTGTTTGAAGAGTTAGTTTTTCTTGTTTTGCATTACTGCGTTGTTCTAGCATGTATTTTTGTGCCTGCGCCAAAGCCTGTGTGGCTTGCGTTGTCTCTTCCTGAGCTCGTTGAAGGTGAGCTTCAACTTTATCGACGATCTGGTGAAATTGGGTTGGCTCATATCCTGGTTCTTCTGTTCCAATTGTCAAGGGCACAATAGAAATTGCATGGTTGGACTGTAGTGTCTGTTGTACTTCTTGAAGTTCACCCTTGATTCGGCTGAATACCTCCTCCTGCTTCACTTCTTTCTTTTCTGCGATCTCCAGTGAACCGTCATTCAACACAATGACTAAGAAGTCGAAGTCGTCTATGGTGAGGGTAGTCTTAAACGTAGTCCTGGTGGCTTTATCTTTCTTTTGGGACGAAGGCTTTGGTGGGGTAACCTTCCTTTTCTTGGATGGATCCTCCTCTTGTCTAGGCAGAGTAAATTTTCCTTTGTTTTGCTCGACTTCTGTGCCACCTCACTCTCCAACATCATATCCTTTCTTAGGTGAGATAGAAGCGGTCTCTGTAGAAGTATTGTTGACATATTGAACTTCTTCATCTTTCTTGGCCTTGCTTAGTCCAGGTGTGTCCGACATAGTTTCAGGGCTATCCACATCAGACATCTCTGCGGGGTCTGTTGGAACAAGGAGGTCCACCGACCATTCCTTGGTAATCTCCTCCAAGTCATCTTCTGTCAACTTGTAATATGATTGGAGATGCTTTTTATGCTCATCAGCGCGTGCTGTAATGTAGATGAAGTGGCGGTCCACGCTGAATTTCATCAATGGTCTAAACCTGTGAATTGTGTTCGGGGTGATGCATGGTGTAGACTGGATTTTGATATTCAACTGGTTGTAATAGGCGTAGAATATGGCATTGGAATTCCACTGCTTGTTCAAGTCGCTGGAGTACCATAGCGTACAAAACTTCACGACCAGTGGTTCAAATGGCGTGGTGTTCGGGAAAGTTGCACCTTCTGGTAGCTCCCATGCGATGAACGCGATCAATATGAGAAACCAACTAAAGTGGAACTCATACCCTTGGTCTTTTTCTTCTTTGCAATCAAGCTCTAGTTTGTTTATAAGGTAATGTGCCTAGTTCATCTGTAGTCCCTCCGCGCACTTTCCTGCGAGGTCAACTACGAATCCAGTCACTTGGGTCGGTCTGTTTTTTCGAACTAGTTTTCCTACGATCATCTAACAACCAAGTCGCACTGTGGCATTCTCGATGGATGCCACCTTGTAGCCTCATGTGCCCTTATCTACATCACCATAAGTGTCCTTTATTCTCTGGGCGAGAGTGCGATCTGCGGTCTTTCCGGGGTAAAAATCCTACGGGTTGGGGCCTTGCATGCTTAGCCTTGTGATCTGATTGATTAGAGTCAGATCCACTATGATGCGTTGATTCAACCATAGGTATCCTCCATGATAGTAGGACAACAGTAACTTGATGCATGCGTTTACTTCTTGATGCCTCCCAAAATGAGTAATATTCATTACGTTGAGGAGGGTTGACTACGTAAGGTTATGGGTCCATTGCTGGGGAACAATCTTCAGGTTCTTCCATTTGGTGATAGTCAAATACTTATGTGGGGCTAGCATACTATATGCCTTCCTATCGTCGAGGTTGAAGTTTCTAAACTTCAAGGTGGCGATCTTGTCTTGGTCAGTTCTCACTGTACGTATCCCCTTTGGGAGGTAAGCAGTGACCAACTCGTATTCAAAGTCCCTGGGAACACTATCTCGGTTCACTGTGCCGCTTAGAGGTGCGATGTATGTAGTTAAGATGATTGGGATCATCTTCATAGTTGCAAAATCATTTTTGATCTTTGATCATCTTTCTGAGGACAGTCGAGATGGTCCTGCTCAAGCAGTGGAGGGGGAAGTTGGCAGTGCTCCTGAGGACGATGCTTGTACACCTGTAGACAATCCTTGTTTCAACATGACTCTCTCGGCTCTAAGGCTAGTGAGTACCTCTCTTACAGATTCTTCAGCTGCGCTAAATTCATCAGACATATAGGCTTAGGACCAATATCTCAAGTTCTCACAATAATGTAGGTAGAGAGTAAGGGCAGAGTAATCACTGTTCACAATTCAGGTAACCTATGGGCTCAAATTCATGATTTAGAAAAAGTGTCTTTCGTGCATGGCGCGATGAGCTAAATAGGAAATTTGTCGACGGTCTACTTGTAATGATTATGAGGCTTCCATTATCGTAGATCTGTCCATTACGGTGAGGTCCAATGGTCTGGCGGTGATCCTTTAATGCTTTTATATCCATTCGAAGTGGAAATCTAATAGATATATCAGCCTCCAATGACTATATTGCTTTGCCACAATGAAGTGCCATATGTCACTGTTCTGATATCCCGATGAAGCTCAAATTCTGCAAGTTTTCCTTATGTGAGGCTCCCTCTGGAATTTTCTGTAGCTTTTCGATCTTAGCTCTCTTTTTACTTATCTCTCTAGCTTTCTTTCCTGTGAGCTTCATCTCAGTAGTTCTTTTCTCATTCTGATTCTTATTTTCCTTGGGCATAGTCACTTCGCGTTGTTGAGGTTCTTTCTTCAGATCCGAGGGTAATACTCCTTCAACATATGGATTAGGTATTTCAGTCTTTTGTGGTTCCTCCAATGCTCTTATAGCTTCAACGTCCAAGTCCCTAGTTTCCAATAGCTTAGATTTGTTCTCTTGTTCTTCCATCAAGTAGGCGATCCTTCTAGTCATAAATTCCATGAGTTCTTGCTTCTTTTGTTCTAGGGCTTCCTTTTCTTCTTTTCTTCGAATCTGGTCTTTTTCAATCCAGATCTTTCCTAGCAAAGCTGGAAATGGGGCATGATCCTCAATAAATTTAATAACTTTGAATTCTTCCTCTGTCGAAGCTCCATGGGTACTCATAGCTATCTGGGTAATCCTTTCACATAGGGTTACAATTTTCCTTTAAACAACCCTATTTTTCCCAATGAAGGAACCATAACATGCCTTCCTAGGGTTTCCCAAGTGCTTTCTGTCATAATGTTTATCTGTGTTTCCTCATCTAGAGCATAGTCAATGTTGAAGTCCCTTATTCTTACTTCGATTTTCTCCTTTTTCGTTGAAGATCTCTGACAAACTGGCATCTTTATGTTCATTCAGGGTTTCTTTCATTTGCAGTAACATAATCTCTGATTCTTTCTGGGGTTCTTCTATAATCTTAGTCTCTTGATCTCCTTCAAGGTTTTCTTGCTCCATATTTAGCTTTTCAAGTCTATCAATCATTCTAGAGAAATCCAGTACTTCATGGTCCATAGCCTTACAACAGAGGCAACTAGGTTTTCCACCAGGGCATTCCTTAGCAAAATGTCTTGGTCTTCTACAATTGTAACAAAGAGTTAATCCTCTCTTTCTCTTCAATGATCCCCAAATTTTCCTGTACTACGCTCTAGGATCATGGCAGCTAGCCTGCAAAAAAATCATTCTAGGAACCTGCATCCATTTGTTAGTCCAAACATTCTTTCTATGCATAGGTATAACATATCTATCATTATGCTTATCAAATTTATTCATATCAAACTTTCTTTCATATATCAAAGCCCTAGTTTTCAAGCTAGGGAAGAATCTATCAATCATACCTAGATCCATACAATAGAAACACAAATTTTCACTTGTCTTACTTCTACAGAGCACAAAGCTTCCAGATCTAAAAACTTTTGACTATTCTTACCTTTATTAGAGTACATAGCTTACAAATCTTACCTCTTTTCTGCAGATCTGACCTCTTTCTTTCAGAAATTTCCACTTTTTACTTTTCTCAGAGCACAGAGCATTCATATCTCACTTATTTTCTTCATATCTGATATTCCTTTCTTCATATCTAACCTTATTCCTGGCACAAAGCTTCACATATTAAGTAAAAAGTTGCGCATTAGGGCAACATATCTACGCACAGAGATTTCTTTCATACAAAGTTTCTTCTTCCTTAATTCCCAGAAATCACAGTTTCAGTCCCGACAATGGAACCATTTGTTGGCACAGGGGCAGACCTAGGGTTCAATGCTCAAGAGCGCACCAACAAAGCCCTAACTACCAACCCTTTCGGCAACACCTGCGAAGCATATGAATTCTCACCCAAGGTAGAGGCAGGGGTGGTTGCAGGACTCAAGTGTCTGCAACCTTAGTTGGGACACATATCTGTGATTAAATAGCTTGCAGAGTACTTAGCATCGATCATTAATCAATATTCAACCCTTATTATACTTAGCAGAAAGAACAAAGCATCACAATATTCACTTAGATCTAAGGTATTTCAGCACTTAGTAATAGTAAAACAGATCAAATCTAGTATATCAACACTAAGCATCCTCATACACATCAGATCTACTATTCATACACATCTAATAAGCACAAAGCATAAGTAAATCTATCTAAACATGGCATAGAACTTAGCAGGAGAGGGACAACACATGTAAGCAACAACACAAAGCATGACACATATATTTATGTGGTTCACCCCCACCCTGGGGCTACATCCACCAACTCTTCTTCTTTATTATCATATTCAATCTGTTACAAGCACAAAGCCTCCAAAACCCTTCTTCACATAGGACAAAAGATCTGCGCATCTCAGTAGATCCTTCTTCCTTGCGTTACAACACTTAGCTTTCTATAGCAACCTCACAGTAACTTGCACTTAGCCTTGCAAGCCTTACACAATTCTCACAGAGCACTTATTCAACATCACATAGATACACTACCAATTGCACTAAGCAATCATATCTACCCTTTCTTACATTTCATATCTTTCTATTTATAGATTACAAAAGTGGGCCTAAGCGTGGGTAAACCCACGAGCCGACATCCCTTTCCCATTACATTAACCCAAAACCCTAAAAGAGGCCCAAAGTGGGCCGAGATCCCACGATCTCTGCTTTTCCTGGCACTCCATATTTGACAGGTTGTTGAAGTCCCAAAAATGGTCAAATATGACCAAATGTTCCTCAAAACTTGGTCAAGGGCCAACAACCTTCGGGAATTCTCTACTCAATGTTAAATCTAACAGCTTTCCTCCGGAGTGCCCAGTCTCTAGACTGTAGGATTTTCTACCGCATGTCCTTCATGATCAATGGTCGAGGTAAACTTTGGCCTTCGATATTTTTCATACTTAAACATCTATTGTCCAAGTTCCTTCTGAGTGTCAAGTCTCCGGACTGCAGGGTCTGGCACCACGCGTCCACTGGGACCAATTTACTGTGGGCCTGATCTAGTTAAATACTTCACCAAGGTTTTAACTACTTTATGTATCCATCAAGGCCCCACCATCCATGCTCGAGAGGAGTGCCATGTGGTGAAATACTAGAAGCGAACATGTGGCCCAATATGATGGGTGACACATGTCACGTTCTAACTGACATTTCTACCTTCCAAAGGTTCTTCACTTAATAACACATGACACACATCCCATGTGTCCATGTCATCCCTGGTGATGTCAGCAATTCACATCACTTCAAGCTTCAAAATATTTCACACTAGCACACTCCAATTCTCCTAAACGTCGAACTCCCGAACTTCCTTACCTTCCAAGTCCACATAGTACAACTGTCAACAATTAAGGTGGTGGCACGTGGCATGTCTAGGAAAGGTCTGCATCAATACATGTGATATCATCATGCCACGCCACTTCATCTCTTCAGCTTTGGGACATCAGACTTCAGGGCTTCGAGAGATTCCGCACCAGCACACTCCAATTATCCTGAACATCGAACTCCAAACAAACTGATCTTCTGACACAAGTCTCCTTTTATGAATGGTCTGGATGAACTCCCAACTTTGGGACTTCGGAATTTTTCACCTTAGCACACCTTTTTTCTCCTGAATTCTGAATTCCTGAACAAGACAATCCACCGCCACATGTCCTTTTTGATGAACGGTCCGGATTAACTCCGGACTTCGAGAGTTTTCACTCCATAACACCTTATTACTCCCAAATGCCGAATTTCCAAACATGCTAATCTGCCGACTTGTGCCTCCTTTAATGAATGCATTGATGGGTCCTATATCCCTTGACTCAACAGTAGGAACCAAACCCACCACTGAAGCCCAATTAGACTCTGCAACATTTAAAAATGGAATGGTTCTCTAGATGTTGCGATCCGACCAATTTATCAATGGGCTTTTGTGTTTTCTTGTGAAGGCTCTTCCTTCAGTTAGGACCATTTTCTTCTATATTTTCTCTTGGGTGGGGCTGATATGAGAGACGCAAGCCAGTAAAAACCAACTTGACAAATAACAAGATTAAGTGTTAACTATTGGGGAAGAGGCTAATCTTGGGATAACCCACTGCTTAACATGCAAACAATCACTCTATACCACATTCCTAGTACTAATACATTAACCATGTGAGCATCCAATTAATTTCTGATAAAATAACTATCAGAAAGAAAGCACATATGTAATAAGATAATGGAAAGAAAAATAATTCATCTACCATAACCATGCTTCATATAATAACACAACGATTTGTCTTCATCATTAAAGCAAAGAACATAAAGACATTGCACCAGATAACTTGACAACAGAATTAATTTCTCTTACTCATTATTGCATCATTCATGAAACATTATAGGAAGTAGTTCTTCTCCAATTCCAATCACATGCATCTGATGAAAATAGCTTGTCTTTGGTCCGGAAGGAATTTTCAATTCATAGCAATCTCAAAATAATTCTTAACAACCAAAAAAAATAGAGTCTTACAACAACCATCGACCTTTTACTCATTGTCCAATGTCTCTATTTATAATGTAAAGTGTTAACTGAAACTAACGGCTAAGTGCAGTTTAAACAAATCAAAAATCGCCATGTGGCATTATCTTCTAATAGATTCATTAACAGTCATCCTAAGATAATTCTTGGAAAGGGTGACTTCTCTCGTATTCAGTCCAACCGACAAACAATTCTTCACAAGTTTGGGCCCATGGGAATCTCTGTTGTTCCATCGGGGCCGCATATATTCTGCTGATGTCCACTGCATGTGCTCGGTACTTTACTAAACTGGATTTCAACTACTGTAGCATGGTTTGCGCTCTGATCGGATGTTCTATGAATTGTTGCACTTGCCCTGGCCTCACATCAGTTATCTTTGTAGACTCTTCAGTCCATAGCGCATCTTGTTCGGCATGCAGCTTGACCATGTCGCTCAGGTCGATGAAATTATCGAGGGTGCCAAAATCGGGAAACTTGGCATCCTTCATTATTTTTTTAATTTCATCTCAGTGCTTCTTGCACCTGGTCCATTGTTCTTGGATCTCTCGATGTGGGTTCTGAGACATCTTAGCCCAGTACTCGTCCGATCACTTCATGCGATTAAGACTACTTTTTCCTATCATCTGAATGCCATGTTTTTTCTTATCTCAACCTTGTTGTATTGCCTCAATGTACTCGAGTCTTTCTACCGCTTTCTATGCCCTTTGATACCATCACTCCATCTCCTTGCATGTCGAGAGTGCCATGAGAGTGTCCTCTTAGAACTCAGCTATGATTTTGGTTAACATGTGTCTTTCCTTCTTGAACTCATTGAAAAATCCTGTGAACTGACCTCTCAGATACACACCAATATGTGTGGTGCCTTTGTAGTATTCGGCAAGATGGCACAAGTCCTCGAGATCCTTTAGGGAGGTGACTAGTTCCTTTTCTTCCCTCCTGGCTCTATCCAAGGTGGCATCTAAGAGGAATTTTCCTATGCCGATCAGTTCAGACGTCCGGGCATCTGCTGTGTTGATCAAGTTCTCCTCTGTAGTAAATGAGATGGAGTGATCCAACGAGATCCTTCTTTTCTTTGCAGTCCTTTGAACAATGGATTTTCTCTTTTGATCATATGAGATCACATATATATCCACTACCTCATATACTGGCTCTGATATCTATTGATTGCCCCATGTTACCTTGTTTCCCAAACTACCGGTGGTGTATATTTGTTCAATATTGGGCTCTTGAACTTCCTCACTGTGCCTTGTGGGTCTGACTTCTACTTGTTGCTCATCGGGGATTTGAGTATTGGGAAAAATGGAAGTGTCAGGTATAGACTCGTTAATTATTCACTCGTCGGCATCAAAACTTCTGATTTCCTTTTGCAGGCATCTGTTCTTTGTCTCCTCTGGTTCGGGATCATCATTCAGATCCGCTTTGGTTTCCGATTCACTGGGTTCTTTTGTGTCAAGTCCTCTTTCGAATTCTATTTCCTTTTATGAGACCTCATTGTCTTGAACTTTGGGCTTAGGGGAGGAAGCTTTCTTGGGGCCTTTTTCCTCTTGGACATGCACAGGGGAGTAGTGAGATGGTTCCGGGCTTCGTCGTTGCTATATATATGTATAAGTTTTCTAAAGGGATTAGGCGCTCATGTTTCTATAAACACCCAACATGTCTCTATTTGATTTGTCCTGTCCACAGGGGAATTGACTGACGATGTTGTGGATCCAGTGTTTCCTAACCCATTGGTGTTCCCAAGGTCCGTGGAATTGGGGCCGCTCGACTCTGTTGGGATTCTTTCTCCGGTACCAGTTGGAAGCGTGGGTGTTATGATAAGGTACAAATCATCCTGCATCCATTTCATTAACAACTGGATTTGTTGGTACAGAAGTTCACCCATCCCCTGTGCATCTTGAAATTCAGGGAAATCCCTGATTTGTACTGGGGATTCTTGATAAACTCTCACTGCCTCGATTCCCTCTTGGGTATAGCCTATTTTTTCACTATATTTAGATGCTACAATTCCTTCCCAGGCCCTGATAATTTCTTGAGTTGTCTGCTCCAAAGACATTGCTTGCACTTCCCAACTCATAGCTTTGAACCTAGTTGTTCGAGGATCAACCCTCCTTGATGCCACTTCACTCCAATCTTGAGCATTTTTGATGAAAATTTCATCTTCGAACCAATCTTGGGCATAAGGACAACATGATGATACCTACGATGTGTGTTGTAGGACCAGGCCCTTGGGATCGTGTTTGTGAAATCGGCTAGTTTGGAACCAAAATTCTAGTTGAATTAGTCCTTCTTTCTTAGCATGCGCGTTATATTTGACCATGTAGAAGCCAATATGAAACCCATACAGAATAAAGTCTCACTTCATGTCTTTTACTAAAGTGGCATTGTATCCTTGCAGGGTGGTCTGATAGAAAATTTCCCCTAATACTAGTCAGTCGAGAACATATATGGGTAACAAATGGGGTGCCCCTGTGGTTCCAAAAACACTGATGTAGGTTTTGTGCTCGTCTAGATACCACTGACCCACTTTTGATATAGCCCTTTTTGCTTCTTCTGACAGCCTAGGGAACTCTTTCCTGACTAGCAAAAAATAGATGCGTGCAATAAACTGGTCACAGATAAGAGCATAGGATTTTTTGTACCTGTTATCCCATAAGATGATGATGTATACATGGACCAAGAGCTCCGAGGAGTGCTAGTTCAAGTTCATTCCAGAGAAAATGTTCCTAGCATAGATGATGTCTAATAGATACGAGGCCATGTAGAAGGAGGGGATTTCCCCTTATTTTGGCGTTTGGGCTTGTCTTATGCAGGTGCTCAATTGTTTGGAGATGATGGCACCCCAATTGAAACCCATTCCTGAAATGGATACCGTATAAGCTAGGGGCATCCAAGCCTCTGAAAAATGGGAGCAATCTTTCTCCCCATGCAACCTGTAGAGAACAACCATTAAGTATATATATGGTTCCCTTATATTAGCTGTTGGGTACCATTCGACAGTCCGGTTTGTGAATTTTTTGTCTTCCCTCCACCACAACGCAATGATTTTGCTGATATCATGCGATGCATAAAAACACAAAATGAAATCATTGCTCAACATTTCATCTGACTCTCTAACTTGTAGTAACTCTGAACCTCTGATGGTAAGAAAAACTTGACGCATCTACCATTATCATCATTAATCAAACATTTATGTGCATCTGTGTGGTCAATGAGCCACTTTAGGAGCTCAATGCAAGGAAACACTGGAGTTCATCTTGCCACCATGTGTAGATAAACCCTATGGATGTTTGGGATGACATCATAATCTAGCTTCCTTGTATCAAGATTGTTGTGCGGGGTATACTTGAGGGGTTCTTCTTTCTTGATTTTCTTAAAAAATTCTTCCCAGCGAGGGAATGTTGTTTTGGTTCCAATGTTTTCCTCTGTGTCTCCGAAGGCCTGGGTTGGATGAAGGCCTTCTTGGTAGCTATATTAGTGATAGGCACTAGTTTGGGGGTGAAATTTAATTGTCTTGCAACTGATCGGGAGGAGTCCTCTCCTGCTTTTGGTTCTTGCGGCTTTGGTGTTCTTGGGGATTTCTCGGTGGAGGGTTTCTTTGGAGGCATTGTTATTGCAATTAAAACAACCCTTAAACATGTGTACATAGCAACGTTGGGTTGAGAACATAAAAAGGAAGCCTAAAACATCACAAGTGGATACATACATGTAATTCTTGCTAAGCTAGTTGTCTAATACTCACTAGACTTTGGATGCGTTCTACGGATTGTTAGCCCTACTCCTCTATTTGTTCTGAAATATTTGTCGTGCAGAATGGTATCATACACAATAAATTCGAAAGAATATAACTAGAGAGACTCTATCCGTCGTATCAATCAATTAATACGAGTAATAAATGCAATTCAAAAATAAACTACCGTCGGTTCTCCGCAATTAAATTGTAACTGGTTGACGGTGGAGGTGTGGAGGCAGATGCATTACATCAGAAAGATTTAAATGGTTTCTTTTGATTCGCGCATGGATTAACAACTAATGTGCAATCTGCAATTTTACTAACACTTTTAAATGTGTCATACCTAATGAATTTGAGGGTTAAAACATCTCATCACGCCGTGTATTTTGGGTGTGGAGGTCAGGGATCGGTGATTGGGGGAAGGTTTTAGGTGCACAACTTCTTGGTGGGTTATCATCTTCGTTACCTCCCGTCGTTGAAAATTTTTTGGGAGTCAGTGGTTGGTGATACCACTCCTCCCTTGCGTGACACTTACTTTTTCATTTTCCTGCTGAAGCTGAATGGATCAGTCTTCGGCGATACCCCTGCCAAAGTTCATTCACAAAAAAATAAAGACTTTCATCTGTCGATGCCGATGAAGATCAGTGCTAGGCTATTTTAAATTTCTCAAACGATCTTCGTCACCTTTAATATTTACCGATGTCAAAATCCCTAAGCGTGTTGGGGAAAACTTTAGTTTGACGATTCCTTAAGCGGTTGTTAAGTACCTTTTAATGGTTAAGATGATTCTTTGTTGTATGTTCAAACTCTCTTTATTTTAAAAATTCAAATATGAAACATAAAGGATAAGCACAACCATCAGTTTCATAATGAAGGAAAAATAGACAGTGCAAAGAATCAAGTGGTACCCAAAAAGTAAAAAAAATGGACATAGACTTTTAGGGTGTGTTGAGTGCTCAACAAATGGCGATTCACTGGGAGAAAGCAGAATCTTTGTTCCTCCTCCAAGGTTCGACTGATACGAAAACTGATGAGGAATCACAACTGGTCTTGAATCAGAACCTCTTAACCTTTTCATCTGATGTCCTTCGATTAATGTTGTCGGATCTGCCTATGGGGTTTTAACCTTGTTCCTCCTTCATTTCCTTTTCCCCTGACTCATGCCCCCCACCCCCCCCTTTTTTTTAATGAAAATATTTTTTTAGGGCTTGGCCATTTATTGGGAGGGCATCAGGTTCTCCCCTCAGACTTTGCAACTGATAAGTGCCTGCCCCGATTTTTTCTTCTACCTGGAAAGGTCCAAGCCATAGACTCTGAAACTTAAAATGTTTCCCTTTTGGTTCATTTTCTCTATCTCACTTCGGGACTAAGTCTCCTACTTCAAAATTTTTTTCTTTAGCTTTATGCTTATTAGAACATCTTTTCACTATTTGTTGGTGAGCTAGGAATTTTGACTTAGCCTTTTCTCTCTCTTATTCCAACATGAACAGAGTGTTAATCTGGTGTTGCATGGCCGATGAGGGTTCTTTATTGGAATCTTGGGCCAACTGAAGAGATGGAAGATAGAGTCCATTTGGGAGGATGGATCCTTACCCATAGACCAAAAAGTATGGGGAATTTTCTATAGCTTCCTTGGGTGTGACCCTATCGGCCCATAGATCATTATAGAGTACATTATGCCAATTTATTTGGTTATTTGTAACCATATTTTTTAATATCCTTACCAGGTTTTTATTATTCGATTCAACCACACCATTTCCCTGGGGATAGTAATTTGTAGAGTACTTGATTATGATTCCTTTGTCTAGAGAAAACTCCGTCAATAGGGTGGAAGAAAAGTAAGTTGCGTTATCAAAGACTAGAACAGAAGGGACACCGAACCTCATGATCAGCTATTGTTCTATGAATTGGATCACTACCTTCTTGTTTACATGAGTCAGAGGAATGGCCTTTGTCCATTTCATGAAATATTCGGTGGCAGTAAGAATGTACTTGTGCAGTTTTGAGGAGCTAGGGGTGATTTCTCCTATGATATCCAACCCCCACTTCTCGAAAGGTCGAGAGACAGTAACAGGTTGGAGTGGGACCGCCGCTCTTTTCTCCTTTCCAATGCTTATTTGACAAGTCTTACAGTTTCTAGCGTAAGTATGAGAATCTTTGAACAAGGTGGGCCAATAATAGCTGGTTCTCAAAATCTTATGAACGGTAGTGTTTCCTGCAAAATGTCCCCCGGCGAGGCCATCATGGATTTCTTTCAGTACCTTGTCTGCGTCTTCTCGTTTGAGAAATCTTAATAGTACCCCATCATAATTGATCCGAAATATCACCAAATTTATAAGATGATATTGTGCATATTTTAATCTTAGGGCTCTCCTTTCTCTAGGGTTGAGGTTTTTGGGACAAGTTTTGTGATGTAGAAGATAATTTAAATCTTTATAACAGGAGTCTCATCCTGGGGAGACGCATTCTACTTCACCACACCATACTACTATTTCGTTCTCCCATCCGAGATATTCATTTACTTGATCCCAGGCTTTAGCTGCAAGCTTGCACAATCCTTGTCTCTTTACTAGTTTGGCATGTTTTATATCCAGATCAAATTCCTGGACTACTACCATCTAGTTCCCTCTTATTTCCCCCATTTCTTGCTCGGTAAACAAGGATCAGATTGTAGGGTGTGACACAATTACTTTAGTGTGATTCTTGACAGTGTAAGACCTGGAATGTTTTACTGCCTTATAAACCGCGTAGGCATGTTTGTCTACAACAGGATAATTGAGCTCATCTCCTTGAAGATTAGTACTCATAAATGACATCAGGGCTTCATTGTTGTCATAATCCTTCTGAGTCAAGATTGCAGCTAGCGATTGATCCGAGGAGAAATTGTAAAGGAAAAGGTCTCTATTGAAATCGAGACTTCGCAACACCAGGGCCCGAGAAATGGCAGCTTTGATATTGTTGAAGGCACATTTTCTCTCATCATCACACTTAAATTTGACATCTTTGTGAATCATCTTTTGTAAGGGTTTGATGATTTCTGCGAAGTCAGGAGTGAACTTCCTCACAAAATTGATTTGCACGAGAAATGACTGTATAGGTTTCTTGTTATGAGGTAATGGAAGTTGAGCTATGGCTTTAATCCTTTCCAGGTCAATGTGAATCCCTGCTTGAGATATAATGTGACCTAACATCTTACCTTCCTCGACACCGAAGATAGTTTTCTTAGGGTTTAAGGATATACCGTATTTCCTACACCTCTCAAAAATCTGAGTTAAGTGTTGGATGTGCTCTTCTCTATTCTTTAAATAAACTGTTACGTCATCTAGATACACTACCACACATTTATTGATTAGTCCCCAGAAATCTACGTCCATGGCTCTTTGGAAGGTTTCTCTTGCGTTAATTAACCCGAAAGGCATGCGCTTGTAAGCAAAGGTTCCCCATTTGGTTTGGAAAGTGGTTTTTAAACGATCTTCCTCTGAAACAAGGACTTGGTTGTATCCTGAGAAACCATCTAGTAGAGAGAATATCCCCAAGCCCGACACGGTGTGCAGGAGTTGTTCCATCGGCGAGACTGGGTAATTCTCTTTTTTAGAATCTCTGTTGAGGTTTTTAAAATCTACGCATAGGTGGATCTCTCTTGAATGTTTCCTCACTGAAACAAGGTTTGCTACCCAAGCGGAATGCCTAACCTGAAAAATGATCTTGGCATCTAAAATTTTCTTTAATTCCTGATACATGAGAGGTTCCAGGGATGGGTGATACTTTCAAAGATTTTGTTGGAAAGGTTTCACTTCCAGTTTTCAAGGGATGGTGTGTTGAATGATGCAGGTATCATACATTTTCAAGTCCCTATAGGACCACGTGAAGGCATCCTAGTATTGTCTAAATAATTTGAGGTAAGATTTCCTCTCTTCCTTAGATATGGTCTTCCCCAGATTCACATTCTTTGGATTCTATGGGGTCCAAAGATTTATAGTTTCATGCAGGGGACAAGAGCTACCAGTCTTTGTGTTTTTGGGTCCCTTAAATTGAACTTTCAGATCAAAAATATTTTCTAGATTAGCTATCCCTTTTGGGATCATGTGACCCTTTGATTTATCCATAGGTCGTCTCATCCGAGGATCGGTTTCTGTGGACAACTCTTGGAATTATTCATCCTCAATAGTGAGATCTTTGAATTTGTCTTGGTTAGATAAGAAGTTTATGATTTGTTCATCTCCTTCGAAGACTTTCCAATTGGAAATTTTATTAGGTACCGATGATTTGTAGAGAAGTTCCATAGTGAATTAGGAGACTTCATAATCTTCTAAAGGCGATAGCCTGGAAGCGGTTGTGGCTAGGGAGTCAACAAGAATATTCTTTGTTCTGGGGATCACAGTGATATTAAAAGCCTCAAAGTGCTCTATTAACGTATGCACCTGTTGTAGGATAAATCGGTAAATGTGGACATAAACTAATCTCCCTAGATCCACCTAGATCTAGAACAAAACAAGACAGAACATGGCGCTTTCTTTGAGCTCTAATCATCGAATTTACTACCAAACAAAATATGAGAGACATACCTTTAAGTGTCGATTCCTTATGTATTTGTTGTTCCTATTTCGCTTCGGTTCTCTTGTGATACTAATCCTGTAGTGAGACACAAACCAACCAAAGTGAAATAAGTATAAGTATATTCAATGAAAACCTATGCATATGATCAAGGAATTATGCAATAAAACGAGAACGATTTTATGAGAAAGAAACATGCCACTGTATTATATAATGTGGAAGAAATCTACAACGAGATGCCTTGATGTCGTCAAGTTCCTTCCAACAGTTCCTTGCTTCCCACACACTTCTTGATCCAATGGATTCCGAGACTGTGTATCTAATAGCTACTCACAATCTATCTTGACAAATAAAAGATCAAAGCCAACATAAATTTCCCAAGCTCAATCCAACCCAATCAAGCCAAAACAACTAACTTTCTCCATGAGAGCTCCTCTCCTTTTATAAAATGAAGAGGATAAGGTGAGGAGGTTAGGATAATCCCACTAAATCATGAAAGCGAGTAAGATCCAAACCATTCTGAGGAAACCTCACCATAGAAACTTTTCTTTATAGAACCATTGAGAAGACTCCAGTTTTTCCCATGTACGAAGGTTGTCGTACCCTAGCTATAGAGTAACCTGTGGAAAATACGCAACCTAGCTATAGTGTAACCTGCGGAAATCAGACATTTTCACACCCTATCTATATAGAAGCCTGCGGAAATCCTCCTTAAAAGGGTTTTTTTCAAAGGAAAATACAACTTCTCTCAGGGAAAGTTCTTCTCCCTTCTTTCTTCAGGAATTCAGGCCACTGACCCCTCTGAAGGCAACATATAGGTTTACATCATTAACGGTCATAAGGGTGATGAAAATAATGTGTAACAGATAGCTCCCCAAAGTATGAAGTTATAACAGAGTGATAGCTGATATACTTTGTCGAGTGTGTGTAGGGAATAAGGAACATGTCAGTCGGAAACCTGCCAACAAACAAGGAAATACAATACAATAATATATCATCACTGAGGTAGGCATTCCCATACTTAGAATACAAATGACTCAAAGCATAAATGATGACATGCAAAGATCCATGTCAAGTAATACATGTCATGGCCACCAAACAGACATTGTGGATCCATGCCATTATGACTCAAATCTGAACATAGCCACCAAAAATACATTGCAGATCTATGTGTTAAAGACTCAAATTTGAACATAGCCACGAGACATACAATGTGGATCTATGCAACAGTACAAATTGAATACACTCCAACGCAACCTGAATCTATCAGAAAAGATCCATGGTCTTCATCTCCACCACTCTATAGTATGAATCTAACCATGTGAATACATGTGCTGAAGTCGAACATGGTAGAAACCACTTGATTACTGGTCATTAGTGAATACCATTAACAAGTGTGAGGGAAATCACCATTAATGTCAATGACTCCCAAGGTACTCTAGTACAATCCAACGAATGTGAATCAATGAGTTGAAGTCGAACACTCGACGGAATCTCCTGATCAAGGGTCAATAATGAAAACCCATTGTCGAAAGCGAGGAAACCTTCCATTGAGGCATGCAAGTTCCAAGGTACCAATTGGTTTCTAAGTCTAATTCTTAGATAATGAGTTGAAGTCGACAGGAAAAGACTCGTCATAGAAGGGCCTTAATGTATCCCCCATCAATGACATGAAATAGGTAACAAGATTTGATGTAGATCAGAGTAACAAGTGCTTTAGGACTGACACAGGGATGACTGCCACAATAGAAGGCTTAAGCACTGCAGAAATGGCCGACGCAATAGAAGGATTTCCAGGTTGAACTTCTCTTTGAACATATTGATGACATGACAACTGTCATGGAAAATACTGACTCAACAACAGGGATCACAGACCAAGTTGTAATATTATAAAGGAGTATGATCAAGAGACAAGCAGATTTTCCAACCTCGGCATAAGGTGAGTGAAAGGGTGTCATGTTCAAAAGCGACTTTTCCATGGAATACAGGTTTAGACACATTTCTTTCCCAATTTTTCCCCCACCATTTATGGTGAGTACCTCTTTATTTTTACACAACATTGAGGAGGATAACATATTCTTGTAATGTAAGCTCATCCTTCAGATGATTCCTTTGGAGTATATTTAATGAACCCTAAAAATGAGTGGTTCGGTCCCATATGGGTCTTTCTATGTTTGTTTAATGAGTCCAAAGAAATAAAACTTGGGGGTTTTTCATGTTTATAGAGTCTGAAAAAACACTTAAAGAGAACGCTCTCAGTTCCTTTTTCGTAAAATAGTTCGATAAGACCGAAAAAGTGATAAACTATCGTCTATCGAACGTTTTTTTCAAATACTTTTACGAGAGTGAAAATAACAAGGTTGTTTGACAATCTTTTCATGTTTAGAGAGTCTGAAAAGAGCTTAAAGGAGACTCCAGGGGGTTCCTTTTTCGTATAACCTTTACGAGTCCGAAAAAGTGATAAAAGTATACTCGGTTACATTCTCACGTATTTACGAGCATGAGAAAGAATGAAGACTAAGCTCGGTAACTTATTCTTATGTATTTACGAGCATGAGAAAGAACAAAGACTAAGCTCATGATTGTTTTCATTTTTACGCAAGCTTTAAAACGAAACAAAACTATACTTGGGATAGATTTTATTTTTACAAAAGCTTAAAATCTAAACAAAACTATGCTTGAACCTAGTTTCATTTTTACACAAGCTTGAACCATAGGAAACTATGCTTGAGGTAGGTGGTTTCATTTTTAAACAAGCTTGAACCATAGAAAACTATGCTTGAACTTCTCAATGTATAACACATGTATGGTTGGTACTTAGCCCCCATCTTAAGAAACTAGCGGCGTAACTTGAACATGAAGTCTAGAGGCTGAAAGCATTGCCCCCCAAGCTTTGTTTTGTCCAACTGCAAAAGTGGATGAAATGAAGCTTCAAATACTAGACGAAGGACTTGACTCAAACAAAGAGGGGGAAGTGGTTTCATTTTTTAACGAGCTTGACACAGGAGAAGAACTATGCTCGAGAATCCAGGTTCAATTCCCAGACCTTAATTTCATTTTTTAACGAGCTTGACACAGAAACAAGAACTATGCTCATAAGCTCTATTTCATTTTTAACGAGGTTTCTATAGAGACGCGGAAACTATCCTCATAGTTGGGTTCATTTTTTAATGATCTTAAAAGTAGAAAAATATTCTCAAAGTTGGTTTCATTTTTTGACGATCTTGAAATCAGAAAATCATGCTCAAGGATCTTCTTCATCACGACTTCCAAGAGGAAAATGCTCTGGAAGAACACCATGTAAAGGGAAAAAACTCCGTCATGGCTTCCAAGAGATCTTCATTTGACGGAAGAAACACACTCTGGAAGGAACACATGTCGAGGGTCGCGAGAGGGGTAAGGAGGTCATGCTCCAATATCCCTACCGAAGAGGTTACCATGTCAACTACTGGATCCAATTCATTGTCATCGGAAGTGGAAGGCATGGGAGACAATGCCACATAATTTACCTGTGGCAGGGGTGATACCGTCTGCATATAAGAACCACTAAGGGAGGTAATCCAATCAAGACCGATGAATAAAAGTTGATAAATAGTCACAATTCTTCCATCGTGAGGGAAAGCTAGCACACGCAAAAGAGTGGACATAATAGCTTTCATGGCATAGACATAATCCCGCCCAAGGAGTAAAGAGAAATCCAAGGGGTCTTGGACTACCATGACATCAATAAAGACATTTTTCCCTCCCGAAGTTACAGGAAACTGAGGAAGGGTCCCTAAAGGTTGACTGGTTCTTCTGTTAAAAGATAACATATTCTTCATAACTGGTGCAAGTTGAGGACAACCCAAAGATTTCCAATCAAGAGAGGACAAAATACTAATAGACGCACCTTCATCTATCAATGTATGAGGAACGTCTCGACCACAAACTTGTACTGTAATCTGGAAAGGAATGTGAGAGGGAAGACGAGGTCCGGTTAGCACACCCCAATCAAAATGGATGGCCTCATTACTTGGAGGAGGTTCCATGGGAGAAGTAAGAATACCCCCCGGCATGGTAGAGTCTATATCAAGGAGAAAAACGCAAGCAATATCGGGTTTACTCTCGAGCAGGAGAGTAGGATCTACTTATAATGACATCAAATCGACCACTTAGGTTTCATTCTCCAAGGAGAGAATGGGGTCGATGGGTGGAAACAAATCGACCACTTGGGTTTCACTCTCTAACAAGAGAGTGGGATTAGCTGAAGATGGTATCGAATCAACCACTTGGGTTTCACTCTTTAATGGGAGAGTGGGATTGACCGAAGATGGGATTGAATCAACCACTTGGGTTTCACTCTCTAATGAGAGAGTGGGATCGACCAAGGATGGGATCGGATCGACCACTTTGCCAACTGGTTCAACTAAGGACATGACCATATTGATGACATGATTAATTGGGCTGACTAATGAAGGGACTAGATTGATCATTCCATCAACTACAGATGGGTCGAGAGTAAGTTTGCGATAAGCAGCTGGAAGATGAGGTTGTGAAACATTCATGTCTTCCAGGAATTTTGAGGCTTCTTCCATATGAGGTAAAATATGAGTTAGAGGACATCGTTTGCATAACATACATGGGAAATTGACTTGAATTTTCTTATTCCCAACGACATCTTGACTAGTTGACGAGAGGTCATCAACATGTTGTTCAGAGACCGATGACATCAGTTGGTGAGGGTGTGTAGACCATACTTCTATAACCTTCGATAGACCAAGGAAATCCTTATGAAGATGGCTACCCTTACAAATCCTACAAGGGTACCTTGGTGTACGGGTTGTTTGGGTTATCTTGACATTATCAACACTCCCAACATGATCAACAATAACTAGTTTCTTTCCAACATGTCCAACAGTGGCTGGAATTTTAGATCCTTGTTTATTTTTTTTCTTCTTAATCTTTCGTTTCTTCTTCTTCTTCTTATCCACCGAGTTACTAGCTTTAGAGATTTCACTCGGCGAAGAAGATGAAATGGAAGAAGACCTTTCAAGTGAAGAATATGAAGAAGATCTTACTAGTGAAGAAGGTGAAGGATCAACATGAGGTTGATGTTCTTGGGGGGAAGTGCTTACAACTGAAGCACTAACTACATTCGAGATTACCTGAGTGGAAAACAACCATACCAGTAATCCAATTGTGAGACCTGGAAGGGTCAAAGTAGCGATGTGAGGAGGACCAATTTTTCCATAAGAAGGAAAAACAAAAGGTTCCCCTGGAGCAGGGGTTCCTTCATTGGTCATTTCAGGAACTGATGCCATTAAAAAAAAGATTCAACCTAGAGTCTGCTAGGGAAAACAAACACCACACACTAAAAATCTAGGAAGCAAGCAAACCAACAAAACCTTATCACAATGATCACACTAGTTGGTGATGAAATCCAACGTCATGAGAAAAAAGTAAGAAGGGGCTGAAATAGAGCGGGTGGAAAAGTTATGTTGATGACATGCTTAACGGACTTACACCCTGGTGCAATCTCCCACACATAAATGTGGGTATACCCTCCAAGGAGCCCGAGTGAGTTTGGCCAATGTCGATTCCAGGTACCGTGAGGACTTTCCCCTCCACAGTCACCTCGTGTAAAGAACCTAGAGAGATAGGCCACTAAGGTTACCAATTACTACAGTGATGTCTGGGGAAATAGTCGGCAGTCCAATCCACATGCAAAGGCAAGGTATCTAGCCCGAAATCAACTTGAAAGGCTTCCACTTATCCTTGTGGGTATACCTTCAAGCGACCCCCATAATATGCGCAATCTCTACACCAAGACCAACAAAGTAGGGTGAGTAACTCTGCCAGTCTCATTGTGACCTCGTGATTATGGGTGAGAAACCCTTGTGTGAGTAGGGATTCCCAGGACAAAATGTACCAAGTGGATTTCACCGCTCCCTAGCACAATATTCTATGTTTGTTTGTAGCTTTGGAAAGTTATCTTTTACACCTATTCCAAAGCCCTACAACTAATATAATGTAGGTGTGCTACCAAAAAATATAAAAATATACTCGGTTCCTTTGATTTACTCCTTGGGCGGGATTATGTCTATTCCATGAAAGCTATGGTTCAATCTTGTTTAAAAATGAAACCATCTACCTCAAGCACAATTTCCTCTGGTTCAAGCTTGTGTAAAAATGAAACCAGGTTCAAGCATAGTTTAGTTTAGTTTTTAAGCTTGTGTAAAAATAAAATCTATCCTAAGCATAGTTTTGTTTTGTTTTAAATCTTGCGATGTACCCAGGGGTCGGAATGGCCCTACATCTGCATGGTCAAAATATTTTGATTAGTCATTGGATTGAAAAAATAAAAAATGTTTAATATTTTGAAAATTTTTACAAAAACACCATAAAAGAAAAAAAAAATCTTACCTAGATCCCCCCACTGAGAACCCTCAGGTAACACCAAGTCAGGATCATTGTGAAAATCCATCCCGACATACGCATATTCATCAATCATCAAGATCTGGGGCTCCAACCAATCAAAAAATGTATCATTATATTTAATAATAGGGCCCACTACATGTCGGGACATGAGATCACACCACCTCTTCATCCACGGATCTCGTGGCACTAGTATATTCCAATCTACCCATAAGCATAAGTGAGGGACTCTTTCCAGGAAGAAAGATACCAAAATGGATCCATACCCAAACTGCTTCAGCTCCCCATTCTTGCTCTTGGTCAACTGGCTCTTCATACTACAAAGGAGTCCATCACACCAGTTGAACACACAAGGTTCTGTGCATTCCACAGCATACTGAAAGTATCTCTACAGAGCTGTGTCTGGAGAAACACTACCTACCATCCATGCAATGGTGAAAAGAATGGTTCTGAGAGTCAGATCATGAAAATAACCACTTTACCCTTGCATCACTCGGCCTCAGGTTCACAATAGCGTATGATGTATTCACTCATCGGAAAACCACCACCTCGACCTCATGTTAAGGTCACTTGCGCCCCACGACATGATAGCCCCATCAAGAAGTAAATATCTTCGATGTCCAAGGAAAGCACATGAACACC
Organism: Picea engelmannii; assembly: GCA_009831015.1. Taxonomy (NCBI): domain Eukaryota; kingdom Viridiplantae; phylum Streptophyta; class Pinopsida; order Pinales; family Pinaceae; genus Picea; species Picea engelmannii. The sequence continues at coordinate 606,942 of ML782961.1, read as the reverse complement.
CACATGAAATACATGTTGGTCCATGTCCCACATATGGACCAAATATTCCAACAGTCTCAGTTGGGCTCTCATGCCATGGATCTTGAAGAAATTTAACAAACCACACTGTCATAGGGAATTTATGGTGCCCAGATCATTCAAAGCCATAGCATCACCATCTTCATTCTCTCTTTCTCTCCACTCCAACATTTTTGCAATAAAAATACCTGCATGGAGATGAAAGAAAGAAGTTAGCACCTTCAATCATCATTTTTTGGAATTATTTTTGGTCCAACGCATCATTTTATTTTTGGGTTTTCGGTCACCGTGATTGGGCTTCAGTTACAGAGCA
>ML782961.1:573389-584617 GCA_009831015.1 Picea engelmannii | reverse complement strand
CGAACAACAAAGTGTGGACATCTTTTGCGATTTGGTTTTCTTTTTCGTCGCGTGTATGATTACTTTTTAGGGTTTTTAAAAAAAACCTCGAGCTTAGTCTTTGTTCATTCTTGTGCTCGAAAATCAATGAGAACTTAACTGAGTATGCTTTTCTCGTCTTTTCTTACTCGTCATGGTAACAAGAAAATAACGAAACTTACAGAGTAACCTTTAAGCTCTTGTCGCACTCCATAAAAATGAAAATATTGTCGAGCAACCTTGTTCTTTTCACGCTCGTAAAAGTATTTGAAGAAAACATTTGATGGGAAATATTTTATCACTTTTTCGGTCCTATAAAACTACTTTATGAAAAAGGAACTGGGAGAGTTCTCTTTAAGTGTTTTTTAGACTCTCAAAATATGAAAAACCCATGAGTTTTCTATCTTTGGACTCATTAAACAAACATTGAAAGACCCACATGGGACCAAACCACTCATTCTTAGGGTTCGTTAAACACACTTAGAGGGACTCGTCCGAAGGATGAGCTTACATCAACAAGCATATGTTATCCTCCTCAAGCTTGTGTAAAAATAAAGAGGTACTCACTAGAAATGGTGGGGGGGAATTTGGGAAAGAGATGTGTCTCTGTATTTGTGTTAGTGGCAGCAAGCGTCACTCTTGAACATGGCACCCCCTTCATCATTTGAATCCGGGTTGGGAAACCCATTTGTCTCTTGTTTGACTTTCTACAAGTTCATATCTTGGGTCATATTTGAGTCAATGTTGCCAAGACCAGTGTCGTACTATTCATATGTTCAAGAGAAGTTCAACCAAGCCCTCTATTGAGTCGACCATATGCAATTGTCAATTCCTACCATGTCGACCTTCCTTGTGTCAGTTTCAAATCATGTTCGTACTTTGATCTACCCTAAATATGTTACTTATTTCGTGTCATTTGATGGGGGATACATCAAGGCCCTCATGTGATGAGTCTTTTCTTGTCAACTTCAACTCATTATCCAGGAACAAGACTTAGAAATTATTTAGTGCCTTAGATCCTACATGCCTCAATGGCAGGTTTCTTCACTTTTGATAGTGGATTTACACCATTGATACCTGATCGAGGGATTCCATTGAGTGTTTGACTTAAAATCATCTATTCACACTCGTTGGATTGTACTATTGTACCTTGGGAGTCATTGACATCAATGGTGATTTCCCTCGCAGGTCTTAACGATTTTCATTAACGACCGGTAATCAAGTGGTTTCTAACCATGTTCGACTTCAACGGCTGTAATCACATGGCTAGATTCGTACTAATGGACGATGGGATTGAAGACCTTGGACCTCATCATTTTTTATCCAGATTGATATGGAGTATTTATGACTTGAATTGACACATAGATCCACTTTGTATGTCTCGTGGCTATGTCTGTATCTGAGTTTTTCAACACATAGATCAACAGTGTATTCCTGGTGGCTATGTAGAATCTTTATGACATGGATCCACAATGTATAATTGGTGGCCATGACTTATATTTATGATTTCAATAGTCTGAACATGGGAATTCCTACTTCATACATGGTATAATATTGTGCATATGCTTAATTGTTTGTAGGTTCCCAATTGGTGCGCTCCTTGTTCTCGACACACACATGCATTTTTACAAAGTATTTCGGCTATCATGAGTTCCAGCCTCATACTTTGGGGGGCATTCTGTTACAAATTATTTTGGTCACCCTAATAATGATTTCACAAACATGTGTTTAGGATCCCAACATGACTTTTTTCTTGAGAAAAGCAACTTCTTTCCTCCTCTACAAGACTGTTGTTTAGAAAGGGTCTGCAAGCTGCATATATTACACAGTGTGGGAATCTATGATTTTTGCAGGCTGCTCTATAGTTGTCCCATAGGATTTCCGCAGGCTTCTATATAGGTAGGGTGTGGCAACGTTCCAAAGCTAAAAGAGGAAAGAGGTTTCATGAAGTTTCTAGAAGGAGAATCTTCTAGAATGTGAGGTGGCGTCTGTATGGTTGTGATCCTACTGGTTGCTTTGATTTGGTGGGATCATCCTCATCCCTTTAACCACTTCACCTTCTCCTATATAATCATGGGCTTCTCATGGAAAAGGTTAAGAAAGATTAAGCAGAGAATTGATGAAAGAATAGGTTGAAGATTGTGTGAAGAGTCCTGTTCCTAGTGATGCTTGATGCCTCTATTTGTCTTTCAAGATTTTGTGGATTATCTTCATGTGAATTTAAGAGAAAGTGTATGTGTGTGTTGGAATGAAGGACCACTAAAAGGGAACTTGCAACATCAAGGAAATTCGGTTGTATCTTCTACTTTTCATTAATATTATACGGTGGCACATCTCTTTCCCATAAAATGATTAATATTTTATTACATGATTCTTTGATCACATGTTTAGGTTGTCATTGAATTCTACTATTGTTACTTTCACATTGATTGGTTTGTGTTATCATAGATCTGATTCCACAAGAGAACTGGAGTGAAGCAGGGACAACAGAGATATAAGGAAGTGATTCATAAGGTATGTTATCTATTCCACCTTTGGTATTAAACTCAATGATCACAACTTAGGGAAAGCATCTTGTTCTGTCTCGTTTTCTTCTAGATCTAGGTGGATATAGGGGGATTAGTTCATGGCCGCATCTACCTATTTACCCAAAGCCAAAATTGGTGAAAAAGAGTGGACACAATAGCTTTCATGGAATAGACATAATCCTACCCAAGGAGTAAAGAGAAATCCAAGGGGTATTGGACTACCATGACATCAATAAAGACATTTTTCCCTCTTGAAGTTACAAAAAACTAAGGAAGGGTCCCTTAAGGTTGATTGGTTCTTTTGTTAAAAGCTAACAGATTCTATGTAACTAGTGCAAGATGAGGACAACCCAAAGCTTGCCAAGAAAGAGAGGACAAAATACTAACATACACACCTTCATCTATCAACGTCTAAGGAACGTCCCAACCACAAACCTGTACTATAATCTGGAAAGGAATGTGAGAGGGAAGACGAGGTCCAGTTACCACACCCCAATCAAAACGGATGGCCTCATTACTTGGAGGAGGTTCCACAGGAGAAGGAGGAATACCCCTTGTCATGGTAGAGTCTGTATCAACGAGGAAAACGTGGGAAGTATTGGGTTTACTCTCGAGCGGGAGAGTAGGATCGACTCATAATGACATCAAATCGACCACTTGGGTTTCATTCTCCAAGGGGAGAATGGGGTCGATGGGTGGAAAAAGGTCGAACACTTGGGTTTCACTCTCTAACGGGAGAGTGGTATTGACCAAACATGGGATCGAATCAACCACTTGGGTTTCACTCTTTAACTGGAGAGTGGGATTGACCGAAGATGGGATTGAATCGACCACTTGGGTTTCACTCTCTAATGGGAGAGTGGGATCGACCGAGGATGGGATCGGATCGACCACTTTGTCAACTAGTTCAACTAAGGACGCGACCAGATTGACGACATGATTAACCAGACTGACCGATGAAGGGACCAGATTGATCATTCCATCAACTATAGGTGGGTCGAGAGTAAGTTTCTGATAAGCATTTGGAAGTTGAGGTTGTGAAACAGTCATGTCTTCCAAGAATTTCGAGGCTTCTTCCATATGAGGGAAAATATGAGTTAGATGACACCTTTTGTATAACATACACGGGAACTTGACTCAACTTTCATTCTTCCCAACGACATCTTGACTAGTTGACGAGAGGTCATCAACATGTTGTTGAGAGGATGGCGATATGGGTTGGCGAGGGTGTGTAGACCATACTTCTATAACCTTGGATAGACCAGGGAAATCCTTAAGAATATGAATACCCTTACAAAGCCTACAAGGGTACCTTGGTGTATGGGTTGTTTGGGTGATCTTGACATTATCAACACTCCCAGCATGATCAACAGTAAGTGGTTTCTTTCCAACACGTCCAACAATGGATGGAAGTTTAGATCCTTGTTTATTTTTCTTCTTCTTAATCTTCCATTTCTGCTTCTTCCTATTCACCAAGTTACTAGTTTTAGAGCTTTCATTTGGTGAAGAAGATGAAATGGAAGAAGACCTTTCAAGTGAAGAAGGTGAAGGATTAACATGAGGTTGATGTTCTTGTGGGGAAGTGCTTACAACTGAAGCACTAATTGTATTCAGGATTACCTGAGTGGAAAACAACCATACTGGTAATCCAATTGTGAGACTTGGAAGGCTCAAAGTAGCAATGTGAGGAAGACCAATGTTTCCATAAGAAGGAAAAACAAAAGGTTCCCCTAGAGAAGGGGTTACTTCATTGGTCATTTCAGGAACTGACGCCATTAAAACAAAGATTCAACCTAGAGTCCTCTAGGGAAAACAAACAACACACGCTAAAAAGCTAGGAAGCAAGAAAACAAACAAAACCTTCTCACAATCAACACACTAGTTGGTGATGAAATCCAATGTCGCAAGAAAAAAGTAAGAAGGGGCTGAGATAGAGCAGGTGGAAAATTTACGTTGATGACCTGCTTAACGAACTTACACCCTGGTGCAATCTCCCACACATAAACGTGGGTATACCCTCCAAGGATCCCGAGTGAGTTTGGAAAATGTCAATTCCAGGTACCGTGAAGATTTTCCCCTCCACTGTCACCTTGTGTAAAGAACCTAGAGAGATAGGCCACTAAGTTTACCAATTACTATAGTGATTCTTGGGGAAATAGTTGACAATCCGATCCACATGCAAAGGTAGGGTATCTAGCTTGAAATCAACTTGAAAGGCTTCCACTCATCCTATCGGTATACCTTCAAGAGACCCCCATAATACACACAATCTCTACACCAAGACCAACAAAGCAGGGTGAGTAACTCTACCAGTCTCAATGCGACCTCGTGATTGACCCTTGTGTGAGAAGGAACTCCTGGGACAAAATGTAGCAAGTGGATTTCACCACTCCCTAACGCAAGATTCTATGTTTGTTTGTAGCTTTGGAAAGTTATCTTTCACACCTATTCCAAAGACCTGCAACTAATCTAATGTAGGTTTTCTACCAGAAAAAATAAAAAATGTCTAATCAATTTTTATAAGTGCTTTATTTTGTGGCTGTTGTTACTCAAGAGGAAAATGGCATGGACAATATGGTGTTTTGACTGACTTGAAAGTTATGCAAAGAGATGAATATGGAATATTTTCATTTCGATGAAAGCTATGCTACAAGAAGGAGAAAACATTTATCATTCCCAGATGCACAATGTCCCAAAATTTATTAAACTCATCAATATAAGGATTCTCAAGAAATGAGAAAAAGAGACTGTACACCAATACACGATTCAGAATTTAAGACCAAAAACTTCCAAGAATCATGCAATTTCGCTACTTCAAATGAAAGGATTCCCCCAATCTAATATATGGCAAGAAATTACAATTTTTGGTTTCAAAGAGACACTAAAACAAATAGCAAATCACTTCAAAACAAAAACAACCCAAACTAAGTTTCTCTTTTAACATGATTTATTCATAAAAAGAAGTATTATTTCACTAAACAATTCTAAATAAAAACGATTCTTTGTAATTGAAAGACACTCAAATCAAGAGACCAAATCTTTCAAAAGAAAACAAAGCAAATATGGCTAAAATCATTTTCAAAGCTGTCAAGCAGACAGTAAACAAATCATAATCAAACCCAAAAATTCACCCCAAAACCAAATCCAAGGTCTGGGTAAGGAAAAAACCATCAAAAATAAAAAATTTCACAATTTCTATAGGCTATAGATTAACACAGTGTAGAAATCCCTGATTTTCGCAGGCCAGATATGGGTAGGGTGTGGAGTTTCCACACTAGTCTAAAGAAGTAGGGTGTGGAAATCCTAAGTCGTTGCACTGTCCCTCAAAGCAGTGTGCAGAAATCAAACAAAAATGGAAAAAATTAAAAATTAAGAAGGTTTTCCAGTGAAGTTTAACAGTTAGAGAGTAAAGTTGGATCTCTCAGTGACTCATAAAATAGAAACCAAGAAATCAAAACAAGAAAGCAAGACAAACTAGGAAAACAATATGTTCCCCAGTGGAGTCACCAATTTTGTTGTAGGATAAATCGGTAAATGCAGACATAAACTAATCTCCCTAGATAAACCTAGATCTAGAACAAAACAAGACAGAACATGGCGCTTTCTCTAGGCTATAATCATCGAATTTACTACCAAAAAAAATATGAGAGACATACCTTTAAGTGTCGCTTCCTTATGTCTTTGTTGTTCCTGTTTCACTCCGGTGCTCTTGTGATACTGATCCTGCAGTGAGACACAAACCAATCAAAGTGAAAGCAATAGAAGTATATTCAATGACAACCTATGCATATGATCAAGGAATTATGCAATAAAATGAGAATGATTTTATGAGAAAGAAACATGCCATTGTATTATATAATGTGGAAGAAATATACAACCATATGCCTTGATGTCGTCAGGTTCCTTCCAATTGTTCCTTACTTCCCACACACTTCTTTCTCCAATGGATTTTGAGACTGTGTATCTGATAAATACTCACAATCTATCTTGACAAAGCAAAGCTCAAAGCCAACATAAATTTCCCAAGCTCAATCCAACCCAATCAAGCCAAAACAATTAACTTTCTCCATGAGAGCTCCTCTCCTTTTATAAGATGAAGAGGATAAGGTGAGGAGGTTAGGATAATCCCACTAAATCATGAAAGTGAGTAAGATCCAAACCATTCGGAGGCCACCTCACCATAGAATCTTCTCCTTCTAGAAGCATCGAGAAGATGCCCATTTTTCCCATGTACGAAGGTCGCCGCACCCCAGCTATAGAGCAACCTGCAAAAACTCCGCAACCTAGCTATAGTGCAACCTATGGAAATAAGGTATTTCTGCACCTTCTCTATATAGTAGCCTATGGAAATCCTCCTTAATAGGGTTTTTTCAAAGGAAAATACAACTTCTTCTCTCAGGGAAAGTTCTTCTCCCTTCTTTCTTTAAGAATTTAGGCCACTAACCTCTCTGAAGGCAACAAATAGCTTTACATCATTAACGATCATAAGGGTGATGAAAATAATGTGTAACAACACCTCTTGCTGATAGTTCTTTAGATGAGGAGAATTTCAATGTATAGTATTTCTTACTTGTTTGGCAATAATTTCAGAGTCCCCGAAAACTTTCAATTCTTTGATATCCAAATCTATTGCTTTCCTTAATCATTGTATTAGAGCTTCATATTCGACAGTGTTGTTGGTACATTCGAATTCTAGCCTACAAGAAAAGAAATGGAGTTTACCAATAGGATCGATGAGGATGCATCGTGCTCCAGACCCTTCTTCAGATTTAGATTCATTAAAATAGAGGGTCCAAAATTGTGAACGAGAATCACTATTTTTGTTTCCCGTATTAGTTTATTGCTCCCTAACCTCTTATTCTGCAATCTCTAGCACTGTGTTTTGGTAGAAGAGGGTGTCTCCTATCGGTATCGGCGATTTCTCTTGAAAAATAAACTCAGAGTTTTGGGTAAGAGGAACATCAGATAAGAGGGGGGTGAAGTTTCTGAAGTAGTATTCGCAAGAATAATTTCCCAATATGGGGAAATGTGTGGATGAGGGTTTGTTAGGGGCTTCTAAATCAATGACCATATGTTTTAGATACCTCTCCCTGTCGATTCTGATCATGTTCTTGTGTCCCTTCAGGGGTATCCAAAGGTGTGCCCAGTTCGTACTAAAGTATCCATTTAGCTTTTCAAACCAATCTCGACTCAGTAATAACCCATATGCCTCAAGGATATCTACTACGATAATGTTGATCACTTGCACAAACATGAGGTGTGTCGATATCCTGATCATCATGCCTTTGGGTTCTCCTATGACCTTGACCTGGGTTCTATCAAATTGTATGACATGTTTATCACTCTTGAGAGGAACAACATTCAATTTTTTACAAACAGTCAAGGGAATGACATTGGAGGATTCCCCAGAGTCTACCAAATAGTTTTGGAGGTTTCTATTGAATATTTCAAATGTTAGGAGGAACGGGGGGACAATAGGTTTTTCCTTTCTATCTCCCGAACATGTATTCACAATTGGTTTGCCCACCGAATTTGTGTGAGTCAAACTTCTTTCTGGGCCATTGCCCGTCGTCGAGTTTTCCACAGAGTTCAAGGCCTGTAACAAAAAGTCTTTCTGCTGAGGGATCCTGCATATATCCATAACTGAAATGTTGGCCTTTAGCTTCTTCAAATCTTTGACCACGTTGTAATCTAGTTTGGGCGATTCCCGGGTATGAATGTTTATAGGATTTTTAACGAGAGCAAAAGATTTTTTCAGGTGGTCAGGATTTAACTTACTTTGTGAGGATCGGGTGGAGTTAGTATATTTGGAGCCGGGTGGGCCCTTGCTACATGTCTATATCACCGAAACATCCATGGGTTGGTCCCAAGACACAAACATATCGTCGGAAGGCATGATCAGGTCGAGATCCCATATTTGCATGGTTGTATCTCATGGTGGGTCGACTTCTTCCTGGTCAACAATATTGATAACCAACTTGCTTGGCTGTTCAGTAAGGGAGACTTCATCTAGAAACTGATTGGCCATTAAATTCATGGCATGTACCCATTAAGGGTAGTCTCTTTCAGAGTGGTTTTCCTGATGATAAGTACAAAAAGAATCAGATGCAACATTCCCTAGATCAATATTTAAGTTGGTTGGGGAAGGTTCAATTGCTTTGAAAGGCGGGTTTCTTTTAAAGAAAGGCTTATATGGCCTTTGGCCTTGATTTCCTTCTCCTACATTTCTCTTCATGTCTATGATTTCGTTTGATAATTTTTTAACCATGCGTTGTAGATCTTCTATATCTCCATTACCTTTATCGAGAGTTTGTTCAACCGGTTTTATCGGCGGTCTAGTCAAAAGGAGTCCCCTCTTGGGAGGGGGGTGGGTTTATTTATTTACTAGAGAGGCTTGGCCTTCTTTACATCCTTTTCATTTGGAATTCTATTGTTTTGGCCTCTTCAAAATTTTCTGCCAGGGTTTTCTTAGCGACTCTTTTTACAAACATAGAAATATAAGCTGGGAGCGTGTTGGCATAAACCTCGATTTGCAACTCTTGAGTTGGTTTTTCCATGGGCTGGAATTTGTTTAATATGGTCATGAATCTCTGATTGAAATATTTGACCCTCTCTTTCGGACTCATGGTGGCTGCGAACAACTCATCCATTAAGGATCCCATAGTACTTTCCTCTGCAACTTTATCTAGAAAATATTTTTGGAACTTGGTCCAGCTGGTTATAGATCCTACTGGAAAATTGAAATACCACATGGAAGATGAATTTTCAAACATGTAGGGGAAGAGTCTGTAGACTACATCTTCATGTTGAACATTCATAATTCTGATTGCGAGTATGAACTTCTTGATATGATCTTCATGTAAAATTGAAGTTTTGGGGTAGTACTTAGGAAACAACTTCTCCGGATGTCGGGGAAGATTATGTATTCGTCCAGGGATGACCACAGCGTCTCTAGCCAACCAGGGCTGGTTGTTATGAAGTGGGATTTATCTTTCTTCCTCATGGTTATTATTACCCTCCATATATTCGAAATCTGAGTCGAACTCTTCTTCCTCCGAAAATTCGTTTGGCTCGGATACATCATCGACTGGCATTTCGAGTATCAGAGTGAGAGGTTCTTGGATTTTGGTAATTGCAAAATCTATTAAGTCTTATACGGAGTGTATGAAAACCTCGTCGGGAGTGCTAACCACTGCTCTTCTTTGTTTTTTTCTTCGAGGGAGAATGGGAGCTAAGGACAACACACTAATCTGTCAAGCGTAGGCTCTAGTGATTCTCTTGAATTAATGCGTAACGTATTTCAGGGTGAAAAGTTTCTTCCTTGGGCTGGGGTGAGTTATCCGTATCGGGAATACTCAACGTGTGTGGGTTGTCTTGTGAAGGACTAGCCATGCATGTGGGCTATAACGAATCTGTAGGCTATTTGAAATGATAGATAAAATATGTATTCAACCATTCATTCTCAGGCCCTCCTTCTAGCACCAATTCTATTGATGGGTCCTAGATTCCTTGACTCAATAGTAGGAACCAAATCCTCCATCGAGGCCTAATTAGACTCTGCAGCGTTTAAAAATGGAATGGTTCTCAAGATATTGCTATCCGACCAATTTATCGATGGGATTTTGTGTTTTCTTGTGAAGGCTCTTCCTTCAGTTAGGACTTTTTCTTTTGTATTTTCTCTTGGGTGGGGCTGATATAAGAGATGAAAGCCAGTATAAACCAACTTGAAAAATAACAGTATTAAGTGTTAACTATTGGGGAAGAGGCTAATCTTGGGATAACCCACTACTTAACATGCATACAATCACTCTATACCATAGGCCTAGTACTAATACATTAACCATGTGAGCATCCAATTACTGTCTGAGAAACTAACTATCAGAAGGAAAGCACATATGTAATAAGATAATGGCAAGAAAAATAATTCATTTACCATAACCATGCATCACATAATAACACAATGATTTATCTTCTTCATTAAAGAAAAGAACATCAAGGCATTGCACCAGATAACTTGACAACATAATTAATTTCTCTTACTCATTACTGCATCATTCATGAAACATGATAGGAAGTAGTTCTTCTCCAAGTCCAATCACATGCATCTGATGAAAATAGCTTGTCTTTGGTCCAGAAGAACTTCTCAATTCATAGCCGTCCCAAAATAATTCGTAACCACAAAAAAAAAGAGTCTTACAACAACCATCGACCTTTTACTCATTGGCCAATGTCTCTATTTATAATATAAAGTGTTAACTGAAACTAACGGCTAAGTGTAGTTTAAACAAATAAAAAATTGCCACATGGTATTATCTTCTAACAACTTCTTTAATAGTCGTCCCGAGATACTTCTTGGAAAGGGTGACTTCTTTCATATTCAGTCTAGAAGACAAACAATTCTTCACAAGTTTGGGCCCATGGGAATCTGTGTTGTTCCATCGAGGCTGCATATATTCCCCTAATGTCCACTGTATGCACTCGGTACTTTACTAAAATGGAATTCAACTGCTATAGCATGGTTCGGGCTCTAATCGAATGTTTTGTGAATTGTTGCACTTGCCCTGGCCTCACATCGGTTATCTTTGTGGACTCTTCGGTCCATAGCATTTTAAGAACCAAACATCAATATAGGATAGAAAAACCTTAGGAAAAGTACTCAACGCCTTGAAAAAGAGATAATTT
>ML782961.1:535618-568486 GCA_009831015.1 Picea engelmannii | reverse complement strand
CGACATAAATAAAATAACATTACTAATATAATATGCCCCAATTAAGGGGTAATGAGCCAATATTAGGGCTTAACATAGCACATGTTGTTTGACATGTAGCTTGACCACGTCACTCAGGTCGATGGAATTATCGGGGGTGCCAAACTCGGGGCACTTGACATCCTTCATTATTTTGTTAATTTTATCCCAGTGCTTCTTGCACCTGGTCCATTGTTCTTGGATCTCTCAATGTGGGTTCCAAGACATCTTATCTCAGTACTCGACTGATCGCTTCATGCGATTAAGAATACTTTTTCCTATCATCTGAATGCCATGTTTTTCCTTATCTCGGCCTTGTTGGACTGCCTCAATGTAATAGAGTCTTTCTACCGCTTGCTGCACCATTTCATACCATCGCTCCATCTCCTTGTATGTCATGAGTGCCATGAGAGTGTCCTCCTAGAACTCAACTATTTTTTCAGTTAACATGTGTCTTTCCTTCTTGAACTCATTGTAAACTCTTGCGAACTCACCTCTTAGATACACAACGGTCTGCCTGGAGCCTTTGTAGAATTTGGGAAGATGGCACAAGTGCTCAAGATCCTTTAGGGAGGAAGCTAGTTCCTTTTCATCTCTCCTGGCTCTATCGAAGGTGGCATCTGAGAGGGATTTTCCTACGCCAATTAGTTCAGACATCTGGGCATCTGCTGTGTTGATCAAGTTCTCCTTTGTAGTAACTAAGATGGAGTGATCCACTGAGATCCTTCTTTTCTTTACAGTCCTTTGAACAATGGAATTTCTCTTTCGATCGTAGGATATCGCATAGATATATGCTACCTCGTCTACTAGCTTTGGTATCTGTTGATCACCCCATGTTAGCTTGTTTCCCAAACTACTAGTGGTGTATATTTGTTCAATATTGGGCTCTCGGAATTCCTCATTGTTCCTTGTGGGTCCTAATTCTACTTGTCACTCATCGGGGATTTGAGTATTGGGAAAAATGGAGGTGTCGGGTATAGAATCATTACTTATTCACTCGTCGGCCGCATAATTGTTGATTTCCTTTTATGGGGATCTGTTATTTGTCTCCTCCAGTTCAGGCACATTATTCAGATTTGCTTTGGTTTTCGATTCATTGGGTTCTTTTGTGTTAAGGTCGTTTTCGGCTTCTGCTTCCTTTTGCGATACCTCCTTGTCTTGAACTTTGGGCTCAGGGGAGGAAGATTTCTCGGGACCTTTTTCCTCTTGGATACGCACAGGGGAGTGGTGAGATGGTTCTGAGCCTTCATTGTCACTATATATATGTATAATTTTTCTAAGGGTATTAGGCGCTCGTGTTTCTATCGACACTCGACCTGTCTCTGTTTTATTTATCCTGTCCATAGGGGAATTGACCGATGATGTTGTGGATCCAGTGTTTCCTAACCCGTTGGTGTTCCCAAGGTCTATGGAATCAGGGTCGCTCGACTCCGTCAGGATTCTTCCTCGGGTACCATTTGGAAGCGCGGGTGTTATAATAAGGTATGGATCATCCTGTATCCGTTTCATTAGCAGCTGGCTTTGCTGGTATAGAAGTTCACCCATCCCCTGTGCAGCTTGAAATTTAGGGAAATCCCTGATTTGTATCGGGGATTCCTGATAAACTCTTACCGCCTCGACGCCCTCTTGGGGATTGCCTATTTCTTTTCTTGATTTAGATTCTATAGTTCCTTCCCGAGCCCTGAGAATTTCTTGAGCTGTCTTCTCCAAAGACGTCTCTTTCTCTTCCCAACTCATAGCTTTGAACCTAGTTGTTCGAGGATCAACCCTCCTTGACGCCACTTCACTCCAATATTGAGCATTTTCAGTGAAAATTTCATCTTCATACCGATCATGGGCATAAGGCCAACATGATGATACCTGTGAAGAATGTTGTAGGACCAAACCCTTGGGATCGTGTTTGCGAAATCAACGAGTTTGGAACTAGAATTCTAGTTGACTTAGCCCTTCTTGCTTAGCATGCACAATATCTTTGACCATGTAGAAGCCAATATGAAACCCATACGGAATGAAGGTCCACTTCTTGTCTTTTACTAAAGTGGCATTGTATCCTTGCAGGATGGTCTGGTAGCAAATTTCCCCTAATACTAGTCGGTCGGGAACATATATGGGTAACAAATGGGGTGCCCCTGTGGTTTCGAAAACCCTAATGTAGGTTTTGTGCTCGTCTAGATACCAGTGACCCACTTTTGATATAACCCTTTTTGCTTCTTTTGATAGCCTAGGGCACTCTTTCCTGAATAGAAAAAAATAGATGCATGCAATAAAATGGTCACAGATAGGAGCATAGGATTTTTTATACCTGTTATCCCATAAGATGTTGAAGTATATACATGGACCGGGAGCTCCGAGGAGTGCCAGTTCAAGTTCATTCCAGAGAAAACGTTCCTGGCACAGATGATGTCTAATAGATATGAGGCCATGTAGAAGGAGGGGGTTTCCCCTTCTTTTGGCATCTAAGCTTGTCTTATGCAGGTGCTTAGCTGTTTGGAGATGATGGCACCCCAATTGAAACCTGTGCCTAAAATGGCTATCGTATAAGCTAGGGATATCCAAGCCTCTGAAAACTGGGAACAATATTTCTCCCCATGCAACTTACAGAGAAGAGCCATTAATTATATGTATGGTTCCCTTAGATTGGTCGTTGGGTACCAGTCGACAGTCCGGTTCATGAATTTTTTGTCTTCCCTCCACCACAATGCCATGATTTTGCTGGTATCGTGTGATGCATAAAATCTCAAAATGAAATCAATGCTTAGCTTTTCTTCTGACTCCCTAATCTTGTAGTACATCTGAACCTCTGATGGAAAGAAAACCCCGACGCATCCACCATTATCATCATTAATCAAACATTTATGTGCGTCAGTGTGGTCAATGAGCCACTTTAGGGGCTCAATGCAAGGAAACACCAGAGTTCGGCTTGCCACCATGTGTAGATAATCTCTACATATGTTTGGGAGGACATCATCATCTAGCTTCCTTGTATCAGGATCATTGTGCGAGGTATACTCAAGGGGTTCTTCTTTCTTGATTTTCTTAAACAATTCTTCCCAGCGAGGAAATGTTGTTTTGGTTCCAATGTTTTCCTCTATGTCTCCGAAGGCTGGGGGTTGGACGAAGGCCTTATTGGTAGTTGTCTTAATGATAGGCACTGGTTTGGGGGTGAATTCTAATTGTCTTGCAACTGTTGGGGAGGAGTCCTCTCCTGCTTTTGGTTCTTGCATCTTTGGTGCTCTTGGGGATTTCTTGGCAGAGGGTTTCTTTAGAGGCATTGTTCCTACAAGTAAAACAACCCTTAAACATGTGTATAGAGTAGATTTGGGTTGAGAACATACAAAGGAAGCGTAAAACACCACAAGTGGATACATACTTGTAATTCTTGCTAAGCTAGTTATCTAATACTCACTGGACTTTGGACGAGTTCTCCAGATTGTTAGCCCTGCTTCTCTGTTTGTTCTAAAATCTTTGTCATGCAGAATGGGATCATACACAATAAATTCCAATGAATATAACTGGAGAGACTCTATCTGTCATATCAACTAGTTAATATGAGTAATAAATGCAATTCAAAAATAAACTACCGTCAATTCTCTACAATTAAATTGTAACTAGTTGACGGCGGAGGTGCGGAGGTATATGCATTACATCAACAAGATTTAAACAGTTTCTTTTGATTCACAAATATATTAGAAACTAATGAACAATCTATAATTTTACTAACAATTTTAAATGCATCATACCTAATGAATTTGAGGGTTAAAACGTCTCATCACTTCGTGTCTTTCCGCCATGGAGGTCGGGAATTGGTGATCGGGGGAAGGTTTTAGGTGCGCATCTCCTTGGCGGTTTATAATCTTCTTTACCTCCCATCACTGAAAATGTTTCAAGAGTAGGCGGTTGGTGATACCACTCCTCTCTTGCATGATGCTTACTTTTTCGTTTTCCTGCCAAAGCCGAATGGATCGGTCTTCGGCGATACCCCTGCCAAAGTTCATTCGCAAAAAATAAATAATTTCATCTGCCGACGCCGATGAAGATTGGTGCTAGGATATTTTAAACTTCTCAAATGATCTTTGTCACCTTTAATCTTTACCGATGCCGAACTCCCTAAGCATGTTGGGGAAATCTTTAGTTTTATGATTGCTTAAGCGGTTGTTAAGTATCTTTTAATGGTTAAGATGATTCTTTGTTGTATGTTCAAACTCTTTTTCTTTTAAAAATTCAAATATGAAACATAAAGAATAAGTGTAGTCATCGGTTTCATATTGAAGGAAAAACAGACAGTGCAAAGGATCAAGTGGTACCCAAAAAGTAAAAAAGATGGACATAGACTTTTAGGGTGTGTTGAGTGCTCAACAAAATGGTATGGATCAACTCCAGTTTTTGGGACTTCGAGAGTTTTCACTCTAGCACAGTCCATTTCTCCCAAAGTGTTGAACTTCTGAACTATTGTAAGATATATGGCTCACAATCACTTGCGCGCAGATCTGATGGATGAGATTTGTTCTTCCCTGCTATGCCTTACCTCTTGTTCTTGGCTCAATCTAACAACTCTGATCTGTCTTCGGCCGATCCAACGGTTAATCACTTTTCCCCAGATCTATGGTGTAGATCCACTCCGAGACTTCGAAACTTCGAGCTTCGTCCCCCTTTTTCTCTATAACACATAGACATCACCAAAGTCACTAATTTCGAAGGACTTGGTGGTTAACTCTCATGCACCTTTATTTAGATATGACGGTTGTGAAGGATCCTCCTTCTCCAAACAGATCCTACGGTCCAAATTATAAACTTTGTGGCCCAATACCATGATTGTGGTGGTATCCTTCCTCTGTAGGTTTTATTCAACTTCTATACTTCTTGAGCTTCTGAACACAGTCCAAGTGTTCACACGGTGACTTCCTGACACTCAGGAATGATTTGAACTTCGAATTTTGCCCCTCTTGACAACAATTCACTCTGAAACCTTCACTTCAAATTTCACTAACATGGCCCATCTAGGCTCAGTGTTGAAAACTTGGCTCGAATACCATCTTGTAACATCCCTGACCACCCAGGCCAGGCCATCCTACTCCAAATAATGCTTTGATACCAACTTTAATGTCCCCAACCACCAACATGCTGGGCATCGTCACTGAGTAAACATATTTTATAGAAATATTCACATATAAAATTAACATGAAATAATTAGAGATAACATATGATATTCATATATATATATATATATATATATATATATATATATATATAATTCAATTAAACAGACATAAACACTCTGCTCATATACCTATTCATGTGGAAGAAACATTAACACATACATGCAATATATATAGGCATTAATCATCAATTATAAAACATGTACAAATACACAACATACAATGAACAAAGAATTGGTACTTATATTTTTATCAAGAAGAAGACTGACTTCATGCAAACCTTCCATGAACCTCCCAACCTTAGACCACATTGCTCATCACTCTCAGGAGTGGGTCACCCCCGAGCCGGGACTAAAATACACTGGGAAAGGGATTCCTAGGCTAGGCAGGGACAACAGGAAGTTTCACAGTACAATAGGAAGGATTTTCTCCAAGGATCCACTTACACCCACAACTCACATAATCTCATTCCCCACATGCCTGTCCTACCCTAGGAGTGTACATCTTCATTGTCCAACAGTCCATCGACTGCTACACCTCCCTTTCCTTGGGCTTGAACAACAGGACGGATCAGGAATTCTCAGATCTTTGTAGCTTCTTCTAGACTCCCTCTAGGAGAACTCACTTCCTCAACACTCTCTCTCACCTAGAGAGAGTTGCTCACAGGCCTGACAACATGCTTCTTCTATCCACGGGCCTGACAACCCGCTTCTTCACTTTATCTCCTCCACACATGAGCATGGTGATGGCAACAACAAAAACTAGAATTGGAGGATGGTAATAATGGAACAATGTGTAGGCAACCCACAGGGTACAAGTGTCACAATGGTATCAACTTAGGTTTGTTGCAGAGGTTTGTGGTATTGGCATTCAATAATGACGAACTAGCTCACTGCGTGCTTTCTCAGTGCATCAGTGAATTAGGGTAATGGATGACTAGCATGGTCATAATCGTGAGAATGGTATGAATGGTGAGACCCCCCCCCCATAAATATGCATGCATTTTGGATGACACTTGTCTCTCCAGGAGCACATTTTTCCCCACTTGGAACTCGTTCCTCTCCTTAAAGGAAATTAGGATAAATTAATATCCTCTTTACAAATTTTAGAATAATAATATATTATTCTACTAGGATATTAAGCATGGGCTCTTAGGCTAAACTCTTAGCCTCCTCCCTTTCCCAACCTAGTGGAGTTTAATCCCCCATACACTTTCTTCATGGTCGGTCTACACGCAACAATGTTGTTATATTAATAATATGAATATTTTCATGTACAATATAGGCTCCTGGCCTTTAACATCTAGGCTCCCGACCTAATCAACACATAAGCCTACTAGCTTATAAATACTCGACCCTCCAGCCTACAAAACATGTTACATTCATAATTACAACCGGGGCTCGTCCTTGGGGTATTACATTGGTAGCCCTGTAGTGAAAGTACATATTAATAAGAAATTGATCCAAAATAATTTGATAGATTTAGGGGTAGCAATAAATGTCATGAATAAGGATACAATGTTGAGACTAAACCTTTAGGTATCCCTAAGACATACAACCATTGTGCTTCAACTTGCATATAGGTCTACAGTGAAACTTGAGGGAATGATGGAAGATATAATGGTCTTGATTGATTCTTGGGAATACCCTACTGATTTCTTAGTTCTCCAACCCAAGATTAAATTCAATGGATATCCTCTCATCTTGGGAAGACCTTGGTTATCCACAACAAATGCATACATCAGTTGTAGAGCAGGGAATATGACCGTTACTAATGGACATTCCAAAACAAAACTTATTCTTTACCCTCTTGCTCAGTCACTAATAACACAAAATTTTCCAATTTGGGTAGAGGAAGAAGAAGAGGAACTAGTTTAGACTTTTTTTTATCCCAATTTCACCATAAGTATAGCTTTGGCCAATGACCCACTTGATGAAGAAACCTTCATCTCAAATTTTCAGCAAAATAGGTACCTTGTTGATGTAAAAATAGAGGGATTAAATGATGAAGATAAATCTTAAATCTCTATTGATCAAGAAGGGAAATCATGGGAATACATTTTTACAGCAAAAGAAAATAATTCCACTATCAACACCATAAACATCTTCCCCTGTAAAACACTGAAAATCAACACTAGCCTTACTGATGATTAAGAGAAAAAACTGTTAATTGTGCTCAAGAAATACATTGAAACTTTTGCATGGGACTACATGGATATGAGAGGCATCCACTCTTCCATATACACCCACCACATATACATTAATGAATATTTCAAACCAATTAGGTATCCTTAGAGGATAATGAACCTTGCACTAAAAGATATTGTCAAGAAAGAATTACAAAACTCCTAGATGGTGGATTTATTTACCCAATTTCTGATATTTGATGAGTTTCACCCTTAGTCATTGTCCCCAATAATAATGGCAATTAGTGAATATGTGTGGACTACAAGGAATTCAATAAATCCACTAGGAAAGATCTTTTTTCCTTACCTTTCATTGGCCAAGTCCTATATGTCTTAGTAGGGAAATAATACTTTTCATTTCTAGATGGATTGAGTGGATATAATCAGATACAAATCATCCCTTAAGACTAGAATAAAACTACCTTCACTTGTACCTAGGGTCTCTTTTCCTATAAAGTCCTTCCATTTTGACTGTGCAATGCATTGACTACTTTCCAAAGGGCTGTACTCAACATATTTTCAGACTTCATCCATGGCACAATAGAGATCTACATGGATGACTTCAATCCCTATGGAAACTCTTTTGAAAAATAATTAATTAATCATGATAAGGTTCTCCAGAGGTGTGAAGAAATGAACCTCTCCTTTATCTAGGAAAAATGCAACATGCTTATGAATGAGGGGGATGTTCTCAGGGATGATTTTAAGGATGAAAATTTACATTAAAAACTAGAAACATGGGATAATCTTACTAGTCCTTAATATGGAAAATGTAAAATGTTTGGTGATAATTTTGTAAAAATTTTCAAATTTCTAAGGATTTTATATACTTCCTATTAAATTTTGGTGATTTTTAAGGTAAAATATTTTTTTTGTATGGAATTTGGGTAAATCGTTTTTAGAAAAAGTGGAAATTGGTGAATCATTTTTTAGGAAAAACCATGGAAAATTATCTCATTTGCGAAATTTATCCCCTAAAATCATCTATGGATGTTCTCGAACACCACTTGCATTCTAGAGGGATTGTAGTAGATCAAAACAAGGTAAAAACAATTAAACATCTGTCTACCCCTATAAAACAAAAATATGTCATAAGCTTCCTTGGACATGTAGGTTATTACAGAAGATTCATTAAATATTTTTGCAAGTAAGCTTCTCCTATGTTTTCCTTAATGTCTAAAGATATAGGCTTCTGTTAGAAACCATAATGTCAAAAGGCATTTGAAATTATCAATGAAAAAATTATTACAACCCCTATTCTTCAAGGTCCCAATTGGAATATTCCTTTCCACATCCACACTGATGTTTTAGATAAAGAAACATGGGAAGTTTTGGGACAAAATGAAGATAAGAAGCCTTATGCAATTTATTTTATAAGAAAAAACTTATCTGATGTAGAGATGAACTACACAATCACTGAAAAGGAATTTCTTGCAGTAGTTTATGCTCTAAACAAATTTAAACATTATGTAACTCGATATCAAGTTTTTGTGCAAACTTGATATTAATAGAAGAACAATTATATGGCTATTGTTGTTATAGAAATTTGATCTAACCATTCTTGACAAACCAAGAAGGAAAAATGTTGTTGCTGATTTTATTATTATCAAGATTAACAAATCTTGCAGATGGAGACATGATAGATGATCATTTTCTAGATGAACACCTTTTTGCAATTTCAGTACAAACCTCCTAGTTTGCTGACATAGAAAACTACTTTATAACAAGGAGGTTTCCTCAGCATATTCCCTATAGGGATAGATGAAAAATTGTAAGAAAGAGTACAACATACACTTGGATTGCAAGATATGTGTTCAAGCTTGAGCCATATCAGATCCTAATGAGATGTTTAAGAGAATATTAGGTGCATGACATCCTCCATGCCTACCCTGATGAACAATGTGGAATACAATATGTAGCAAAGAGGACAACCTACAAAACATTTCAGGTTGGTTACTATTGGCCTACCTTACACAAGGATGCTTAGAAATATACCTCTCACTGTGATGAGTTTCAAAGGATGAGGAAACCCACAAAAAGGAATGAAATTCCCTTACAACCCCAAATATCACTAAAACCTTTTGAAAAGTGGGGTTTGGACTTTTTAGGGCCTATTAAACCCCCTTTAGGATATAAAATATACAACCTTGTATGCACTGATTGCCTAACCAAGTGGTTTGAAGTGAAAGCAATGAAGGTAGCTATAGAATAAAAAATATTTGAATTCCTATAGGATAACAACTTTTCAAGATTTGGATTCCCCAAGGAGATAGTCACAAACCAAGGAGATCAATTCACCTCCAAGCTTATATAAAAAATCATGCAACAACATCATATGCGCCACAAAACTTCCACTCCTTATCACCCAAAATCCAATGGATAAGTAGAAGTGACTAATAAAGAGTTAGAGAACATTCTCAGCAAGAAAATCGACATGAATAAAAAGGATTGTGCAAAAACTATGATAGAGGCAATATGGGAATATAATATAACATGGAATACTATAACATGGTTTACATCCTATGAGCTAGTTTATGGTAAGAATTCCATGTTTCCCATTGAGTTTGAATTTGTCACCTTGAGAACAATATTTGAACTAAATATGGACCTCTCATCAACAAAACAAGAAATATTGTAGAAACTGAATTCCTTAGACGAGTATAGAATGCAAGCACTCTTCCACATTGAGGTAGTACAATTGCAAAGAAAAATCTAGCATGATAATAAAACCAATACTAGAAAATTCAAAGAAGGAGACTGGACCCTATTATTTGAATCCAAATTTAAAGACTTCAAAGGAAAAATGGTGACACTATGGCTAGGGCCATACATCATTGATAATTTTCATGACAATGGCTTATTCCAAATCAAGACTATAGATGGAGAAGGGATTCCATTATTGGTGAATGGAATTACACTCAAAAGACACAACAAGCCTCTAACAAAGGAAGAGTTTACAAACACAATGAAAACTAATAATTTGTATGTGATTGATAGCAGAGACGCTATCAACCCATCCAAACACTAAAAAGAAAATAAAAATAAAAAATAATAATAAATACCCAAATGAAAACCTCATTGAGTCATCTAGGACAAGTATATGATTGAAAACATCCATGGAGGTAGTCTTAGACTTGAGAAAATAAAAAATATATATATACCTCCTCATAAAAACCTTCAAAGGCATGATGAGACAAGGCAATGGTGAAAACTAGCAATGGTACAATTGCCTTGAGAAAAAATGAGAAAAACAAAACAGACAAAAATATTAAAAGTTTTTTGTAGGTATCAAGGGAAATGTAGATCAGCCAAGGGCCTCTAACATTTTCACAAAACAAAAAGGTAAGTATCGACACAATATATGAGGAAACAAGATATGCATCATCAACAATCCACAATAAGAAGAGAAAAATCAACATTAGAACAAACACGACTCAATTTTAAAGTAGAAGAATGATAACTAAAAAAAAGATGAAAAATCCACCTCTCCATAGTAACAATTTTGGAAAACCAACAATAGTTCTGGGTATCCAACAACAATTCTGGGTGGCCAAAAGCAATCTACAACAATTCTGAGTTTTCAATGTAAGTATGCCACTTTTGAAATTATTTTAACTCAATACTTCTGCTCCAGTTTACTAGCATTAAAGTGATATCACAAGCATCTGAAGGCTAATAACATACCCCACATCTGAAAAACAAGAAAAAACACCTTACAAATCAACAAAATAGTATGAATAAATATCATAATATTAACCTATGGGTATTTTTCTAGAATTCATGACCTACAAAGATCACTTTATTTTTCAAAACTAAGGGATGAGTAGAACCTGCAAGTTTTTAATCTCATGTATACTCATCATCACCATATCAAGTTTCACTCATACCATTCCCATATTATATCACCATTCTTGTTATACACATTATACACATTTTTCATTCTCACATTTTCATTATTTGACCAGACCTTTCATAAACTCCATTCTTTTCATCTTTTCATTAATATCACTTTACATTTTCCCCCAAATCACTTCCATACCTCTCGACGCAATCTACAAAATCTTTAAAACATCACTCAAGATTACTACACCATACAATATAATAGTCTATAGGAAAACCTACAAAAAATAGGTTTTCTACATGATCAACTACATGAATTAACAAAAATCTACAACAAGCTTTGTTTTTATGCAAAATGATTTTTTTCTTGTACAATGAGCATCACCATGGTCAAGACCATATAAAAAACAAAAAAAAATGTAACTCCCATCATCTATAGGATATTTTTCACACTCACATGATTCCCTATAGAAGCAAAAGCAACCTACAAACAACATTAAAATGACAATAGGATCAATAATGAGCATACAAAATATATCAACAAAAACAAATAAAGCATAAGAACCCGGAGGTACTCTCAATCCAATATCATATTATTCATTTTATAATTTGAAAAAGAAACACATAATTTTTTGCATGTTCAACAAAAATTTCCACATGTACAAGATGGAAAAATCGAGGTGGGCTTCAATCTGTGCATTGGGGGAGATGGTACTTTGTGACAAAAGGGTGTCACTTCATGATAAAAAAGTGTGACTTCATGACAAAAAGTGTGAGATGATTACAGGAATGAAGCAATGATTTGAGATGATGACAATAGTATATATAAGACAAACGACCATTAACATACAATAATGACACGACTGTCACATTGAGAAACTCAAGTTAAGAGCTGCCACCCTTGATATTTTCTCTCCATAACTAGACTCATAAACTCAACAACTATATTCGATCTCAACAAGTTATACAGATCACAAACATTTTCTTTAAACATGCAAGGGTTCAACATGAAAATCATTTAACAAACAACAATAGGATGATTTGTAAGAACAAAGGTTAGTCTTCCAACAAATTCAAAACCATACATAAAATCAGGCCTACAAGAAAAGGTTGGTAGAAACCCTCAACCTCTGTTGGAAATTTTTACTTTCTCTTAGGTTGGATTAAAACATTGATTGCATAATTATGTATGCTTTTTCTCCCTTAGAAACTACCCTCATAACCCTTCATTTGCATTACAGAGACATCATAATCTTACCGATATTTCAATTTTCTTCACTACGGAATACCATAAGCTCTCTCTCTCTTGTTTTCCCAAAAATTCACATTCGAGCTTAGGGTATCATTTGATTTTTTTCTCCATACACATGCGCTACTCAAGCTACAATCCTACTTAGGTTATGACATATTTTTTTCTCTCATAGAAACCTAAATTAAGTCGACCAATATCTTTCACTAAAATTTGACTCCACAAGGCACCATGAAGTTGAAACCTTTGATGCAACTATAATCCTGCATCCTTCTTATTTGTTTCCAAAGGTACTATAAAACCTATGTGTTACCTCTATATGCAAACTTCCATGCTGCCTCAATTCTTCTACAAAATAACTCAACCCTTCAAGTATTCCACTCAGAAGTGATCTCTTTTGAAGAGCATAGTTTTCCATAGGCCACCTTAGCCCTGCACCTTGTCTCCTATAGTAAATTGATCAGGGTCCTCATACCTGGCTATTTTCTGGCCAACTTTTACTGCATCTTAGATCTCTGGTCAAGAATATTGTGGCCTTCTATACAACAAGTCTAAGGATTGGTTTCTCTTACCATAAAAAGAAACCATAACCACAGTGCTTTCAAATCATTGAAGACAATCTGAAATAACAAAATTGGTATAATCATAATTGTAGAAAATAGAAAGTAACTCAGCTTTTTAACCATGTAAACACACCCATACAATTTCCTTATTTTCTAAAGCTTCAAAAACTGAAATGGGGGCTAGGTTCAACAAAAGGGAACCCACATAACCCTCCAAGGTTTATGAGAACCATGACGTGGTTTAGATATTTCAGAGAAGCCACTATTTAGGCTATTTTCAGAGACCGAGGGGATATGATGATGATTTTTATTTAGAATTTTCACTAAATTTTTAGAATATTCATAGGTCAAGAACATGTAACTACAATTAGGCGATTGGAGATATTGGTTGATGAATATTCTATAAGAAGAGTATCCATCTTTCCTATGGGTTTTTCATGGGAAAAGGAGGAGATACGAGAGGTCCCAAATGGGGTAAAGAAACTTTTCTTCCAAAGAAATGAAAGGCCATAGGAAGACAAAAATGACGTTAAAAGGGAAATTCTACCCCATCCTTGGCCCGAGGTGGCTTACCGCATTATAAAATACATCTCCTATGAAGGGAGAATGGGTGTGGCCTATACATATAATTTCAAACTCCTCCATTAGTTAAGACACCTCTCCCACCAAAAACTAGAGAAAAACCTCAACATACCCTATTTTCTTCTCTAGTCTTTGAAAGAAACGAGTACCAAGGTAAGGGGATGAAAAAAGGACACACTAGCATGCCACGATATCATCAAGTTGATAGTTTCATATGCCTTGGGAAATATGAGATATAGAGTCCCTTGAGAATATTTTGTGGACATGGATAGACAGTCCTTATTGGAGGCACAAGAGGCCATGAGGAAACAAATCCTTGAAAAGGAAGAAAAAGAAGAAGGTGAAGGGGAAAGGAAAACAAAGAAAGCCAACAAGACATGATCACTTAAACAAAAAATAAATAAGTAGAAGGTAAATATAGAGACTACATATAAAATGTTTTTTGACACCTTGATAATTATAAGGACACCACCAACAATCCCCTTGAAGTTAAAAGACACAAAACCTACTCAATGAAGGAGAAGATAGTCCTACAGGAAGAGAATTTTAAGAAAGGGATCAACACAAAGCAATCCTAAAATGATAACACCCATGTCTACCCCAATCAAAATTGAGGACTCTTCTAACCCAAAAGATCCATAGGGAGAAAGGAAGACACCTCAAGAAAAGGAGAAATCACCATAGAAGAAGAAGAAGTCACGACAAGTAGAAGGGACATCAAGAGGTGGGAGACCAACATACATACTTCTACATTATTCCTTTTTGGAATTAGAGAAGGTAAAAATAGAAGCCATCCAATGGAAAAATATGGAAAAGGTTAGCATTTGAAAATTGAAATACGACAACATAGAGGATTTGGAACAACTCCAACATTCACAAGAAAAATTAAATCATGAAAATGCAAGAGACACAACACAACAAGAAGTTAGTGACAAAAATTCAAAAATTGAGGAAAGAATTGGAAGAAAATTGTGAGGATATGATTGATAAGAATGATAAGATATACGTTATGGGGGCATCTTTGGAAAACATGGCCCAATCATCTCAAAAAATACTAGAATGCAACCAACCAACGAGGGTGTACACATTCTTCCTCAAGGAAAAATGGTACAAATACTAGAACACAAGCATAGCTCAACAAGTCAAATCCTACATTGAGACTCCTAAAACCTTTTTGGAGGCATACCAATATAGAAACATAGAAGAGAAGGCTAGGCTATGTAAAGTTTATCTACATAAGTTTTCTATGTCTCACCCATACAAATGGAATCCTCATCCATATGTAGGGGACATTCATATATTGACTTTTACATATTGGATGAGGAATGAGGAGATCAAGGAAACTCATATGAAAAGGTACAAGGAATAAGAGTGCAACAACCCCCTTTGGATTATGGATGAAGCACCCATGCCTAAGGATGTTATATCTAGCCGTGACACTCTTTCTTCATACAAGGATGTAGCCCCAATTTGGGAAGAAAATCATGTAGAAGCTATAAAACACCTTGAGGATACCTTGAGGATTATAGGAGAAGAGGAAACATAATCATGCCATACAAGATGTCACTCCTTACACCATTACCTCCAATTAAAGGATCCACATTCTCCCAATGCCTTGTAGGTTGCATTCTTTAGAACTCCGTTATACAAAGAAACCATGAAAAGGATGAAGGCTAAATGGATTTTATTGAGAGTGAATCCCCATCTCCTCCTCCCAATTTTACCTCCAATTGATTTAGATAGGGACAAGGAAAAGGAAGAATGGGAATATATATAAATAACCAAAGGATACTATGATCAATAGGCCATCACTATGTATACATCTTGGGATATTAAACAAGAGTGCAATGAACAACAACAATAACATTGATATATAGGGGACATCTCATCCTTTTATTGCATAAGGGTGTGTAAAGCTTCAACTAGGGGATAATGATGGGCCTTTATAATTCCTATCAAAAGGCCCATAAAAGAAACACTTTTTAACTACTTATGTACCTAAGAACTCACCTTTTTGGCCATGCCTAATATAAAATGTGGTTGTTTTGCAATTCATTTATTGAATGATTTTGAGTTTGAGATATGATGAGTAATGCTTATGTTTTTTCTTAGTTTCATGATAAAATTGTATGTGTATCCTAACCTCAACAGGTTGAACCACTCATAGAAGGATGGAGGTCTGAGCACATGGAGAAAAACAAGGGATCTTGTCCCCACCTACCACTAGTTCACTACCAAAATATTAAAGAGACACTATCTTGAAACTCAGACTTCAAGGATCCAAAATATACCCAACGAAGATGTGTATATGAATGAAATAATGTTGGGGAGAAAATACCCACAATTCCTCTTCGATGTAAGGATAGGGTCGAGCTTTCTAGGAGCATAAATAAAACTCAAGGATTAGCCTTGAGAAGTTAAGTTTTTGATAGAAGATTGCAGTATTGTATCCTGTCATTTCATTTAGAGACCTTTAAAACTTGGGGCTATGATCCAATGATGTACTTGTTGTGATTGATCAATAAAAATGCTTTATTTCTCAACTCATTAGTCTTTTTCAGGTTCCTTGTGTTGCTTGGGTAGGGCTCACTCAAGAGGGCTCAAGGACCCATATGTACTTTTGTTTCATGGTGTTGTGTTTTAGCTTCATCTTTTAGTTGTTTTAAGTAGTTAACGTATCAACAAATAATTATATTCATGACTGTAATGTGACTTTGTTTCACATGCCAACACAAATTTTTGATCTTGACTATAATTTATTTCTACTTCCTGTAGATGCTATTACAAATTTAGAGGAACTAATTGAGATTGTTTGTTCAGGGTTAGAATTCCATTTCCATACCATTATATCATTTTTTGATAATTTCATCAGTTTTATAAGGATTTAATAGATTGTTTGAGCCTTTCTTACTTTTCCTACAGACTTTCTCGTAGGACTGTAATAGTTCTTGTAGAACTATCAACGATTCCCGTAGATTTGTCAACAGTTCCTGTAGGTCATCTCAAAATAGGTTTCTTTTATTATTTCTCTTAATGATTGATGATTCTTAATGTTAATGTGATTATACAAATTTATGGTACTTCATGAGGGGATAGGGACCTATATAGAAGACAAATGTTTATATAGTTAGCATAGTTTCATTCAACAAAAGAAATTATGTTTCCTAGATTAATTTCCTTTATGAAATGTTTTCATTATAAATGCTATGCTTTCCATATTAGAATAGTTTCCTTTTAGTAATGTGTGATCTTATATACCGCTCATTTATTTCCATGATTTTTGATTCATTTCAGTCATAGTTTCTTTCTTAAGTGATTTATTCCCCTTTTCAAGTGCTTAGAGTGAGACCTATGATATCACAAATGTTGGTTGTGGAGCCTAACTATCTTCCTGATTCAGAGGCTTGTTTCAGCCGTGCTTGGACCCCATTCCCTAATGGGGGGTCTGGGGGGGGTTCCCCCCCAAAAAATGTCGCTAGGGGGGTCCAAGGGAGGGCGACAATTTTTTTTGTAGCCCCCCCTGGAGGGGGATTCAGGGGCAGTGCCCCTGAAGAAAAATATTGAGAAAAAATGTCTTGTAAAATATTGTAATTTCATAGTCAATCTAGACCATTCATTATAAGGTCATAGATATGATGGTAGAAGTTATGTTAGGTTTTTTTCCCTAGAAGGAAACCCTCTTTTATGAGGGAATTGTATTGCGGCTAGGGATTATCTCGAATATTATATTCTAAGAGAGGATACTGTGAGAGAAAGAAGAGGAAGTTACAATGGGTGTGTTGTAGGTTGTATCCCTTCATTTTGCTAGATAATAAGAATGAAGGAGCTGGCAATTTATCTGGTGGATGTACCCCACACTAGGTGAACCACGTATATCTGTGTCTCTATTGTATTGTGTATCTTCTGTTTTTTATTTCCACATTTGTTTTATTTTATTGCTCTGTGATCCTGTTTTTCTAACAATTGGTTTCAGAGAGAAAGGTAACTCATAGGAAAGAGGGTTCCTGGTTCAAGTGGGAGAAATGGCGAAAGATGGAAATTTTAGGGTCAAAAAATTTAACGACAAAAACTACTAGTTATGGAAGATGCAGATGGAAGATTATTATATCAGAAGGATCTATTCCTACCATTAGGTAGAATGGAAAAGAAGTTGATGACCATGAAGGACGAATAATGGGAGGTTATTCACAGAAATACATTAGGAATGATACGGTTGAGCTTGGCAGCATCGGTGGCCTTCAATATTTCAAAATAAAAGACAATGAAGGAGTTGATGGACACATTGACTAAACTGTATGAAAAACCCTTGGCCTCCAATAAGGTATTTCTAATGAAGAGATTATTTAATATGAATATGTCAAAAGTTGGGTCTGTTGTAGATCATTTAAATGAATTTAATATGGTCACTAATCAACTAAGTTATGTGAAAGTGGAATTTGATGATGAGGTTAGGGCTCTTCTAATCGTGTGATAGTTGCTAGAAAGATGGAATGGCTTGGTCATGGATGTAAGTAACTATGTCTCTGGTTCAAACACTCTAAAATTTGATGATGTTGTTGGTGTTATCCTTAGCGAGGAAATGTGATGAAAAAACAAAGGTGAGACATCAGGTAATGCGTTAAACATGGTGAACAGAGGAAGACAAAAGCATAGAGGAAAGGGCTCGGGGAACCACATGAATTCTAGTAAGGGAAGATCCAAATCTATATTGGGAAAGAGAGAGTGTTGGAATTGTGGGAAGAAATGACATCTGAAGAAATACTGTAGAGCTCCAAACAAACAAAGAGATGGACAACAGGAGAAAAATCAAGAAGAAAATGTAACATGTGATGTGTTATAAGATGCTTTGATTATTTGTGTAGATAATATTCCTGAGTCTTGGGTAGTAGATTCTGGGGATTCATTTCATGTCACATCCCATAGGAAACATTTTCTATATTATGTTCAAGGTGATTTTGGACATGCTCATTTGGGTGATGATTCAACATGCAAACTTGTTGGAATGGGTAAGGTACAAATAAAGAAAAAGAATGGAAACCAATGGTTGCTGAAAGAGGAATGACATGTTCCAGTTATAAGGAAATATCTAATTTCAACAGGGCAGTTGGAAAGTGAAGGTTCTATATCCATATTTATAGAGAAGGCATGGAAGGTCACCAAAGGATCATTAGTGATAGAAAAATGAGAGAAGGTAGGTACATTGTATTTGTGTACTGGTAATACTAATTATTCCATCTCTTTAGCTTCTACAGGAATGGATACAACACTTTGGAATCATAGGGTTGGACACATGAGTCAGAAGGGGATGCAGATACTTCACAAAAGGAATTTGTTTCCAACTCTTAAACAAATTGATTTTTATTTCTGTGAGCATTGTGTTCATGGAAAACATAAGAGAGTCATATTTCTCAGAGTCGAAAAAGAAAAGAAGAGCGAAAGGTTAGATCTTGTGCATACATATGTATGGGGACCAAATCAAGTATCATCTCTCGGTGGTTCTCATTATTATGTTACATTTATTAATGATGCAACTAGAAAAACTTGCGTTTATTGCATTAAAAAAAAATCTGATGTTTTTTATACTTTTAAGAAGTGGAAAGCTTTGGTTGAGAATGATACAGGAAAAAGGTTGAAGTGTCTCAGATCAGACAATGGAGGTGAATATTGCAACAAATATTTTGATGATTACTATTCATACCATGGGATTCGTAGAGAGAAAAAAAGTTCCAGGAACACCGCAAGAAAATGGTGTGTCAGAAAGGATGAACAAGACAATCATGGAGTGTGCAAGGAGTATGAGATTGCATTCTGGGTTTCCCTTACAGTTTTGGGAAGATGCTGTAAATATTGTTGTTTACATAATAAATAGAGGACCTTCAATATATTTGGATGGTGGAATTATAAAGGAGTCATGGATGGGTAAAAAGGTAAATTATTCTTTTTTGAAGACTTTTAGTTGTGAAGCATTTGTCCATATTGATAAAGAAAATAGAACAAAGCTTGAGGAAAAATCCAAGAAGTGTACCTTTATTGGATACAGTGTTAATGATTTTGGTTATCGCTTATGGGATGATGAAAATCACAAAATAATTATAAGTAGAGATATCATATTCAATGAGAAGGTCATGTACAAAGATC
Source organism: Picea engelmannii (assembly GCA_009831015.1). Taxonomy (NCBI): domain Eukaryota; kingdom Viridiplantae; phylum Streptophyta; class Pinopsida; order Pinales; family Pinaceae; genus Picea; species Picea engelmannii. The sequence continues at coordinate 548,755 of ML782961.1, read as the reverse complement.
AGTTGCAAGGAAAGAAACATGAAAAAGAAAAACCAGAATACACAGTGCTTGATGAGATCATTGAAAAAGAAATTCCAAAGGTACCAGAAAATAAAAATGTATAAAAACAGGAGAAACATGTACCTCAAACTCCTTCAAGTGTTTTAGAATATCTACCAGGTTAAGTAGACCCCCTGAATGATGCTCTCCTTCATTATATTATTTATTGTTGATTGATTTTGGTGAAACAGAATGTTATGAAGAGGGAGTGCATGTAGACACTAAAAACAGGTGGGAGCAGTGCATGAAAGAGGAAATGGATTCCTTGGTAAATAACCAGACTTGGGAATTGGTTCAGTTTCCTACAGGAAAAATAGCATTGTAGAATAAATGGGTTTATAGGTTTAAGGAAGAATATAGAGGAAAAAGGTTGCACAAGGCTAGACTTGTTGTAAAGGGGTTTGCACAAAAGAAAGGTTTATATTTTGATGAAATATTTTCTCCTGTTGTTAATATGTATTCAATTAGGAAAATTTTAAGTCTTGTGGAAGTAGAAGATTTGCATCTTTAAAAGTTAGATGTAAAAACAACTTTTCTCCATGGGGATTTACAGGAAGATATTTATATACAACAACCACAGAGGTATGAGGTCAAAGGGAAGGATAATTTGGTATGAAGGTTGAAGAAGAGTTTGTATGGCCTAAATAAATCTTCAAGGTAGTGGTATTTGAATTTTGACAGGTTTATGAAAGAACACGGTTATAGTAGATGCCATTCTAATCATTGTGTTTATTTTAAAATCCTAGAAAGTGGAAACTATATTATCTTGTTATTGTATGCAGATGACATGCTTGTTGAAGGGTATAATATGTGGGATATAAATGTGCTCAAGAATAAATAGCTAATTCATTTGCGATGAAGGATTTGGGTGCTACTAAGAAAATCCTTGGTATGAGAATAACAAGAGACGGGAAAAATCACAAATTGACATTGTCTCAGGGTTAGTACATAGAGAAGGTGTTGGAGAGGTTTAGAATACAGAATGAAAAACTAGTTAGTACACCTTTGGCTAGCCATTTAAAATTAACTAAGGAAATGTGTCCCAAGTCACTAGAGGAGATAGAATACATGTCTAGGTTACGTTATTCATCAACACTTGACACCTTGTTGTATGCGATGGTTTAACAAGACCAAATATTGTACATGCAGTGGGAGTTGTGAGCAAGTTTATGAACAATCCAGGTAAATAAAAATGGGAGGACATAAAGTGGATTCTTAGGTATTTAGGTATTTGGGAGGTACTTCTACTCATGCATTATGTTTTTGAGGTTTAGACACTGTTCTACAGGGATATGTTGATTCACATATGGTAAGTGATAAAGATAGTAGGAAGAGCACTAGAGGGTATGTTTTTACTATAGGTGGAACATCGGTAAGTTGGATTTAAAAAATACAAAAGGTTTTTTCACTTTCAACAACAGAAGCAAAGTATGTTGTTGCTACAGAGTCTAGTAAATAAATGATTTGGTTACAGAGGTTTATGGAGGAATTGGGAAACAAGCAGACAAATATCAAGTTGTACTGTGACAATGAGAGTGCCATTCATCTTGCAAAAAATCAACCTTCCATTCAATGAATAATCATATACAACTCAGGTACCATTTCATATTATCCATCTTGGAAGATGGACATTTGAAGTTGGAAAAGATACATACTAGCCATAATCTTCCAGACATGTTAACAAAGGGAGTAACCGGGGAGAAACTAATTTCTTGCTCAGTTTTATTTGGTATTCAATCATGAAGGTGAAGACGTGAAATTTTCTAGGTCCAAGGTGGAGTATAGTCCAACAAGTACAACAACAATGGAGTTGTTGTGATCATTCTCCAAGTGGGATATTGTTGGTTGTGGAGCCTAACTATCTTCCTGATTCAGAGGTTTGTTTCAGTCGTGCTTGGACCCCATTCTCTAATGAGGGGGTGTGGGGAGGATCCCCCCCCCCCGACAAATGTTTCCAGGGGGGTCCAAGGGGGGGTGGCGACAATTTTTGTAGCTCCCCCTGGCGGGGGATTTAGGGGCAGTGCCCCTAAAGTGAAATATTGGGAAAAACTGCCTTGTAAAATATTGTAATTTTGTAGTCAATTTGGACCTTTCAATATAAGGTCACAGATATGATGGTAGAAGTTACGCTAGAGTTTTGTTCCCTAGAAGGAAACCCTCTTTTATGAGGGAATTGTATTGTAGCTAGGGATTATTGCAAATATTGTATTCTGAGAGAGGAGACTATGAGAGAAAGAAGAGGAAGTTACAACGGGTGTGTTGTAGTTTGTATCCCTTCATTTTGCTAGATAGTAAAAATGAAGGACCTGCAAATTTCTCTGGTGGATGTAGCCCACACTATGTGAACCACGTATATATGTGTCTCTATTTTATTGTGTATCTTCTATGTTTTATTTTTGCATTTGTTTTATTTTATTTCTCTGTGATCCTATTTTTCTAACAATAAATCCCAACCAATAGATAGATGCATAAACATTTAGTAGGTGCATAAGAAAAAAATAGGTGTATTGTACATATATTTTGCAGGGTACCTTAGAATTTTGTATGAACCTTGAGTTGATAATTAAAGTACCAATTTGAGGAAGGGGTAGAATTATGTTTTATATTCCAAGGCCCACCAATGATATTATCTACTAGTGTTTGTCTCCCTTGCATGAAACTGCTTTGATTTTCATATATGACTTTGGAAAGGATTTTTTTTAATCTTTTTTCTATGATCTTTGACATGATTTTGTAAGAGGAATTTTAGAGAGAGATTGGGAAAAATCCAAAGAAAGTGGAGGGATTGTGTTCTTTAGGAATAAGAGCTAAAAAATAGGAGTTTGTGTTACCACCCAATTTATAGGGATTTTGGAGAAATTGTAGCATTATCTTAAAATCTATTTTTATAATGCACCAACAGGCTCGTAGAAGTGAATATAAAAATCATATGAGATTGGGTCTTTGTGAGGGTGTAAGATCCATATTGCATTTATTATTCCATCTTCTTCAATCTCCTTCATCAACTCGACATTCTCCATTTGGGTGATTATCATCAGAATGTGTTCCAACATAGAGGTCATGATTTCTGGATCAACTCCCTCTTGTTATGTATACAGAGCTTCATAGTGCACTTTACACTCCTCTTAATTTACAGAAAATCACTTATCTTAGATCCATCCTCCAAGGAGATTTCATTCACATTGTTTTTAAGTGTTTTGGATTTGGCCTTTCTATGGAATAATGAAGTATTCCTGTCTCTAGATATTAACCATATAGTATATGACTTGAGTCTCCACATTTCTTCTTCATATATGGGAGTTTATGTAGTTTGTGGGATATTATGCCTTCTAAATTTTTATGCTAACTACTAATCTCTTCCTCCATTCTACCCTAAAGGAGTTCTAACTACGATTTTAGGTTTTCTTTCTCCACCTCTTGGGGGGGGGGATATGAGTGCTTCACCCAATCCTTTAAAGCTAATTTTATAGATTTCAATTATTGTTCCCAAATGTATACATATGATCTAGTGATATACTTCCTCCACCATGATGAGATTATGTCCATGGCCATGTAATCTTGCAACTAGAGGGGATTGCATTTGAATAGGAGAGGCCTATAATATAGAGAATCCTAGAGTTACAAAACAATTGGCTTGTGATATGAGATGATATAAGGTATTATTTTTGATGTAATAATATTTTCTTCCAATAAGAGGTCACTTCAAATAAGGAAGTGATATAGACATACATTGATGTGTCTTGGACCAAGCCTCCTATTCGACTAGGTAAATTTTCCTTAGAAAGTTTTATGTCTATTAAATCCCATTATGCCATGATGTACTCCATTCTTTCTAAGAATGGATATATGACTATAAATCCCCTCCATTTTTTTATCTATAAACTACCGTGGATATTCCATTGGAACAATTTGTCATAATGGATCTAATAAATAAAACCAAAATCTACCTATGAAGGTTAAATTCCTTTAGATTCCCAAATATTTAGTTACTAATTTTATCATTATGCACGAAATAAATAAAATGTAGAAAATAGATAACAATAAAATGCAATCACACACGATCCAAAAAATGACACAAATATTTTCTCTAGGAAACCCTTATGAGAGAAAACCCATCTATAAGGTGAGGCCACTTTGCTCTCTTTTCTCTGCTATGGAAATAATTCAAGTACAAAGGAGAAGACACTCACTATGGAGTTACCTAATACTTGTGGCTTGTTAGGCTACTATAGAACATAAACCCTCTCTRTTATGATMTCTAATTTCCCACTCCTAGTTTTTATGCTCTCTTATGGAACAAATACAATAACATAGAATGAAACCCCTTCTCCTCTTAGTGGCCCATTATTTAACATATCCCGATAGCCATCTAGGGGTAGGTTTTTKWCTTCCTCAACCCTCAATTGTGATAGGGTTTTATAACTTCTATAATATTCMTTAAATTACATAAGTAGCTATCCCCATATGTGTGAGTAACAGGGGATGACATGGAATCCTCTCGTACCATGGTGATCAACATGATAAGTCAACTTACGAAAGGCAAAAAAWTTTCATACGAGCTCTGATTGATGTATGGTATACACCATTGAAAATTTATCAGAAGTGTAGAAAACCTTCAAGGTGGMAGGAGTAAATGTTAGACACCATAACCCCCAAAAAAACCATTTATGCCTTAAAATGGTTCCAAAAGGTTCCAGACTACAATTTTCCAAACTGGGACCTACCACTAAAATGACCCTGCAAGTAGATTGCTCCAATATTTTCCACTCTAAAAGAATAAACATAGATGAAACATAATATAATGATCTAATCCTGATCATACCTCCCCATTTAGGGAGGATCTTGGTCCCAAAAATATTTACTGAATGAGGTGAGGAAAATTTTACTCTACCTTCTCCTTGGAGTACCACTTTTCTTTGCTTGGAAGTTGTCCTTTTAACCCAATCTACCAAAGATATTGTAGTTATGGAACACTTCTACAAAACCATGTCCTCTACTTAATTTTCCTGAGCATCTAGTGCTAAGTCCTATATAGAAGGTATGACATGCTCCTCCTCCCGATCCAACATGGAATTCTCATAGAGTTTGAGATTCTCCACATTCACTACTGAGTAAATGCATGTGTATGAGGGTAGACTGAGTATGTGGGAATTATCTCCCACTTTTTCCAATAACTCAAAAGGACCATACCACAAAGCCTTGATATTCTTACCAGGACCCTATAGTATTTCCTTATTCATCTATAGCCATACTATGTCTCCCTTTGTCTCCTACTCTAAATGTTCTCTTATTTCTATGCTAGTCATGTTTATCCTTACACTATTCCCGTGGCTTCTTCAGTGTCTCCTATAATTGAAAATAGATCTACTTAATATTCTCAATACTTGTTTTTCCTTTAATAAATATCTTATGAGGTCCCCTCTCACACTTCCTTGCTGTCCATATACAACATCTAAGGGTGAAAGTGGAAAATACCCAATGCAAGTTTCAAAAGGTGACTTACTAGTAGAAGTGTGTACTTCTCTATTATAAGAGTGCCACATATAGATCAAATTTCCATCCCATGTCTTTTGATGCTTCTGGTTGTAACCCCTCAAAAGTTGCACCAAAATATTGTTGACTACCTCTGTCTACCCATATGTCTATGGATGGAATGTTGTAGACCTATTCAACTTAGTGTTCATATTCTCCCATAATTTAGTCCAAAATGCATTGATAAATATGGTATCCCTATCTGAGATGATGCTCCTTGGAATCCCAAAGTGAAACCAAAACTATTCAAAGAACTTGTTTGTTGCTTCTTGTATATTGATGGTATTTTTACAAGGCATGAGAATGCACATCTTGTTGAACCTATCAACTACCACAAATAAATAGTCATGTCCATTCCTAGTTGTTGGTAAATCTCAAAACAAATCCATGGAAATACTTTCCCTGTAGCTGTTGAAACACCTCCTTGAAGTCCTCATCTTCTGTGTATGCTTATTTATATGCATCATGGGTAAAAGGATCCATGTGCATTAGAGTTCCAAAAGTTGTGATATTGGATGTGGGTGGCCATGAAAGCATGTCTACCAACTTATTTATGACACCCTTGTTATGATTTATCACCAAATATAATTTTTTTTAAAACCCCATCCACTTGTAATGTTTGGTTTTCTATAGCTTACTATAGGCCTAGAAATACTATAGTGGATGGTGATCTATGTTGATCATAGTTTCCTTTCCCATAAAAAAGTTCTTCCACTTTTTGACAACTTGTACCAAGGCATAAATCTCCTTTTCATAGGTAGGGTAGTTGATATTCACCCCATGAAATACTTTATAATGATAGCATACGTTCCTTCCTCCCTACATCAAAACTGCTCCCATGGCATACCCACTTGGATCTGTCTCCACTTAGAAGGGATTCTAAAAGTTAGGTAGTGTGAGAATTGGTGTTTGACTGATCTTTATTTCCATCTCATCAAAGGCCTCCTGCTAATACTTCCCCCATTATAAAATATTACCATTGGTTGTTATGGCATGGAGTGGTGCAGCTATCACTGAAAATGAAGCTATGAACTTCCACAAGTATTGTTCTTCCCCAATAAAATCCTAACTTTAGTGAAATATGTAGGAACTAGCCATGTCATGATGGCCTCCATCTTTGCGGGATCTATCTTGAGCTCCCCCCCCACCAATCACATACCTAAAATACAACAAATACTGTTGACAAAACTCACATCTCTTGAGATTTTCCAACAACTACTACTTTTTTAGAGTCTCTAAAACCTACATTAGATGTGATATGTGTTCCTCCTAGGTAGTGCTATAAACCAATATATCACCCAAATAGACAATAACAAATGAATATAGATAAGGGTGTAAATAATCATTCATCGGTATGATAAATGTAGCCGACACATTGCATAAAAGGAATGGCATAACCAAATACTCATACAAACCTTTCCTTGTCTTGAAGATAATATTCCATGTATCTTCTTCTTTTACTCGTACCTAGTGATATCCTGATTTCAAATTCATCTTAGTGAAGTACTTGACATGCTGTAGCTGGTCCAATAGATCATCGATCCTTAGCAAAGGGTATCGATTCTTCAGTGTAATATTGTTCAATGACCTATAATTGAGACACATTCTCCAAGTCCCATGCTTCTTAGGCATAATTATGATGGGTAACCCACAATGTGAGGTACTTGGTCAAATCACACCCTGCTCCAACAAATGTTGCAACTACTTCTTTACTTCATCTTCTTCCATAATAGACTGTCTGTACAACCCAATATTCAACAAGGGGGAGTCTAGAAGTAATTGGATTTCATTCTCCACTTCCCTCTTAGGTGGTATCCCTTTAGGATACTAGAACACTCCTCTGTATTCTTGTAGCAACTCCTCCAATTGATGTTTATGATATTTAGTACACCCTTCTAGGGATGTATTTACTTTCATAGACTGATCATCATACTAATTTTCTCTTAAGAAAAGAAAAACATATTTCTTACTAGAACTAATCAACTTATTTTCTTGGTTGGCACTTACCAGTGAGATATTTGACTTGCCTTTATGTGTGTTGATGGTGTAGGAATTCCAATCCTTGATCAACCAATATTGGTTGGCTCTTTTCATGAATATTTCATCCCTCATATGCATGTAAGGGATTCCAAACACTACTCCACATACATCAAGGGGTACTACGTCCAATTCCACTTCATTAATAAAATAAACACTTACAACAGATTTAATCTTACACTGTTTCATTACCTTAATCTCTACATCTTTTTTTACCAAACCTAATGGATAGGGGATACGATGATCATGAACCTCCAATCCAAGATTGTTGACCAAATTCACTACTATGAGATTATCCTATGAACCATAATCAAATAAAGCATCTATCTTGGTCTTCTTGACCTGAATATTGATGTGGAAGAGCTTAGTTATCTCCTTTTCTTCTTGGTGATAAAGGCTACTTAGATTCAACTCTTTCTGCACAGATGTGCAGACAATATTTTCATCCACATCCGAGCTACTTTCAACCTGATTGCTTGAATAGGTGGCTAGAAGTTTATTTTTCTTTCTGTCCTTCTCGTGGTTCTTCAGGTTCAACTCTAGATGTAGTTTCTAACCTTTTTCCTTGGTGCGACCATCAATGTTGCAATGCTTACAATAGTTTCTGGGATATTTTCACTGATGTGTAGTGGTTGTTGTCTTCTTATATTTTCCCCTTTTCCACTTATTATCCTCCTTAGAAGCTTCTTGGTTCTCTTTCTACTTCGAACCACTTAAATGCCCCTTATTTTGGCCTATGCTTTCTATGTTTTGTGCCTCTACACACACCTCATCCACTGTCCCTGGCTTAAAGAGAATCACCTGATTTTGTAGATGACTATGTAAAGCCCCCAAATACTTGAGTACATTTGGTTTCTTAAGAGAGATATCCAACATGATGGCCATCTTTATGAACTTAGTGGTGTACTCTTGTACACTCTACCCCTGCCTCTTCCTGAAGTAGTGCCACCAGATCCATTGGTCTTCTACATACCCGATAGGGTAGAATTGGGACTTGATGAGGGTTTCAAATTCCTCCAACATAGTTATTGGAAGATCACCCTCCAACATAAGTGTTTATGTATGGATTTCCCACTAGGTTAAAGTATGTCCCTCTAACTTCAATATAGAAAATGAAATATTCTTCTCTTCATCTGTACAGTGAATACTAAAATAAAATTATATATGTTTCAACCAATGATTCAATTTTAATGAAATGGTCTCACCTTGGTATGGATTTATGGCCACTTTTTGTTCCATATTTAATAGAGAATTTGAAGGGTTCACAACACTTGAACTTGGTTTCTCTTTCTCAAATTATTTTTGCGACTTCTTTCTTGATTCTTCTCGATCTCCAAATTTCCCCTTTGATTTGATCTCCAAGTTAGAGCCTCCATCATCTCCGAATGGTTTGAGTTTGCTTGCTAGAGCCACCATGAGGATATTCATATTGTGACGTCAATGAATTTCACTTCCAACCTCTCAAATATCTCTTCTGCTAGATCTCGAGGTTATTATGAACAAACTTTTCTGTCATTTCTAGGGTTTTTGTGACTTCTCTTTAAGCTGATTCTTGGATCCTACAACTTCCCACAAATAACTAAAAGAAAATTTTTCTCTGATACCAATGTGATATGTAAAATTCAATGGATATTCCACTTGAATGGTTTGTCACAACATATATAATAAATAAAACCTAAATCTACCTATGAAGGTTAAATTCCTTTAGATTTCCAGAATATTTAGTTATTGATTTTCTGCTTATGCATGAAATTGATAAAATGAAAAAAATATAGAATAGTAAAATACAATCACAGAACATCAACAAAATGACACAAATATTTTCTTTGGGAAACCCTTACGAGTTAAAACCCAACTAAAAGGTGAGGCTTCTTTGTTCTCTTTTCTCTGATATGGAAACAATGCAAGTACAAAGGAGAAGGAACTCACTATGGAGTTACCTAATACCTATGGCCAGTTAGGTTACTAAGAACATAAAAACCCTATTTTATGCTCTCTAATTTCCCACTCCCATTTTTTCTTATTTTCTATGGAATAATACAATAACTTATAATGGAACCCCTTCTCCTCCTAGTGGCCCGATATTTAACATAGCCCAATAGCCATCTAGGAGTAGGTTTTTGACTTCCTCAACCCTCAATTGTGATAGGGTTTTGTACCTTCTATAATATTCTTGAAATTTCATATGTGGCTACGCCCATATGTGTGAGTAATGAGGGCTAACATGGCATCCTCTAGTACCATGGTGGTCAACATGATAGGTCAACTTGCAGAAGGAATAACTTTTGCATACGAGCTTCGATTGACGCACAATTTTCACTGTTGGAAATGTATCAGAGTGTACAACACCATCAAGGGGGTGGTTATATGTGTTAGACACTAAAACCCCAAAAAAATCCATTTAATTCCTGAAAAAGGCTCCATAAGGTTTCAGACCCCAATTTTTCAAATTGGGAGATACCACTAAAATGACCCCGCAAGATGATTCCTCCTATTTTTTCAACTATGAAAGCATAGAGATAGATAAAAAATAATATAATCATCCAATAAAAATCATTTTTTTTTAATCTTTAGAGTTACATTAAAATAACTTGTTGTCGAGTAAAATATATGTTATATATTTCGACATTAAATTGTCAACCCGAGGCTCATAGGCTTCAAGGTGCCAACACTATATGTGCAGGTCTATATCTCTAATATAACCTATCCTAGACTAATCTAATCTAATCTAATAAACTAAAATAATGAATACCTTTACTTTAAATTTACAAAGTAATCTACAACTAGGAATGATAAATTCAGTATTCTAAGTGAACAAATATTGAATAAAAGAAAACTATCTTTCTTTAAAAACAACCTATGTTCATGGGCAGTGAACTCATAAAGAAAACTATTACTAAAAAAAATTCTTTATAGTGAACTCTATTCTTAAAGAAAAACTTACAATTATTCCTATCTTGCAGAGAATAAACACTAATCTACCTAACTGCAAGCAAGAAAAGTAAGAACTCACAATTATTTCTATCTTGTAGTGAATAAACACTAATCTATCTTACTGAAAGCAAGAGTGTTGAGACAATATTCAAATGTGATGATTGTGTCTATGGTGTCGAATGACATCATGATGGAATCTAACCACTAATGACAATTCAAGTGGAATTAACTCAATGCTAACTTCTATAGAGGAATGTAGAGTATGGATAAGGAAGTCTATAGAATTTTTTTCCATCATAAAAGCAACATTAGGTGTTCTTATAATCCATATGATTTAAAAACATTGTGCATAAGAGATTCAATCATCAATCATCACTAATATTGCAAAATACTCTATTCAAAATCACTAATTCAAGCAAAGCTATAAACTCATAATTAGCACTTAATCAGAAATCCTAATTCAAATTCATAACTAAGATGACGATGAAAATAATCTGTGCAAACATAAAAACTCTTGAATAATGTTAATTAGAAATCATAACTCAAATTTAGAACTGGGATTTCATTAAAAATCATAACCTAAAGTTAACTAAGCTACCATTGAAGATCATGCTCAAAATAAACTAAGATGTTACTGGAGATCATATTTCAAAATCCATTTCTATCCTATCATGTTGATGCTAAAAGAAAAATTAGAAAATGAAACAACCCTACAGAGATTATTTAAAATTACAACTTGATAAATAAACACTATCTAAATTAGTACTATGCAGAGTAATTTACAACTAGGTAGAAAAAGACATAACAATATAATTAGACCGCTTCTACAACCTGCAAACAAAATGTTAGGAGTCTAAATATCAACACACAACCATGTACGTCCACACACACTCTATGACACACATAGTTCATAAAGTGATCTGCAAATAAGAGAAGATATATTGGGAGGTGAATTAGACAAGCAATCTGAAAATAAAAAGATACACATAGTGAACAAACAATTTGAAATTAAAATATATACACAGTAAATAAGCAATTTTGAAATCTAAGAAGTATGAAAGGAAACTATATAAATTCAAATATATACTAATATAAACAATCACCCAGATCACTGGTGGTCCCTTCATAAGTTTGTGGCAACACTTCAACAGGAAAACGCAGTCACTAAGCTAATGCAACATTTGCATTGATCATAAAAACAGAGTATACAACAAAATGGAGATAATGTCTGTGTAAATAATAAAATTCATGTCCTCTTCGGGTCATAGAAAATGGTATTTATAGATTATTACAGATCTTCATAGGTTGACCATTGGAAGGGTAGAAACTCTCTAAAAATAATAAGTTCATTAAATTTGTTCTAATAGAAGCATCTTCATTAACATTCTTGTGCGCTCCACTTAGTGGCTGCTGCAACTACCCAATCCTAGATGTGTCAAGATCCATAGCTGGAGGGAACGAGTTGGCATAAAATACATATCTATTATCCGTCCATCAAAGGCCATTGATGTGATAACCACCATCTCCTGTGCACTCCGAGTTCCATATCGAGTGTCAGATGGAGTGTCAGATTGAGTGTTGGACGAGGGACTGGATGGAGGATCGCATCGCGATTTCGACTTGTTGCAAGAAAAATATAACGTTAGATCTTCATAATCAATTAACTGAGATTAATTAATTGTAAAACCATTACAAAAATGATGATTATACATACCTTGTGTGATTTTGTGGAGAATTGATGTATAAAGATTGATAATACCTTTAAAATGGCTAAATGAGAGCATATAATATATAATTGTCGCATACAAAAAGGATTTGGCCATTGAAAAAATAGTCAAAACACAAAACCAACATTTCTCCCATGCCTAAGGATTTGCAAGTCCCTTTGCAAACAAAAATGGATCACCCAACATAACTATACTCGTGAAGGAGGGGGTGGATTGGATTTAGAAGCTTCTCCCTCTTGACCTGGGGAATTTGTCTTAGGCCTTTTGTGATATTTCAATTGCATCCTGAGACTGTGATTGGTGGTGGTCATCTGATCGACCAATCTCTGAAGAGAGATTACTTTTTCTTGTAGGACAACATTGTCATGATGCAAATGTCGATCCACAGTTTCGCGTTCTGCCAATGGTTGAAGCAACTAAGCATTTTCTTGTTGCAATTTCTCAATAGCTGGGGTTTGATCAGATGGCTTAAGAGAGGAAGGCTTGGGTTCCTTGATATATGTAGAATATATATAAAGTTTAGAATATGGTATAGGCATCTGGGAGGAAGGAGTAATAATGTTTTTGTGAGGGAGACTTGGTGTAATAGGTTCAAATTTGACCTCTTTGTTGGGCTTAAACTCCTCTGTAGAAACTTCTTTGAGTCTTTTATGGGGGCTCTCATGATCGGAAGACATTTTAATATGATACAAAGTGCTTGGAGGTTTTATATTGGGCTTGCCACTCATACTTCATGTGCTTCCTCGAAAGGATTTTCCCTTGAATCGATTATCTCCACTCCTCTTTGTAGGAACCGAAGGAAAATATTGATGAAATGAATCTTGTAGCTTCTTAGGTTTAGAATCAATAGGTGTTGAAGGAAATGGGT
>ML782961.1:500694-516107 GCA_009831015.1 Picea engelmannii | reverse complement strand
CAAGAACTCGCAATTATTTCTATCTTGTAGTGAAGAAACACTAATCTATCTAATAGAAAGAAATAGTGTTGTGATGGTATTCAAATGTGATGATTGTGTCTATGGTGTCGAATGACATCACGATGGCATCTAACCACTAATGACAATTCAAGTGGAATTAACTCAATGCTAACTTCTACAAAGGAATGTAGAGTATGGATAAGGCAATCTATAGAAATGTTTTCCATCATAAAAGAAAAATTAGGTGTTCTTGGAATCCATATGATTTACAAACATTGTGTAGAAGAGATTCAATCATCAATCATCACTAATACTGGAAAATACTCTGTTCAAAATCAGTAATTCAAGCAAAGCTATAAACTCATAATTAGCACTTAATCATAAATCCTAATTCAAATTCATAACTAAAATGATGATGAAAATTCTCTGTGCAAACGTACAAACTCTTGAATAATGCTAATTAGAAATCATAACTCAAATTCAATGTTGGGATTTCATTAAAAATCATAACATAAAGTTAAATAAGCTATCATGCTCAAAATCAACTAAGATGCTACTAGAGATCATAATTCAAAATTCATTTCTATCCTATCATGATGATGCTAAAATAAAAATTAGCAAATGAAACAAACCTACAGAGATTATTTGAAATTACAACTTGATAAATAAACATTATCTAAATTAGTACTCTGCAGGGTAATTTACAACTAGGGAGAAAAAGACATAACAATATAATTCGACTGCTTCTACAACCTGCAAACAAAATGTTAGGAGTCTAAATATCAACACACAACCATGGACATTCACACATAGTCTATGACACACACATGGTTCATAAAGTGATCTAGACCATTGGTGGCCCCCCTAGAAGGTCGTGACAACACTTCAACAGGAAGACACAGTCACTAAGCTAACACAACATTGGAATTGATCATAAAAACAAAGTATACAACAAAATGGAGATAATGTATGTGTAAATAATAAAATTTATGTCCTCTTCGTGTCATAAGCAATGGTATTTATAGATTATTACAGATCTTGAGAGGTCAACCACTGGAAGGGTCGACACTCTATAAAAATAGTAAGTTCATTAAATTCGTTCTAACAGAAGCATCTTCCTTAACAGTCTTGTGTGCTCCACTTAGCGGCTGCTGCAACTACCCAATCCCAGATGTGTCAAGTTCCATAGATGGAGGGAACGAGTGGGCATAAAACCCATATCTTTGATTCGTCCATCAAAGGTTGCCTATGTGCTAACTGCTAGATCCTGTGCACTCTGAGTGTCGGATGGAGTGCCAGATTGATTGTTGGATAGAGTGCCAGACAAGGGACTAGATGGAGGATCAAATCATGATTTCAAACTATTGCAAGCAAACCAGAACTTTAGATATTCATAATCAATTAACTAAGATGAATTAATCATAAAACCATTTCAAAAATGATGATTACACATACCTTGTGTGATTCCATGGCGAATTGATGTATAAAGCTTGATAATACCGTTAAAATGACTAAATGAGAGCATAGAATATATAATTTTCGCATAAAATAAGGATTTGGCCATTGAAAAAAAAATAGTCAAAACACCAAACCAACATTTCAAAAATGTTGAGTAAAATATATGCTATCTATTTCGATATTAAATTGTCAACCCATGGCTCGTAGGCTTCGAGGTGCCAACACTTTATGTGTGGGTCTAGAGCTCTAATCTATCCTAGCCTAGCCTAATATAATCTAATGCCAATAAACTCAAATAATGAATACCTTTACTCTAAATTTACAAAGTAATCTACAACTAGGAATGATAAATTCATTATTCTAAGTGAACAAATATTGAATAAAAGAAAAATATCTTTCTTTAAAAACAACCTATGTTCATGGGCAGTGAACTCATAAAGAAAACTATCGTTAAAAATTGATTCTTTATAGTGAACTCTATTCTTAAAGAAAAAACTTACAATTATTCCTATCTTGTAGAGAATAAACACTAATCTACTTAACTGCAAGCAAGAAAAGCAAGAACTCACATTTATTTCTACCTTGTAGTGAATAAACACTAATCTATCTAACTGAAAGCAAGAGTGTTGTGACAATATTCAAATGTGATGATTGCATCTATGGTGTCGAATGACATCACGATGGAATCTAACCACTAATGACAATTCAAGTGGAATTACCTCAATGCTAACTTCTACAAAGGAATGTAGAGTATGGATAAGGCAGTCTATATAAAAATTTTCCATCATAAAAGAAACATTAGGTGTTCTTGGAATCCATATGATTTACAAACAATGTGCATAAGATATTCAATCATCAATCATCACTAATACTGAAAAATACTCTGTTCAAAATCAGTAATTCAAGAAAAGCTATAAACTCATAATTAGCACTTAATCATAAATCCTAATTCAAACTCATAACTAATATGACGATGAAAATACTCCGTGAAAACCTACAAACTCTTGACTAATGCTAATTATAAATCATAACTCAAATTCAAAACTGGTATTTCATTAAAAATCATAACTTAAAGTTAACTAAGCTACCATTGAAGATCATGCTCAAAATCAACTAAGATGCTACTAGAGATCATAATTCAAAGTCCATTTCTATCCTATCACGCTGATGCTAAAAGAAAATTAGCAAATGAAACAAGCCTACAAAGAGCATTTGAAATTACAACTCGATAAATAAACACTATCTAAATTAGTACTATGCAGAGTAATTTACGGCTAGGGAGAAAAAGACATAACAATATAATTAGATTGCTTCTACAACCTGCAAACAAAATGTTAGGAGTCTAAATATCAACACAAAACCATGGACGTCCACACACACTCTGTGACACACACAGTTTAGAAAGTGATCCAAACCAATAGTGCCCCCCTCAAAAGATCATGGCAATACTTCAATAAGAAAACACAGTCACTAAGCTAACACAACATTGGAATTGATCTTAAAAATAGAGTATACAACAAAATGGAGATAATGTCTGTGTAAATAATAAAATTCATGTCCTCTTCGTGTCATAGAAAATGGTATTTATATATTATTATAGAGCTTGAGACATCAACCACTAGAAGGGTCGACACTCTCTAAAAACAATAAGTTCATTAAATTCATTCTAACAAAAGCATCTTCCTTAACAGTCTTGTGCACTCCACTTAGCGGCTGCTGCAACTACCCAATCCAAGATGTGTCGAGATCCATAACTGGAGGGAACGAGTGGGCATAAAACCTATATCTCTGATTCATCCATCAAAGGTCACTAATGTGCTAATCACTAGCTCTTGTGTGCTCTGAGTGCCGGATTGAATGATGGATCGCGTGTCGGATCAAGTGTTGGATGGAGTGCTAGACCAAGAACTAGATGGAGGATCAGATTGCGATTTTGACCTGTTGAAAGAAAACCAGAACGTTAGATATTCATAATCAATTAACTTAGATGAATTAATCATAAAACCATTGCAAAAACAATGATTATACATACCTTGTGCAATTCCATGGCGAATTGATGTATAAAGCTTGATAATACCTTTAAAATGGTAAATGAGATCATATAATATATAAATTTTGCATACAAAAGGGATTTGGCCATTGAAAAAAAATAGTCAAAACACCAAACCAACATTTCTCCCATGCCTAAGGATTTGCAGGTCTCTCTGCAAACAAAAATGGATCACCTGACATAACTATACTCATGAAGGAGGGGGTGGATTGGATTTAGAAGCTTATCCCTTTTGCCTTGGGGACTTTTTCTTAGGCCTTTTGCGATGTTTCAATTACATCCTGAGACTGTGATTGGTGGTGGTCATCTGATTAACCAATCACTAAAAATAGTTTAATTTTTCTTGTAGGACAACATTGTCATGATGCAAATGTTGATCCACAGTTTCTCATTCTGCCAATGGTTGAAGAAGATGAGAATTTTCTTGTTGAAATTTCTCAATAGTTGGGGTTTGATCATATGGATCAAGAGAGGAAGGCTTGGGTTCCTTGATACATGTAGAAGGTATATCAACTTTAGAAGACGGTATAGGAATCTGGGAGGAAGGAGTAACAATGTTTTTGTGAGGGAGACTTAGTGTAATAGGTTCATATTTGACCTCTTTATCGGGCTTAAACTCCTCTACAAAAACTTCTTTGAGTCTTTTATGGGGGCTCTCATGATCAGAAGACAATTGAATATGATCTGAAGTAGTTGGAGGTTTTATATTGGGATTTCCACTCATACTTCAGGTGATTTTTCTAAAGGATTTCCCCTTGAATCAATTATATCCTCTCCTCTTTGTAGGAAGCGAAGGAAAATATTTTATCTTCTTAGGTTTAAAATCAATAGGTGTCGAAGGCAATGGGGAATTATGAACATGATTTTTAATTATACACATAAAATTATGTCAAAAGTATAAAGTTTTATCATGCCAATAAAAAAGCCTGCTTATATAATAGCCCGATATATTCTAAAAAGACAATATGACATAATTTTGACAGAAATCCTACTTCCTCTTCTCATGGGCTTGCAATACATATGGGCATTTTTTAATTTTTTTTTTAGCTCACGAAACCCTTTCCCCCATGCCTAAGATATGGCACATCCTTGTGCCATGAAAAAAAAAATATATATTTTCAACAATAGTCAGTAAGAAATCTTCAGGAAAATGAAGAAAACATTATTATTCTAAGAAAAAATAGAACTTAGAAAAACGAAGTATTAATGTTATGTTATGGGAATAACCGAAACAACACCATACTAGTTCATCTTTCTTAATACATAAAATTTTGTCAGATAGTAATAGTTTATTCTCATGAAGACCATATAAGTAGTGACAGGGGATTTTCCTCATGTCCCTGGATAGAAAACATGAGGGTATATATGATCTATAAAACCCATAGGAAAACCAGTCATCCCTTCTTACTTTCTCAAAGGCTTATTGTTATTCAAGTAATATGGATAAAGTTTGCATTTGAGTTTATTGGACTCCTAAACTTATGGGTCCCACTACTAGGATAGTGACATCCTAGATATAGTATGAATTAAATGAAAGGGTCTTAAGTGCATCTTATAGACATTCTCAAATGGCAATTAGATGAGATTTATTTAGCCCTTTTTGTTCAACCATGCATGCTTCTTCTTAAGGATTTACACAAGTATATCATTCATACGAATAAATATAGATTAGGCATAGTAAGAGACATCAATGTTAGAACCCATTTACAAAAAGCCTGTTCAGTACCCCGATGGGGTAACTTTGATATCAAAGAAATATCCTCTTCCAGGCAGAATGCCCCATTTCCAACGAGTCTGTTCAATACCCTGATGGGTTTTCCTAGTCATATCGTAGGCTGGTATGTGCTGCCAACAGACTTGTTCAATATCTCGGTGGGTTAGCCTCTTACACCCATATTACAGCCTTTACCACCATCCTTAATATTTGTATGTATGTATTTCTTTCGCAATGAGATGGGGAGGAAACTTTGAAAACCGTTTTATGGAATGGGATGGTATATGGGTTGGAGGACATTCTATAAATTTCCCATAAAAGATTGTTCACATGAAAAATAAACTTATGCATTTATATTAATACAAAGACATATCATGGTCAAACTTACTTAATGTGAAGTGGATGAGGCCGTAAGAGAATGACTTAAAGGTGTCTCTAGTCCCAAAGTATATCTTATTCATATATAATTATAGTAGTGTTCCCTCACAAGTAAGAGTGGCGTCCACTCTCTTGCTACTATTTGATAAGGATGGTTGAATAATAAGATCTGATATGAAACTAGGATGTACAAGTTACCTATAGGTATTACAATGCAGACCTTGAAAATTTAAGTAAATCCCCATAATGTATTTTAAGTTGCCCTTAAGGCTACTATTATTATTGATGGTCTGAAATATGCATGTAATAAGGGAAATAAAGATCCAGATATGTTTTGGTTTCCAGTATTAAACTATCAATACTATCTTTATCTTAGTTCCTTTATTAAAAAAAAAAAAAAATGCAAAGTGGGGTTGTATTAAAATTTAAGCTAAACCAACAACATACAATATTTATTCATTATCCTACTCTACCTAAAAACAAAGGAAAACATTTATTCAAGTGTAAGAACTTTGGCAATGTAACCATGTGCGAAGCAAGATAAGAAACATACCCATATCCACATATGAAAAATTTACCACAATGATTACCTGGATCTGAAGAACCAACCAACCTACTTGTTTTGGCATCAGAAGGTGTTGAAGAAGAGAATAGAATTGTGGCTTGATGACCTCTTGAAACCAAATTTCAATGTAATCTTGATGTTCATCAACTGTAACTTCTATGCTCTCCTTCATCATGCTATGCAGATCCTCTTCTTCTGGATGATTCATTTCTTAAGTACATAAAGGATCTGTTGAGATGAAGGTTTAGAACTCCTTAATCTCAGGTATTAGTGATTTCTCTCCACTAGATGTAGTCCATAATTGTTCATCTTCCTTTTCATTTTGGAAAGTAAAATCATTTTTTAGATCATGGTACTTTGGTTCTTTTATCATTTCTGAAGAGGTAGATAAGTTCATGACTATTGTCAAGATGCGTTCTTCCTGAAAAGAAGAAATCCCAGCTGCTTCTAGGATTTGAGAGAGTTCTCCCAAACTAATGGTCACCTTCAAATCCATTATGTTGGTTGATGGGTCCTACCTCACACAGGGATTAGTGTCTAGGGTTCTTAAAACGCCCAAAAGTTTTTTTTATTATTATTAGAAAATTAAACAAACCTATAGAGATCATTTGAAATTACAACTTGATAAATAAACACTATCTAAATCAGTACTCTGCAGAGTAATTTACAGCTAGGGAGAAAAATACATAACAATATAATTAGACCGCTTATACAACCTGCAAACAAAATGTTAGGAGTCTAAATATCAACACACAACCATGGATGTTCCCACACACTTTGTGACACACACAGTTTATAAAGTGATCCAGACCAATGGTGGCCCCCCCAGAAGGTTGTGGAAACACTTCAATAGGAAAACACAATCACTAAGCTAACACAACATTAACATTGATCATAAAAACAGAGTATACAACAAAATAGAGATAATGTCTATGAAAATAATAAAATTCATGTCCTCTTCGTGTCATAGATAGTGGTGTTTATATATTATTATAGAGCTTGAGAGGTTGACCACTGGAAGGGTCAACACTCTCTAAAAACAATAATTTCATTAAATTTGTTCTAACACAAGCATCTTCCTTAACAGTCTTGCACGCTCCACTTAGCAGATGTTGCAACTACCCAATCCCAAATGCATCGAGCTTCATAGCTAGAGGGAATGAGTGGGAATAAAAACCATATCTATGATTAATCCATCAAAGGCCACCTATGTGCTAACCACCAACTCTTGTGCGCTCCGAGTGCCGGATTGAGTGCCATATGGAGTTCCAGGCGAGGGACTAGATGGAGGATCAAATCATGATTTCGACTTATTGCGAGCTAACCAGAACATTAGATCTTCATAATAAATTAAATGAGATGAATTAATCATAAAACCATTGAAAAAATGATGATTATACATACCTTGTGGAATTCCATGGTGAATTGATGTATAAATCTTGATAATACCTTTAAAATGGCTAAATGATAGCATATAATATATAATTGTCGCATACAAAAAGGATTTGTCCATTGAAAAAAAATAGTCAAAACACCAAACCAACACTTGCTATGATTTTAATGTAACTCTGAAAATTAAAGAAAAATTTAACTCCCAAGACAAGGGTCTCCTGAAGAAGGGGAATGGTGGGATGTTTGGCTCTGATTAGGTCTCTCAAAGATTCTTCCTTGTACTGAATTCCTAATCCTATACAATTCCAAGAGACTATAATCATTATTTCTGTATGTAATTTTCACTTTTTCCTTGAAATGAAGAATTTACACCATGATTTTTGGAATTTATAGACCCAATTCCTAGGGACATTTATAGGGTTGTTTGAATTTCGAAAACCTTTTCTTGTTGGCTACAACTTCTCTTTTTTTTTATTGGTTTCCTACCTGGAGTTTTAGGAAAAATTTCTATTGTTTCATCATCCTATTTGTCCTCTCCTTCATGCCGTTGATGGGAATTTTTCTAGTTATAATGCTTGAAGGAAAATATTTGTTTTGAAGGACATTATTAATTTCTTTCAACCAGTTTGATAGAGAATCCTTATTTATTGTGGGAGACAAGAGTCCATGGTTCTCTACCTCAACATCCATGTTGGGTGGAATTGATGTAGTTGAAGTGGGTCTTGAGGAAACTAATATTTCAAATAAAGGAATTGGATATTCTTGTGATATGATTTCCTATTTGTTATTTTGATATATCGATATTCCTTCCCTGATATGTTGTGGTGACTTTAGTGCTAGAGTTGAGAAATTTTTAGGTATATGCTCAGTTTCTTAAGGTTGCATGATTGCATGTTTAGATCCAAAAGGGAATATTGAGCCTAGAGATGAAGGGGTTGTTTCTAGAACAGATGTGGAGGCTACCTACCTAACATTCATATTTTTCTTGATGGTCTTCCATTAGTCTTCCTTATTTGGGATCAATTATGTAGCATGTATATTTTTGTTTTTATCCTTCGTGAAGTGAACATATTCATGACATATATTGCATATAAATGGAAGTTTTTCATATTCTATGGGTTGAATGTGCTTCTAGTTGTCCAGGGTCAACATAATTGCTTCAAATTAATCTATGTAATGGTCCATGGTGTAACCAATGCTATGCATCATATATTCATTCTAGCAATGGAGACAAACCCAAACTAGGACAAGTGAGGGAACATCATGTTCATGATTAAAATCTAATGTCCATTAATTTAAATACATTCCTTTGATTCCAAATAAGTATGGGTAATTTTTGAAAATGAGGTCCTTGTCTTCTTTGGCTTTGAACATAAATGCATAGAAACGTTTGCCACAAAAGTAATGGGTAAGTTTTCCTTTGATAAAAAATTTCCATTTTCTCTGAACCTAGTTTTCCATATATCTAGGTGATGAACATACTTTAGTGAAATACTCGTTCAATTCATAATCCACTAAAGAAAAAATCCATAAGCCAAGAGGAGGAGGCAAGTAACATGAATTCAATAATAATTTCTAATTTCTTCACAAACTGTGAAGGTTGGTGTTTTGGGGCCTTTCCCAATGCTGAAACCAATGGTTAAAAGACAAGGGATTCTTTATTTAAACAAGTAGGGTGACCCCTTCCAAGGTTGAGATCCATATATGAACCCTGGACTGATATGGAGGGTGTGTGCTCAGATAGGGTCATGATGTTTTCAAAGAAGAAACCAATTAATTAGTAGTGTATTAATATTAAAAGGTACTCTACATCCTTTTTCATAATGAAACATAATGTAATATTGCCAATACTAGTTGATTGTATTAATTTTATTTTTACATGAAGGAGTATATGTAGGTGAAAAATTGTACTTATATGTTAAATTTTATTTCCCTATTTCATTATAATACAATAAAATATGTTAATGATAAATTATAATGTGTTATAGTAGTTAAGAGCATTTCAACATAGAATCCATAATAAAATTAGCATAGTAGAATCCATAATAAAATGCGCATCCACAAGTTAAATGTTCAAATCGAACATGTACATCTCACGCTTCATTTCCATCAACCTAATTTTATTACTCACTTGATATGATAACTATTATGATCGTTATCCATTAAAATTGAATAATAAATAATATCTTAGAAATGTTTACACATTATTTCGTATCAAAACTCTTAAGGTAGGGAAAAACCATATAATGATCCTTTTATGGAAGGATCAACTCATGTTCACTTGCCTCTTCAACACGACAACCTCATAATGAGAGAAGCTCCAAAAACATATACTCCAATACCTAATTCATAAGGACTCCATCCTTATTTATATCTATCTAGGAAACTGTAATCATAACCAAATGCTAACTACCTAGTGGGCCTTATTTAATGATTCCAAAATACATTTATTAAAGGCTGACTCTTTAGTGGTAATTATTTAATAATAACAAACACAATGGACCCAATCCACCTCACATTAAATTTCCACTATACATACACTATTATTAACTCTAGTGGGCCCTTTGCTCCCCTGTTACACCCCTAGGGAGGATCCCACCATTCCACCCCACTTCAAAATACATTACCCTCAACACTTGTAGTGGCGATGTACAACCACAAACCTGGGTCCCACATGTGAGTGTTGACCAAACTGTTGAAGTAGTCTAGGAAACCAATGTCCCATGTACACGTGTTTTTTGCAACATTGAAGTAGTCCAAGAAGTTGTACATAAACGTGAGTCCCATGTATAGGTGCTCATGTTGATTATCAAGTGATGACTCCTAAATGTAACAAATTGATGAGTATGGTGTTCCAAATTACCCTCCATGGTTACGTGGATCTAAATAAATAGAACCATATATATCCAAAATATCATCCACATAGTTTTTATAGTTCCGGTGTGGATCTAGGAGGAAAAATACCACAAGAGAAGATGGAAACATAAAATTAGTAGTCATAACATGATCGTAACTTCTTCAATGATGTTAACATCATATGGGAGAGTAGATTTAGCAAAGAGAATACAGGATTAGTTGTCTTCCTAGAAATGACAACTATCCATATAATATTCTTCACAATCTTCTTTGAAATACCCCTAGGCATATGTTTCTCTATTATACTCTAATATAATGAAAGGATGTGTTTTTGTAAGGAGACTAATATACTTAATTTTTTGGATATCCTAAAATATTTCATGGCACTAACGAAGCATGTTCTGTAAGTTTTGGATTCAATTTTGTTATTGAATGTCCCTTGACATTGCCATTCTTGTGTCCTATTAGGGTGTTGTGGTAATAACTTTTTTCCAAGAAAATCCTTGTAGAAAACCCTTCGAGTACTTCCCCATGATCCATGGATGGTAAACAGGGTAAATATCCATCCCCATTAATGGATCCTAACCTTGAGTAAATTAAGAGAGTCGAACCAGTGGCTTCCCCAATTCACTAGGGGAGAGTTTTCACATTTGGCTCATGACCAACTAAGCTAACCCTCGGGGGTAATTTTGGTGACAAATTTTATATGGCCCTATCATCAAGTGAAATTGGATAATATTTTATTATAAAAAGGTTGTATCCAAGTTAACAATAAGCATACAAAAAAGTTTAATATATACTGTTGGACATGCATTTTGAAGAACGAAGAATGAGGGTGCGTGCAAAATCAGTTAGGCATGCAAAAGCGATGTTGGCACAGGGGTAGACCCAGGGTTCAATGCTACAACAACGCACCAACAATACCCTAACTACCAGCCCTTTAGGCAACACCTGCGAAGAATACAAAGTATCACCCGAGGTAGAGGCAGGGGTGGTTGCGAGACTCAAGTGTCTACAACCTTAGCTGGGACATAGATTTGTGATTATGATACTTAACAGAGAACTTAACACCATCATTTCCTCAAAATGAAATCAATATCTACTTCACTGATAAAATAGAGCTTCACAGCATTCACACTGATCTAATGTATTTAATAACTTAGCATAGGTAAATGGATAAGATCTAGTAGATCAAGCACTAAGAATATTCATACAGATCAAATCTAACATTCTCACATATCATTAACACTAAGAATAAGCAGATTTTATCTATCTCTATCAAAGTACTTAGCAAAAGAAGTTATAAACACATCAATAAAATCACAAAGCGGAACAACAAAGTGTTTACGTGGTTCACCCCCACCCTGGGGCTACGTCCACCAACTCTTGTTCTTTATTGTCTTCAATCAATCGGTTACAAGCACATAGCCTCAAAAATCCTACTTTGCCTAGGATAGGAGATCTGCACAGCCTGCTAGATCATCCTTCCTTAGTAGATCTAGGCACACAACCTTCCACAACCTCTTACAATGACTTGCACTTAGCTCTGCAAGTCTYACACAGGATGCACAGAGATTACAATCCTTCAATCACACAGATMTAACACTTAGCCATTCCCCTTCTTCTATATTTCCTAGACATCTATATATATTACAAAATAGGCCTAAACATGGGTAACCCATGGGCCGACATCCCATTCCTGTTACATAATCCAAAAAAGCCAAAAAGAACCCAAAAAGGGGTTGAGATCCCATGATCTCCGCTTCATCTTGTGCTCCTCCTTTGATAGGCTGTTGAAGTCCAAAATAGGTCAACATGACCAAGAATCTCCCAAAACTTGGTCAAGGGCCAACAGGCCCCCAACACTCACCTATGACTCATCTCGAGTCACTCTAGTCTGACTAGTTTTGCCTCGAATGCCTCGATCTTGGCTCGAGCTGCTTCGACCTGCTGTTGTGCTACAATCTCTTGCTTGGTGAACTCCTGGATTACTGCGTCATTCATTGGCCCTTCTAGGCATTGTTCTGCTGCGGTGATAACCTGTTCTAGCTCTATTCCTCATCTCTCAAACTCTATGAATAATTGACATGCCTTATCTTGTACTGGTTGGAGATGTTGAGTGACTTCCATAACTTTTCTTTGAATTGTATGGATATGTTGTTGGGTGGTGTGCTTCTCTTGAGACTGCTTCATTCTTTTTGTGGCTGATAGGGCCTTCAGCTGCACTTGTAGTGTGTCTGTGTGCTTCTTCGCTTCCTTGAGTTGCGATTCTAGTGACTGTAATTCCATATTTTCGGTGAGGTTCTCAAATGTTTGGGTGTTGCGGTTACTCAGTTGCTTGCATTCAAGGGAAAGAGCTTTTAGTCTGTATGCTGCGCTGCGGGAAGTTGCTTCCCTTAGGTATCTTACATATTGTGGGGTCTTGGGTACAGTGCGTAGTTCTAAATATGCTATGTGATGTTGGAGATGCTAGATCATTTCTTTAAGTTGTGCCACCTGCTGTGGAACTCTCTCTTCGGTCTTTACTTCTACAACTATCACAGAGTGAAGGGCTTTGTTGACCATTTCCTTTACTTCAAGTTGCTCTGTGAGAAACTGTTCCTTGCTTTGCTGCAGTTGTTTTTTTTCTTCATCCCACTTCATTTGGAGAGAAATATTTTCCCATTCTTCATTATTGTGTTTCTCTAGAAGGACTCCCTGTACTTTTGCCAAAGCCTAGGTGGCTTGTGTTGCTTCTTCTTATGTTCGTCGAAGGCGAGCTTCAACTATATCAGCTATTTGGTGGATTTGAGTTGGCTCATCTCCCAGTTCTGGTGTTTCTAATGGCAGAGGCACAGTGAAGACTGTGTGGATGGATTGTAGTGCTTGCTACACCCCTTGGAGCTCAACCTCAATTCTATTGTACATCGCCTCCTTCTTAGCCTCTTTTTTTTTATGCTATCTCAAGTGAAGCATCGTTCAGGGCTGCTACGATGAAATCAAAATAATCTGGGGTGAGTATAGTCTATAACTTGGTCATTTTTTCTTTCGACTTCTTCCGGGAAGAAGGCTTCGGAGGGGAAACCTTCCTTTTCTTTGAGGGGTCCTCCTCATCTCTAGGAGATGTTACCTCGCCTTTATTTTTCTCGTCTTCGGTGACATCTATCTCTTCTCCATCACTCCCTTTCTCCAATGAGATGGAAGAAGTCTTCATGGATGTATTGTCTAAGTCCTGGACCTCTTCAGTCTTCTTTATCTTGCTATGTCTGGGTGTATCCGACGCAATTTATGGGTTGTCTATGTCGGATATATCTATAGGGTCTGCTGGAATAAGGAGATCTGCTGACCATTCTTTGGTGATCTCCTCCAAGTCCTCCTCTGTCAACTTGTAGTAGGACTACAACTATTTCTTATGTTCATCAACGCACATTGTGATATAAATGAAATGCCTATCAGCGTTGAATTTCATCAAAGGTCGAAACCTGTGTAAATTGTTCAGAGTTATGTAAGGCTTGGACTGTATGGATACCTTCAAATGGTTGTAGTATGTGTGGAAAACAACATTTGACTGCCATTTCTTATTCATGTCACTAGAATACCATAATGTACTAAACTTCGCGGCCAAAGGTTCAAAGGGATCGATGTCCGTGAAGGTCGCACCTTTTGACATCTCCCAGGCAATGAAACTGATTAGGATCAATAGCCAGCTGGAATGAAATTCCTACCCTTGATCTTGGGATTCTTTGCAATTGAGTTCTAATTGGTTCACCAGGTACTGGGCCCAATTCATTTGTAAGCCCTCCGCGCACTTCCCTGTGAGGTTGAATACAAAACCAGTGACTTGGATGGGTCGGTTCTTTTGTACTAACTTTCCTACGATCAATTGACAGGCGAGGTGCACTGCGCTTCTCTGGATAGAATCTACCTTGTAGCCTCGCATTCCCTTCTTGACATCGCTGTAGGTGTCCTTGATCCTCTGTGTGAAAGCATGATCCGTGGTTTTTCTGGGATAGAAATCCTGTGGGTCAGGGCCTTGCATACTCAACCCTGTGATCCGATTGATCAACTTCTTATCCACTATGATACGATGGTTTAACCACAAGTATCCTCCATGGTAACAGGAAAACAACAGCTTGACACATGAATTCACCTCTTGGTGTCTTCTGAAATGAGGAATTTTCATGACATTGAGCAGTGTAGACTGCGTGAGGTTCATAGTCCATGACTGAGGGACAATCTTAGAATTCTTTCCCTTTTTTCTGGTTAGGTATTTATGTGGGGCGAGCATGTTATAGACCTTCCTGTCACCAAGGTTGAAGTCGCTAAACTTCAACACTGCGATATTTTCTTGGTTTGTGCAAACTGTGCATATCCCCTTTGGAGGTACGCAGTGACCAAGGCGTAATCAAAATCTCTAGGCACACCGTCTCGATTTATTGTGCCGCTCAGAGGTGGTATATAGGTGGGTAATATGCTTAGAATCAACTTAGCATTCACGAGATCATCCATGTGCTTGGTTCACTTCTCATCGGATGGTCGGGATGGTTCGACTCAAGAAGTTGACGGAGAGGCTGGTAGTCCTCTCGTGGATGATGCTTGTACACTTGTGGACAATCCTCTCTTTGACATGACTCTTTTAGTCATCAAGTCAAGGAGCACTTCTGTCACTGATTCTTCGACTGCATTGAGTTCCTCGTACATACGTGCTCGGGATTAATTAGATCGAGGTCAAATTAACTTAGGCACTATACTAGAATAAACAACAAGAGCACAAGTACTAGAATAAACAACAAGAGCACAATGATCATTGTATACAATTCACTTAGTTTGTGGGATCAAACTCTTGGTTAGAAAAAATGTTCTTGGCGCATGGAGCGACAAGATAAATAGGTGACTCGGAAATGGGTCTCTTGCAAAGGGTATGGAGCCTTCATTAACTATGTTTGGTCCATTATGGCATGGTCCAATGGTCTGGTGTCGAGCCCTAATTTCCTTTCTACTCGTTCGGGGTGGAAATCGAA
>ML782961.1:475451-488606 GCA_009831015.1 Picea engelmannii | reverse complement strand
TCAAGAATGTAAAAGTGGCATGCATGCAAAAATATAGGAAAAGCATGCCCAAACATTGAGTTGTAATCATGAGTTGTCAGAGGGTTTTGGGATAAGAAAATATGGTTTTGAGCCCTAATTTTGTGTATAACTATGTAATGTGTCAGGTAGAATAGGATTTTGAAGGATGAAAGTTATTGATGCTGAGATAATAGACTAAGAATGGGAGAGAGTCTATGTCTGAAGGTTTAGGGAGAGTTTTGTAGAGAGAGGCTTGCACTACAGAGCGACTAGGAAAGATGGGGAAGTATGTCATGATGTATCTATTGTAAGCATAGTGTGCAAGCATGAGATGATTGCACAAAGAATAATAAAGAAGCCAATTTTTGTGGACGTAGCCCAAATTTTGGGTGAACCACGTTAAATTTTGTGCATGGATTTATATTTATGCAATTTTTCATGAATGTTTTATTTATGCATAACTAGATCTAGATCTGTGTAGTAGATGATTTATGCACGGTAAAGATGAATGTTATAGTGAAAATTTTATGGTGTAATCTGTGTCACACTGATGCTGCATAGTTAAAGTTTACTAGTTAATCAAGGGAAAAGGGAAAAAGAATATTATGCACAAGGTAGATAGGTAAGAATGAAGATAATGATAGCCTCCCATCCCCTCATCCCTATAGAAACTTTCTTCCTGCATCCCCAATATATTCCTTGGGTGAGACTTCACTTGCATGCAGGTGATGCTGAAAGGGCCAGTGTATACAAGGTTTTTTGGTAGAGTAAACTAAACCCAGGGTCTTACAACTACACGCCAACAAATGGTTCTGTTTTCAGGACCCAATATCTATGATTCAGGGAATGTTTTGGTGGTCGACTAAGAAAGAGATCACCAAATGGATAGAAATGAAGGAATGATAATTTTCTCAGAAAGAGAATAGAAACCCTCAGATGAGCGACGAGAAATGGATCAAAAAGTATGTGTACATAGAGCTGCATGAGATTTTCTTTGGTGAATTTCCGATTATCTTAACTGAGTGGTTAAAAATATTAGTGGAGAATACTGGAAGGTACAAAACTGTAACACCGAGGAACTGGAATTCTGAGTTGGTAAGACAATTGAATTTTGTAAGTAATAATACTTCTCATGCAATTAATTTATGGTTGGACAACATGTTGTTACGTTATATTACAAAATTTGCAGTGGATTGTACCCAGTAATATAGTGTTGCAGAGAGGTATTTCTTCTAGGGTCCATGTGGAAGGTTTATGAAAACATTGGGTACCTAGATAAAAATGTTGTTTTGCTACAAGTGTGTGTTTCCAATGGATTCTAATTACTAAGGGGCTTTTCGCACATAGGGGAATCAAGGGATGACCATAGGATAGTATGAAGGTAGGAAATAATGAAGGAAGAAATGAAGAAGGAAGGGGGGGACTGAGGATGAAGAGAAACAAAGAAGGTGTATCAGAAGAGGAATGTGAGTTTGGAGTACTGCACAGTGGAAGAAGATACAAGAGGCTGAAGACTAGGGCTGAGAAAGGAGAGCGACACAGTGAGTTTGAGGGGAGAGAACCCTGCACAATAGTCCAGATCGTAGGAATACCATACATACAAGGAAATGAATAGAATTCTCAGTTTAATCCTATAATATAAGAGTCGTTGATTCCTACTCAGACTAGATCTTACGTCAATTCCATGACCCTGTGTGCGTCACCTAGATCAGAAGTAACATTTGAGGATTCTATTTTCTTGATCTGTTAGCTTAGTCCAGTAGGGACTAAGATGACAGTGGATCCACTAGTGGATCCTATTTTCTCGATCTGTCATATCAACTCCGGTTTTAGTTCCTCCGTGTGTAACCGCTGCTATCTTGGGTTCTTCACATGCTTCTGCTATGATCATATGTATATTTGTGTTCCTCTTTTCTTGCTATTTCGCAATCAACTATGGAAAATCCTTCATCGCATGGTCTAGTTGTCTATAATACATGCACGTTTTTCATGGATTCAAGTAGTCTCACACCAAATGTCTAATTTTATTACAGTTATAACATATAATAGGTCCTCTACCTCTGCCAAATCCTCCTCTTCCATAGACTTTGAACCCTCCTCTTCCTGCTTGATTATAACCTCTTGGAGTATTGTACTATAGATCTCCTCCTTCAAATTCTTCTCCTTGGACTTTGCATGTTTGCGGTGTGCTCTCTCATCAAATCAAATGTGCGACAATCCTTCTCTTCATGTCTAATAGACTTACACAAGTTATAAAATAGGTTTCTTGTAGTAATTTGGTACTTATGCATCAATGGGCACGCAGTAGGGTGGTGACCCATTGTCTTGAAAATATCCCACCATACCCCTAATGGATTTGAATCTCCTGTATTCAAATACTGCTGAAAAGATGGACATTCATTCTTATGATGCCCTTCTATTCTACATGTGACACACCAGACATCATTTCACTTTTCTTTTCCTTTCACAAGTTCCTGCAATTGAATAGTCAATGCTGATAACTATGACTGCACTTGAGCCATCCCTACATCATTTTCTCCTACTAGGTATTCTTCTAATTTCATATAAATTTCTAAGGCTTTGATTGTGACACAATCTTCTGCTGCATCAAAGGGTAGTATATATGTGGCAATAATCCTACAATAAACCACTCTATATGTTGTTCATCTGGAACTTGGAATGTCAATCGATCCCTCAATATATTAAATATTTGATCATAGTCCCACACTGATTCATTCACTATCTGCTTGATATCCTTGATTTCTCTAATGCATTGCGACTCAGAGTTAGGATTTTGGAAGTCTTTCAATAAATATTGTCTTACCTCTGCCAACGTTTTGGTTTGTCCCGTAGGTGTCATAGTATGATATTTCATGTACCATAATAATGCACAATATTTGAATGTTGTTTCCAAATATGAAATCTTCACATCATCATATTGGACGTTTTTCACAATCCATATTGTCTCACAAATGAACAAATGTTGTTTTGGATCCTCTGCCCTTGATCCATGTAGGACATGCATTCTTAAAGTGGGATCTACTCCTGCCATTGTGTTCTATGTGGTATTATTTCTTGATAACACTAATTGATTCATGCACTACTTCCACTATTCTTACCTTAGTTCTTGGTTATGCACACGAGGTCATGGGTTCGATGTAG
This sequence comes from Picea engelmannii, assembly GCA_009831015.1. Classification (NCBI taxonomy): domain Eukaryota; kingdom Viridiplantae; phylum Streptophyta; class Pinopsida; order Pinales; family Pinaceae; genus Picea; species Picea engelmannii. The sequence goes on along the minus strand of ML782961.1, from coordinate 485,444 downwards.
AGTCTAATCTGAGTGGGATATTATTCTACTAGACTAAGATGACATGTCTTTTATTCTATGTGTAGAATTCCTTGAATATGAAGTATCACACCAATGTATCTTTCTTCATTATCACTGTGTTGCCCCTCTCTCTTAGCCACAATCTTCTTCTTATTCAGTCTAAATCTCTTACCACTGTAAAACACTCCAATATCTTTGTTTATCGCACACTCTTCTTCTCTCGACTTCCTCATCCCATCCATTCTTCATTCCTTCTATTCATCCCTCTTTACACCTTGACCATCCCCTTATCAACCCCCAACTCCTTCTACGTGCACAAAGATGCTTAGCTGCTAGGGAAATTAGATTCCATATTTATGACTCCCTTGTCACACAATAACATATTAATCCAAGTAGTTAGTGATTTCAAGTATCTTCTACACGGTCCCTTAAATAATTCCCTTTCAACAAAACTATACGACTGAGTACAATCTATGGAAAATTTAGTAACGTAACCTCTCAACACACTATCCAACCAATAATCTACTATGTGTGATACCAGATTTCTTGTAGAATTGACTTTCCTAATTAACTCAGGATTCCAATTTCTCAGAACAAAAGTTCAAAATATTTTTATCTGTTCAACTAATCTCTGGATCCAGTCTTCTAAAATATTCAAAAAATTATCAAAGAAAATTTCATGCAAATCTGTAAACACATACCTTTGTAGCCATTTCTCTATGCCAATCCTTGGGTTCTTATTATGATCTATAGAAAATTTTATCTCCTTCATGTCCAACCATTGTCCAATCTCCTCCTTAGTAGGCCTCCACATTCCCCTCAGGCGTAGATCTCGGTCCCAACAATAAACACATTTGTTGGTGCACGGTGGGAAGAATCAGGGTTCAACATTAATTTACCAACAAATCCCAAGATACTGACCCTTTTAGTATCACCTGCAAGTAGGTGAAGTCTCACCTAAGGTACCTATGGGGACTGCAGGAACCATCATTCTTCATTCATTAAGGGAATGGACACCATTCTAACATTCATTCAACATGCAATATACCCTATGCGCAAAATCATAACAACATAATAACATAATACATATTCATCTTATTTAACCATTCAACATGTGCACAAAACCATCATATATATATTCATATTAACCATTAATCATCTATTACATGTGTGCAACAAACATAGTAAACCAACACATCATAACAACACACACATCATAACACATGAATTTAATGTGGTTCACCCCAACTGGGCTATGTCCAAAATGAATGTATTCTTATCTTATTCATTCATATTCAATCCTTACAATAGGTGCACGCCGCGCTCATAAAAGATACATCAGTTCTATCCAAAATTTCCTATCCATTCACTCATAAAACACACACAGATCATTCTCCAATCATACTCCCAAACTCTACTCATACCATTCGCTCATACTCTCACTCCATGATTTCACACCTATAATTGACTGACTCCAACAACAACTCCCTTCTACCCAAAACCCATACATATTTATACATTTATATCAGGGCTTAGTTCATTACAAAATGGACCAAAAAGTCTAACTATTACTAACTAACTTCTTCCTTCCGCACCTTCACTCCTGAATATGCACTAACTATCTTTCATGCGTGCTACTCCTTTGTTTTCTTGTCATGCGGTTTGCTCCTGTGTGATTCCCAAAACTTACCCAAAATATCAAGCTATTTTCATATATATCCTTAGTGTGTTGGTTTTGTTCCTTGGTATGATTGGGATTAAAAGAAACAACCCCATTAATGCATGACTCCATTTCCTTGATCATACCTCTTACAAACTTTGGTCCACTGGTTATGTGACTTGAGCATTCATTTTTTGATAGGAGTGTAGTCTGTTCCAATATGGATGTATTTTCGTCTTGTTATTTTTTCCTCTTCCAAACTTTTGTAGTATCTTTATTTTGTTTGTTGATGGTATTTTGTTCTTTGTTTTGTACATACAAAGCTAGTTCACATTCTTCCTTATTTTCCTCCTCTTGTTTTCTCTTCCATACCCTTTTGTATCCTAGTCTAGAAAATTATGTCATGCTTATTCTACAATCTCGTTCTTTGTGTCCATAGTTATTGCATTTGTAACTGTAGGATTAAACCACAATCCAAGAACTAATTGTGAGAAGGAAATACTGCACTAGCTAATTGCAAAAGAGAGAGAGGAGAGAGAAAAATAGAATCAATCTTCACACACAAGAGACTAAGAAACCAACTCTAATCACAATGTATTAGTACTTGATAATGAGTATAATATATAGGACTCTCCACATGGTTAGTAATGCACATTAGGTCAGGATTTCCATGCGCATGCTCAAGTAAAAAAGTAAATTCTCCCAATAGCAACAATTAACTAAAGTCAAAAGTTGCTAATAATAAGAAAAGGTTAAAAAATATAGGTGTGAACTTAGTGAGAACTCTACATGAAGTCAACATGAATTTCATAATAGAAAAAATCTCCTAGAACAAGAATAAGTCCAATAATGGAACTAAAGTCCTAACTGAGTGAGAATTTGCTAATTATGGAAAGTCACTAAATAGGTGAAGTGAGTTAACTCCAAGTATTAGATGGACAACGCGCACTTACCTAGGAGTCTAATATTCTTACTAAATTTTTCTCTATAGCAATGGAATGGGAAATATCTCCTAAAATTAAGGAAATAGGAATTAACTCCTAAAAATAGGAATTTTCCTAATGGTGGCTAAAAAATAGGAATTGGCCCAATGATAGCTAAAAAATAGGATTTTTCTAATGGTGGTTTATGAGCTCATGGTATTACATATAGGAATCCACTGACTAAAAATAGACCTGGTATAAATAGACATGCTATAAATAGTAGTCCTCCTAAATAGTAGGAAAAATGGAGAAAATGATTATGTCACTAAGTATGTATTTGAGCATGTACCCCAACACCCCCCTGAAACACAATCGAGGTGTGAACAATTATGAGTCCTGAAAATATGAAGCCTTGTTAGGTACTCATGTACAAGTATAGATGCATAACAACTGAACAAAAGTGAGGTAAAGAGGGAAAACCTAGTGGGAACAACCCCCCCCCAAAAAAAATATGTTGTTAACAAGAAAATAATACTAACATGTTCAGCTGCTAAGATGATGTATCCCTCACTCCTAGAATGTCCCTCAATGAGACAATTTTTTTTTCGGTGAAAGGCTTTGTGAATATCTCTGTCACCTTTGAAGATGGACATAACTGCATATTAATGAATCCATCTTGAATTTGTCCTCGAACAAAGTGCATATGAACCTCAATGTGATTGGTACACTTCATTTGAATTGGGTCTCTGCATATCTTGAGAGTACTCTGATTATCACATCATATAACTACTAGACAATGAAAATGAACTCCCAACTCTATAAGAAAGTGTTGCAACCAAATATCCTAAGTAGTAACATTCACTGCACCCTTGTACTTGACTTCTTCTCATGATAAAGCAATTTTTTATTTCTTCTTACTTGACCAACAGAAAGGTCCTGATCCAAGGTAGAGAACATATCCTTAAGTGGACTTGTGATCAGTGCTATCTCTTGCCCAATTTGAGTGGGTGTAACCAACAAGATCCAAGGAAGATCATGTTGCATAGTGTATACCAAAACTGGTAGTCCCCTTGACATATCTAAGAATCTTCTTAGATTCCTTCCAGTGAATCTCATGAGGCTCCTACATGTACTTGGAAAATGATCCAACTGCATAAGTTATGTCCAGTCAAGAGTTTTTAAAACTTTAAGGTAGAGAAGACTCCCCACCAATTGTCGATATCTAGTACAATCAACCAAACATGATGCATCGACATCCTCTAGTCTAACCCATGATTGAAAGGGTGTTATGGTTGGCTTGAAATATGTCATTTTAAACTTGTCAAGTAGATCTCTGGCATAGGAGATGAAACACCAAAAGTTATTTTACCCCGATGGGTAAGTTGGTACCTCAACTTCTCGGGGTTGTAACTTTTGCATACGACCTCCATTTTAGGCGCATGATAACCCGTTGGAAAGGTATTTTTGAGAAATACGCATTATTCCATCAAAATATGACTTTGTCTATAGTTTAACTATGTAAAGACAAAAAAACATTGTTTAGGGCCCCAAAACGACCCTAGAAGTACAAAAAGATGTACCGACATGAAAATTTCCAAAATAAGCCAATTGGATTAAGCGTGTTGCCACCAATATCCACCTGGAAGATGTGTAGGCCTTCAAAAATTCTTGAAAGTGTATAACCCACAATTAAAAAGAATTACAGAAGAGTGTGTTGAACTAACAACTATCAAGAGGAGCCAGTTGGAATAGGTGGGTGGCCACCAATATCCACCTGGATTAGTTCCCCCCCCCCTAGGAAGAAATGGTCTCCATTTTGATGAGTGCCCCAATCAGGTGAGGAAAATTCTGCTGAATTTGGACTTGGGTGAGCCACTTTCCTTCGTGTAGGAGTTTCCCTACCTTGAAAACCCGATAAATTTGGATCCTTTGTTGGTGAGTGCCCTTAACATGTGTGTGCACTATATTATCATTGGATGTATGTTCCATGCATTCAGGGTTGAGCTCTGTTGGTTTCAATTATTCTACAATCTCTGAGGTTTCCAATAATCATGGAACATATGGCCGAAGGAGGTCCACATTGAACACTGGGTGCAATCCAAGGAAGGGTGGAGTGTTGATATCAAAAGAATTACTACCCACATCCTTGGTGATAGTGTAAGTACCATAGAAAAGTGGGAGGAACTTCCCATGGGCCCTTGTAACACCCATGTTTCCCCAAACTTGTAATTAATCATTTATTAGGGTTACCATGTTGTGGCATGGCAACATTGTAAATGTATTATTGTTTGAGTTACCAATAACTGACTATGGGGGTGAAGCCTTGAAAGTACTGGCCATGATATCACTAGAGGAAAGAATTTGAAAACTATAAGAGAGGCTTAATTATATCAAATAATCCCAAATTTCCCTTTGATGAGGATAATAAACCTCCTTCGGATCCCAAGGAGAGAAATAAGTTAATGAAGAAAGGACCAGTGGTTGAATTATAAACCACCCCCATGAATGGAAGCATGGTCTAGTTGCATAATGTCAGCCTGAAGTACCACTGGGTCTAGCAGCATGGATGATTTTAGGGGCTAAATTTCGCTCATGGGCTAATTTTCCATAGTTTTTCCCAAAAAAATATTCGTTATTCTAAAAATTATTCGCCCAAATTCTAAGGGATATAATTATTCTACCTTAGAAATCGCCAAAATTTTATATAAACTATATAAAATCATTAGAAGTTTGAATATTTTTACAAAAATATCGCCAAACATTTATAGTTGGCATATAAAGGATTAGTAATATTCGCCAAGGTTTCTACATTTAAAAATAAATTTTCATCCTTAAAATCATCCCTATCTAGCAGACCAGGTTGAATCGAGTTTCCCTATGAAAGAAGGAACATGATAGGAGGGAGGTGCATGTAAGTAATGTGAGGGAATGTAAAGGGAGAGTGGAGAATGAGAAAAACATTCTAGTAAAGAATGAGCATAGGGCCACGAGCTTGATGCGGAGAAAGCATCTAATAAACCTCGTCAAGGTTGTGACATATAGGGAGATCTTTGAGAGTATGTAGAGAAGAGAACCTGAGTGGAAGCTCACAAGATTGATGTTGAGAAAGCATCTAATAAACTCCCTGGTGATATCATGGCTTGGAACGGGGGTGGACAGAGTGATAAGAATGAATTCCTTTGAGCCTATGGTTGGGTGGAAGAATGAACACCCACAGTTAGTTAGTTGGATACCACCTGTAATATCTAAGTAATCGCATATCTTGTGTATTTAAGTGGTAACTATGAATTAAAGTTGGATATCCTATGAATGTTGTAGGGATGGATATGTTTTATTAATGATTTATACTCTATCCCTTCAATTCTGCCTAATTGTGTATTTAAGAAAATAAGAAATTATCTGGCCTATACACATAAATGCTTGAGCCCTGTGGTGGCTCAAGTTAAAATAAATGAACTGTGAGTTCGTCAACCTTGGGCATAGTTTCAGGTGTGCATTTCGACACTCCCAGTCGTTCTGAGTCTCCTAGAGCAAGGAGTCTGTTAAGCTCAGGAGAGGTAGTGCACGTATACACAGGCTCTCTGCGAGGTGGGAAAGGACCAAGAACCTCTTAAGTTTTAGAGTTGATGAATGAGCGCAAGGGGTATGCCAAAGAATTATTCTAAGTGTTGAGTTCAAGAGAAAGAGTGCAAAGCTCTTAAGCCTTTAAGAGCTAACAAATCTCAGGAAGAATAACAAGATTGAAGTATCGAAAGGGAAGGTTCCTTTGTTTGGAAGACAAACGAATAAGATCTGTTCAGGAAGAGCCAAGTTATGTTGTGACTGTTGGATATGGGAAAGAGTGTGGGAGTTAACCCCTTGAGTATTTCAGAATTCGCGAGTTCGGCAAATTGAGCGAGTTATTGGTAAGGGAGGTAAAATCCCTGAATTCTCGAAGTCCTGAAGTTAATCTAGGCCTTATATCTGAGGATGCCCGGGAGTCACCCCAACCATTAGCTCTATGAGGTAGTCAGTCTAATGTTGACCACTTCAGGAGAATAGAGGCTCACTAACTCCAAAACTCCCGAAGAATGAAGTGGCGAATGTGGACCATGGATCTATGGATCCTTCGGGACCCCTCTTAATTGTTCAATTGAGGGAATGTGGGTATTATGTTGAGAGTATGTGGGAACCCATGTGTTGAGTGACGGTGATGCCATGTGTCCCACTCAAAGTGGCACACACTAGGTTATTAAGAGGCAGTTAGCCGTGAGTTCCTTTGTAAATCCACAGAGTGATGGAGTCCCTCTGTACCATCAATATGAGAGAGAGGATGCGTGGAAAAAATATGCCGACTTCGGGTAAAATTGCTTCGAGAGAAAATGAGTGTGGAGATTTTGAACCTCCTGAATCCCAAAGAGACGAAGTGATTTGTAGCCGTCGATCTATGGGAGACACACGTCGATAGATCATTGAATTCGAGTGAAACCACTCTGGGAGAAAAGGGGATGTGTTGAACAAGAACTCCTGAAGGAATGAGAGCCAGAGTTCATCTAAGTCATCCATCAGCTGAGAACAGGTGTCAGTATATCTTCCATTTTGAGAGATAGCCATTTCAGAGGAAAGTGGGGTCATGCAAGTTGAGAACTGCTAAATTAAATCATGACTGTTGATTTGAGTGAGACTTGTCGACAGATCATTGACTTAAGGTGAAATCACTCTAGGAGAAAGCGAGTGGGGAGAGGTTGAAACTTCTAAAGCCCAAAGAGCTGAAGTAATTTATAGTCGTCGATCTGTAGGAGACATGCGTCAATAGATTGCATACTTTGAAAGAGGGGAGAAAGCAATGTAGAGTAGAGGGATTCTCGAAGTGGATCCCCACCATCGAATGAGAGGGATGCGTGGCACGCGATCCTTAACTTCGGAAAAAAATACTCCTGTATAAAAGGTGGTGTGAGCATCCAGGACTCTAAAACTTCGAAGTCCTAAAGTGGATATGAGTCGTTGATTTAGATGGATGCATGGCACCTGATATGGAACTTCAGGTATGGAGTACTTCGGAGGAAAAAGTGTTGGAGTGCTCAAAAATCCTGAACATTGAAGTCCCAAAGAATATCATAACCTTTGATCACAAGGGGCACATGGTTCTCGATCTATAACTACAGGTATGGAGTACTTGGGAGAAAAAAGGTGTAGGAATGCTCGAAACTCCCGAATGCTGAAGTCCTAAAGTAAATCAGGGTCATTGAAATCCCTAAGGACATGCGACATTAGATCGTGAACTTTAGAGGTTTTCCACTCTAGAGGATTCACATGGTGGTCGTATTAGATATTGTTGTCTTGGCGTCTGGACATATCCCACAGTCATATGCAAGTATAGGGGGATGAAAGAACCCAAAGAACTTGGGAGAGGATATTTGCTAGCTTTGAGCTCATTTTGGAGCATGGAGATCGTGGCTGGAAAGCTCTGGAAGAGAAGAATGGAATAGAGACCCCAAATGAGGGTATTGATTCTCCTAAGAAGAGTGAAAATTTTGAGTCCCCACCATGGGTGTGTTACAAATTAGTATCAGAGCACGACAATAACACTTGGCCTACTTGGTCTCATGCATGAGTTGTATGAAAATATTTCTGGATAACTTTAAGGGGTAACACCCTATCTTACCACATTCCTAAGAGGATTAGAAAAAACCTATTGAAAAGGGGAATGAGATCCTTTACTGTTGATATATGTTTTGGAAATTGGCATTGTATGTTGCTAATGTTCCCAAATAAAGAAGTTTACTTCACTGTGTAATTGTACGCACTGTTGCACAGTCATAATATTTGGTTAACAAGGATAAGATGAGCCCATGGAGAATGTTACCTCCAAACATAAATCATCTTCATAAATTCCTTGATTAGAAGAATGAAGATTTAAAATACAATTGGGATTTTACCCCAATGATGTTGAACCATGCTAGTTTGTGACAAAGTGATCCTAGCATTTATTGGGAAATGATAGCTGATCCTATAGAAATGGGATTATGCTGAAGAACACTCATATTTAAACTAAAATAACAACGTGAATGGATGGATAGGATCCCTAGTAGTAATGATTATTGATTTAATGAAGGGTTAAACCTAGTATAGGTGTATAAATCCTCACAATCAGAGGAATGAGTCTGGTGACCATTCCCTAAAAAGGGAGAGCATGCGTAGCTCTTAGGTTTCAATGTGGACAGAGAAACAAATTTTGTTTCTTGGTATAGTAATTGCTGGACATGGTTTTTCTAATAAATATGATAAACGAATTTGTAGAAATATAGAGTGATTGAGTGAGAAATCACCACAGCCTCCCTTTCTTGGTGGATAGGAAACTAATCTGCCAGAGTTCTTGTGGGAGGAGGAGAATGGCCTCCATCCCCGACTATACTGAACATAAGAAAGAAATTCTAGATGTAATGGTCAAGACCGATCTTGACATAAAGATACTCTGTAATTCTGAGATGCCCATGTGCACGCATGACATGAAAGGGTGCAAGCAATGAGCTTGCATGATGAATGTTTGGTTAGGTTTGTGTGTGTTTATGCTTGAATGCATGGATTTAATGCATTGTGAAGCTTCTTGATATGAATCCTGATAGTAATACCAGTTAGGTATGAATGATATTAAACGTGAAAGTGATGCACATGTAGGATGTAAGGATATATGTATACTGAAGGCACAATATGGATTGCTTGATGAGTGATATGTAAGGAAAGAATTGCACTACCAAGATTAAGTGAATACCATGGATGCATGGTTAACTCCATTTTGAAGAGTCATGATAGTTCTATTTTGAATGATAGATTAAATGGGAATGCCCTACATTCCCTCAGGAAATACGAGTATAAATAAATAAAAGAGTAAATGAGCAAGGATGGTCTATGTCAGGATAATAGGCAAATGATTATGCCTTGAGGATCACATAAGAATGAGTTTGAACGGTCATTAGTTGACTAATATTAGAACTAGAGATGTATGTAGGCTGTGAAATATACCCATGGAAGCTACACACAAACTTTTATTATGCATATGGTTAAGTACATCATGGATGTAAGTTAACAAAACTAGAATATGTATAGATACATGATTTGGGTGCATGACAAAGATGCATGTTAATATTCCTTATGGAATATTTGGTAAACAAATAAAGCTAACTCAAGGTTGATTCCATCACCGATAGTGATGGACATGCAATAAAGAAGTTTCATGCTGATGGAGTTCCCCATGAGAGAACTGTGTGAAAACTCTGTCAGGAGGACAAAATCGCAACCTTAATAACTATTGAGAACTAAGAAGTGAGCTAGAAGCTTATATATATATATATATATATATATATATATATATATATATATATATATATATATATATATATATATATATATATATATATATATATATATATA
>ML782961.1:461654-475244 GCA_009831015.1 Picea engelmannii | reverse complement strand
TCCATATTGGGCCCCACAATCACTGTGAATAGAGATTGATGGTTGGGAATAATTGCGGAGTGCGGAGGTGAAATTAACGGGCATGCTAGTTCATAGACCACAATAAACCAACGTCGTTGATCTCATTGGGGTGGAATATCAACGACCATGATTAAAGGATTTGGGCAAGAACTTTTTAGATTATGGAGATTGAACTCTTCGATAAAGAGCGAGCATATTGGGATTCCACAATTGTTGTGAACTAGTGATCTGTGAACGATCGGTGGGAAAACCTACAAACAACCCACATGTTAATGTCACATAAAAATCATACTGCGATTAGGTTATGTCGATGAGTTTAGCACATTGAAGCTCTGTTCTCAATCTAAATTCTTGATCAAACATTTCTACGTTGGAATTATTATTATCTGGAAATCGTGTGGTTTAAAATCGATCGAGGGCTAAGATCGATGGCTCACGATCATTGTAGAGATTGCATATGCACATGAGTTCAGGTTGAGACCTATACCCGTAATTTAAATTCATAGTGTTGTTTTGAGTTTGAGGTCTGATCGTAGATCGGACAACCCGTATTCATTGCGGAGACCGGGGGGGGAATTAAACTGCGAGCTATTTGAGGTTTCGTAATCCATTGCAGTTGTTAGATCTGGGGGAAGATGGATCTAGACCGTTGGTTTGTAGACAAGGGGTTTAGCTAGGATCATAGTGCCTGGACATGGGGGTCGAACGGATAATGCCTGAAAAGAATAAAGTTTGTTGGACAACTGAGAGGGGGGGTGAATCAGTTGTTATTGTGCTTAAACAATTATACCCATTTTAAACTCTTCATAGAACACTCAATCACGACCACAATGATACAGGGAAGTAAGCACTAGAATATTAAACATCAATCACACACATGAAATACACAGAGACAGATATTTCCTAAGGAAACCCATAAAGGAAAAAACCTCTTCTTCTTGATATGATAAGTAATATTTATTTTCTTTACATTATCATTATTATGATCACCAAATCATTGTGAGGCTACCACCTCTGTCTTGCAAGCTGCAACTTGCTGAGAGAACCAACTCTCTGGTTTCTCTAGCACCCACTAGAAGGAAGCACCAACTCCCTGAGTGTTCCAACACCAACTTGATGGAAGCACCAACTTCCATTCACACAGGAACCAACCTGTATAACAGAGAACAATAGTTCTCCCTTGCACCACCCTGCCACCCTAGTTTTTCTAGTTGTAACTAGATGGAAGATACAACTCTCTGTTCTTCAAGCACCCACTTGAAACTCTGAGGACACCAATCCTCCCAAGCACCTCTCAACCACCCTGAAATATAAAAACTTCATTACCGAAACTTATTACAGTGACACAATGTTTATCTATAGCTTATCAGTCTCATCACTATATTACTGCATTGATATGCTCTGACTGCATCAATGTCTTCCTGCTTGCATTCTTCTTTGAGATTTATGTTCTTCTACTCTGTCTCTGGCACGCACACCTTGGCCTCCTCTTTCTTTCTTAGATATTCATTTCTATTCTATGCGCTATGCCTCTTCTCTCTCCTTCAGCTGCTGCACACAGTCTTCTTTTACCCGCATGAATCACTCTCAACAGCAACAACCTCCTCTTCTCTGTTATGCATATATTTATAATCCAAGTCCTATGCCAGATCATACAACTAACTCTTCATCCACTCTGGCGATTACACTGAGTCTGTTCTTCAGTCATGGTCGTTATGCTGAGACAATTTGGCTTGTATGGAAGCTATAGTCTTCGATGCCTTTCCATTTTTCATTTGTCTCTATGATGAGTCTTCATACCACTAACAGATACCTCGAGACTCTTTAGCTTCTCTGGAAGTTATGTTGCTCGTGAGATCATCATCAGTGCCCATTATGCTCATATTTCTTAGCCTCTCTGGCAGTCGAGACTCTTCATCTTCTCTATTGATCACCCTGAATCCTCTTTGAATTCTCTGTGTAGAAACAATTAGTGGTTTTTGGCAGTTCCCCAGAGATTCTCCGCATGCTCGTGATCTTAGTGCCTTTTTCCCTTTTCTGAGAAAACTACACAGTGGGCATATAGATTTTCTAGCTAAGCTCCTTCCTTTCACATGACCATCGGTGGTGACTGTATGCCTAACCAATAGTCATTTTGTGATTTCACATTTTGAGTGATTACCTGTGAGTCACCTTGGTTTTCCCGATTCACGAAACTCCGAAATGGAGCCTAGCACTGCTAGCTCCTTCCCTTCTCTTCCACTGATGTGACCACTATCTATGACCACAGGCCTAATCAAAAGGCGCTTCACAATTTTGCATTTTGCAAGTTTTGTTGCGAGTCACTCTGACTCTTCCAAATCCTGATCACAAAATGGAGCCTAGCAACTTGCAAGCTCCTTCCTTCATGTGACCATCGGCGGTGATCACCGGTTATGCCAACAGGCACTTCACGATTTCACACTTCGAGAAATTGCGAACTTCATGAATTCACTCACCATCTTCTCCAAATTCTTGATCCTCGAATCGGAAAATTGATCGAGACTAGATCTACGGTCCTCAATTCCACTGCAATCAATGACTCAGATCAACTTCGCGACTTCACATTTCGGAGATTCTGCAGCGAGTTGTATCCAAATTCTTGATACGTGAAACTATGAAATGGCTTCATATCATATCAACGGTCGAGATTTCTCGATGATCCGATGACTATCCTCCGCCCTAGGACTTCAGCCTTCAGGACTTTGGGGGAGTGTTTATGGTAAAAATCCTGAAGCAATACTCTCAGAGTGACGTAACTCTTGTGTCACTTGATGACATGTCATGAGCCATGAAGTTGCCATGTGTCACTCGGATTTGTGATTTCCACATATCTGAAATGCCAAATCAACTTGACACTTGTCATTGTCTGATTACACCATGTGTCCTTGCTGACTTGGTCTACCATGGGTACTTGTTGACCTAGTCTGCTGATGTAGATCTCCTTGATCTAATGATCATTGTCTGATCTCCAGATTCGACGGATGATAGAACTTCGCATTTCTCGACTTTTGAAAACAACTTCCTCTATGCTCTAGATTCCTGAACTCACAATTATGTTAGATCAATGGACCACAATCCTCCTTCGATCGACAACTGCGATCGGGTCATGATTTTGTTTTTCACAACTTTGGAGGTTAGTTCACCTCTGTTCTCTTGATTCCCAAATTCCCGATATCCATGGGTGTCAAATCAACAGCTCATGCTCCTCAGTGATCCAACGGTCCATATATTATCATGATTTCATGTTTCATGAGTTGGAAGGTTAGATCATTTCCTTCCTTTGACTTTCCAGTCAGTGAAATGTTGATCTCTCACCACGTGTCCTCCAGATCCAACTATCCACGACTATCCTTGATGGACAGCCAGGATTCCTTCACAGATTTGGAATGTTGTATATCTCATGGTCTTATCCTCCTTGCAATTCCATCGGATCTAATAGCCCACGATGCTCCTCAATCCATGATCGATGACCCACATCGCTCCTCCTCCTGAGATTCATTCCTCCTGACTTGGAAGAATTTCTAAGTGCCAAAGGCCTCGACCTTTGATCCTTCTGCGAGTCCTGATGATTTGGACCTCATTTATGCTTATGTAAAGCACAAAGCGCTATCTCTTCTATGTCTTCACTATTGTGTTTTCCATGCACACACTACCTATAACCCTGTCAACATCACTCTACCAATATCACTGTTGTTCTTGTTCCATCGACGCATAATCTGATCTTTCCATCAATGACAAGTACAGTCAACCTATGAATATGCCAACAATATCCCCCTTTGGCATTGATGGAAACCTTGAACGACTACACTATTCTACTTAGATCCAAACTGTAGCATCTATAACACCTTTTATCCAGAATACCTTTTCTCCCCCTTTGACATCAATGTAAAAAAAAACATGTTCCCCCTGAGCTGTTACAGTATTCTTTGGAGGTATCATATATTCAACCAACACAAACTCTCCCTGATAGGATGGACCCTCTTAGGTTGACAGTGAGGTCACGACCAACTTCTGGCGTAGATACTCAAACTGAGCTTGTGCAAGTAGTTTAGTGAAGATATCAACAATCTGATCTTTGGATGGAATGTAATGAAAAGACACTGCGGATTTGGTTACCTATTCCCTCAAGAAGTGATACTTGATGGGTATATGCTTGGTCTTGCAGTGGAAGATAGGATTATTTGACACAATAATTGCACTGGTATTATCACAGTGGATTTGAATCGGTGAAGTATAATTTATCCCCAATTTTGCAAGTGTCTGAATCATCCACAATACTTGGGTACAGCAAATGGCAACTGCAATGTATTCAACTTCTGTAGTTGATAAGGAAATGGAACCTTGCTTCTTTCTCAACCACGCTACTAGAGAATCTCCTAAGAAGAATACACCTCCACTCGTGATTTTCCTTTCATCCACGTAGTTAGCCCAGTCAACATATGAATAGACTGATAGTTGAAAATTTTGATTCTTATGATACCATGGGCCATAGGCCATTGTTCCTTTAAAGTATCTGAATATTCTTTTGAAAACTAACAAATGACTTTGTTTAGGTGCGGCCTAATGCCTTCCTACCATTCCAACATAATGCATTATGTTTGGACGGGATGCTGTGATGTACAATAGGTTGCCTATCATATACCTATATGAACTCTAATAAACATCAGGTGAATCATCATCCTTGTTTAACTTACATCCAATGACCATAGGTGTTCTCATAGGCTTAGAATATTCCATTTGAAACCTATTCAACATTTCTCTTAGATATTTTCCCTAAGAAATAAATATTCCTTCAAACTTCTGAGTAATTTGTAGGCCAAGAAAAAGTGGCAATTCCCCTATCATAGAAATTTCAAATTCATACTACATGGTAGAAGAAAACCGTTGTACTAATGAAGCATTATTACTACCGAAGAAGATGTCATCTACATATACCAACACAATGAGAAGATCATTACCCTATGTTTTGATATATAGATTGTTGTCAACTATTCCTCTCTTGAATCCTTTGTCTTATAGATACGTATCGAGTCTGTGATACCAGGAAAGAGGAGCTTGTTTCAACCCATATAATTATTTCTTCAGCTTCTAGACAAATTCAGGGTTATCTGATAGTTGGAAACCTTTTGGTTGTTCCATATAAACTTCTTCTTTTAGATCTCCATTTATAAAAGATGACTTGACATCCATTTGATAAAATTTAAACTCCTTATGACAAGCATAGGCAAGAAGCATTCTAATAGCTTCTAATCTTGCTACAGGTGCAAATGTTTCATCAAAGTCCAATCCTTCTATTTGAGCATATCCTTTGTAGACCAATCTAGCCTTATTTCTTACAATATTTCCTTGCTCATTCATCTTATTTTTGTAGACCCATTTTGATCCTATTACATTTCTATCTGTTGGCCTAGGAATGAGTTCCCAAGTGTCATTCTTTTCAATCTGGTCCATTTCCTCATTCATTGATTTTAACCAATTTACATATTCACTGGCCTCATTGAAGTTCTTGGGTTCCACCATGGATATGAAGGCTATATGTGATTGCTCAGTGTTTTTGATTATCCTTCTCCTAGTTTGTACACCTTTGTCGTTTTCACCAATTATCTGACTTGCAGGATGATTCTTTTGAGTAATTATGGAGGAATAATTTGATGTTGTATGTTGATTTGAGTTTACCTGAGTATTTTCATCTTCATCTGACTTAGAGTCTTCTCATTCTGATTCTTGGACCTGTTCAGATTCAACTTCATCTATATCCTTTGTTGTTGATTTAGTATTGTTCACCTCTCTTACTAGAATTCCTTCATCAACTTTTATGTCAATACAGTCAACCAATTTATGAAGCCTCTTATTATAGCATATGTATCCTTTACTATTTGTAGAATACCCTAAGAATATGCCTTCATCAACCCTGTCATCATACTTGCCAAGGTTCTCATTATTATTTTTTATGTATCACTTACTCCCAAAGACTTTGAAGTGTTTGATTGAAGCAGTCTTCCATACCATAGTTCATAAGGTGTTTTTTCACTATGTGGTCTCAGGTGGGATTTGTTAAGAACATAGATTGTTGTGTGTATTGCTTCTACCCAGTAGGTTTGACCAATGTTCTTCTCATTCATCATTGACCTAGCCATTTGTTGCACAGTTTTGTTTTTCCTCTCAACTACTCCATTTTGCTGTGGAGTTCCTGGGATTGTGTATTCTCTCTTGATCCCATGTTTATCATAGAATTCCTTGAAATCACTTGACATAAATTCTCCTCCTCTGTCTGATCTTACTACCTTTAACCTCTTTCTTGTTTTATTCTCAGTTAAATCCTTAAATATTTTAAATTTCTCAAATTCTTCATCTTTTTCTTTGATAAAAACAACCCAAGTAAGTTTGGAGTAATCGTCAATGATCAGAATAAAATAATTTTCCTTCCTTGTGCCTTCCTGTCTTAATGGTCCACATAAATCCATATGAACTAATTGGAGTGGTTTATCTGTTGAGGTAGAGCTCTTGGATTTAAACTGTGTCCTGGTTAGCTTTCCTACCTGACAAGGTTTACACACAGATTCTTGTGGCTTTGATATTCTTGGAAGATATTTTATTGCCTCAAGATTTTTGAGCTTGATTAAGTGGTCAAAGTTTATATGTCCAAGTTTCCTATGCCATAACCAACTTTCATCATGATTTCTTAGATGACACTCTTCTCTATATTATTTCAGCACATATACATTGGTATCTATCTTTATGCCTTTAGTCACAACTTGTCCCGAGTTTACAGACTTTATCTTGCAGTCCTTAGAAGTGAACACCACTTCACATCCTCTATCACACATTTGAATTACACTGAGAAAATTATGTTTCAGCCCATCTACAAGCAGAACATCCTGAGATTTTCCTTTTCCATTACTTAAACTTACCATCCCTTTACCCTGGATTTTACCTAGAGCATCATTTCCAAAGGTTACGTTTCCTGATTTTCTTTCACTTAGAGATAGAAATTTACCTTTGTCTCTCGTCATATGTTTGGAGTATCCACTATCAATATATCATGGTTTATTTTGTCTTTGAGCTGACAACACTAGTCCACACTTGCCATTTTCTTTCTTCTTCCAAACCTTGACTTTTTCAGCAAAAGGATTCAAATCCGGCTCATAGTTCCTTAAGCGATAGTCTGCATCTTTTTGTCCAAAATTATGGCAAGTGTAACATTATGGTTCATTGAATAAAGGATCATAACGATTGTTATGCTTAACCTGTGCCCTTTTTCCATCCATCACATGATTCACAGTCTGTGATTGTTTGTTACTTGGATGTCTCATTCTTTGTTGTGACATATATCTATTCCTTGAGTGTTTTGATTGCTCATATCTAAATCTTAAAGAATAGTTTACAGCTTTGTGACCAAAGTTAGAACAGAAAAAACAATATCCATAGAAAAATCCTTTGTACCTGGAAAATGGTTGTCTTCTTTGAGCAGGTCGATTTCTTTGTTCTACAGTTTCAGTTCTGGTACTTTTTCTTTCACTCTTCCTTGGAGGTTGATTATCTTCCTTTGTTTCTCCATATTTGTTGTTGTCAATGAATGTATATTTGACAAACTTGATGGAATCTTTGTTGCTTGGATGATTACAACTTGATCCTTCTTCACAACCCAAACCAGTTTTCAAATTTGGATTCCTCTGCTAATTTAGAATGGTGGTTAATCCTTCTGAGGAGTTAATGCTTGTAATATTTTGGAGATACAATGCTTTGAACCTCTCCATCTCTTTTCTGGTATTTACTACCTCTTCCTCCAAGGCTTCACATCTTTCCTTATTCTTTGATAACTGTTGTTTAAGAATGTCCTCTATTTTCTTTGCCTCTTCTAAATCCACCTTTAGCAGGGCAAAGTATTCATCATTCTTTTCAAACTGCATCAACAATTGTTTTTGTTTTCTTTTCTCAAGTCTGAGTCTGACAAATTCTTCTAAGGCACCGATTAGTTCACCTTCCATATCAACCACAACTTATTCATCATTAGCATCACTTCCTGTGTTTTTATTATCATAATCCTCTTTGGCCATAAGCATGAATTCATTTACCTTATCTTCATAGGAAGAGTCATTGTCTGTGTCTTTTGAAGAGTCATCATTGTTTACGCATAAACTTTTTCTTTTGTCAAATATTTTGAATTTGTACTTCTTTACGCATAAACTTAGATGAAAAGTGACCTATCTTTCCACAGTTAAAACACTTGAAGGGAAACTTGCCTTGATACTTTCCTGATCCTTTCTTTAGTCTTCTCACAAATTTTGCTTCAATTTCATCAGGCTCAGAATCCTCATCCTTATCTTCTTTAAATGATGCTTCTCTAGAGGCGGGTTTATCTTTACCTATCCTCATTTCATATGCAGTCAACATTCCTAGAAGTTGATCAAAATACAAATCTTTTAGATCATTAAGTTCTTCTATAGAAGAGACCTTCGGGTTGAACCTGTCTGGTAGAGATCTCAAAATTTTTTGAACTAACAAGGGTTCCTCAATTTTTTCACCAAGTGCTTTCATTGCATTTACTAGTTCTTCAATTCTCAGAAAGTACTTCCCAATAGTTTCATCCTCTTTCATATTTAGTTGTTCAAACTGTACTCTGTAGGTTTGAATCTTGGCGTCCTTTACCTTCTCATTACCTTCATAAATGCTAATGAGTTTGTCCCACATTTCTTTGGCAGTTTCTAAGTGCATAAATTTTACAAATTCTTCTTCTGCTAGCCCACTCAGAATAGAATTCATAGCCTTAGCGTTGAATATGAACTCTAGCTTGTCATTCTTATTAGCTAGTACAATTGGCTTTACATAACTAGTCTCCACCACATCCCAGACATCTGCACCTAAAGCCATTATGTAATTTCTCATCCTAACTTTCCAGAAGGCAAAGTTTGTTCCATTGAATAGGGGGGGCTTATTGGTTGAATTTCCTTCATGGCTTGATATGTTTAATCTTACTAATATACCTTTAGACAAATGGAACCCGCTTTGATACCAATTGTTGGACAATTGAGAGGGTGGGTGAATTCGTTGTTACTGTTCTTAAACAATTATACCCACTTTAAACTCTTCAAAGAACACTCAATTATGATCACAATGATACATGGAAGTAAGCACTAGAATATTAAACATCAATCACACACATGAAATACACAGATACATATATTTATCGAGGAAACCCATAAAGGGAAAAAACTCTTCTTCTTGATATGATAAGTAATCTTTATTTTCTTTACATTATCATTATTATGAGAACCAACTCATTGTGAGGCTACCACCTCATTCTTGCAAGCTACAACTTGCTGAGAGCACCAACTCTCTAGTTTCTCTAGCACCCACTAGAAGGAAGCACCAAATCCCTCAGTGTTCCAGCACCAACTGGATGGAAGCACCAACTTCCAGTCACATAGGCACCAATCTGTATAACATAGAACAATAGTTCTCCCTTGCACCACCCTGTCACCCTAGTTTTTATGGTTGTAACTAGATGGAAGCTACAACTCCCTGTTCTTCAAGAACCCACTTGAAACTCTAAGGACACCAATCCTCCCAACCACCTCCCAACCACCCTGAAATATAAAAGCTTCATTACTGAAACTTATTACAGTGATACCGTGTTTATCTATAGCTTACGAGTCTCATAATTGTACTATTGCACTGATATTATCTTCCTGCATTAGTGTCTTCCTGCTTGCATTCTTATTTGAGCTTTCCATTCTTCTGCTCTGTCTCTGGCACGTGCACCTCGGCCTCCTCTTTCTTTCTCAGATATTCATTTCTATTCTATGCACTACGCCTCTTCTCTCTCCTTCAGCTACTGCACACAGTCTTCTTTTACCCACATGAATCACTCTCAACAACAACAACCTCCTCTTCTCTGTTCTACATATATTTATAATCCCAAATCCTCTTCCAGATCATACAACTAACTCTTCATCCCCTCTGGCGATTACACTGATTTTTTTCTTCATTCATGGCCATTATGACGAGACTCTTTGGCTTATATGGAAGCTATAGCCTTCGATGTCTTTCCATCTGTTAATTGTCTCTATGATGAGTCTTCATACCATTGAAAGATACCTCGAGACTCTTCAACTTCTATGGTAGTTTTGTTGCTCGTGAGATCATCATCAATGCCCATTATGCTGAGATTCCTTAGCCTCTCTGGCATTCGAGACTCTTCATCTTCTCTGTCGATCACCCTAAAGCCTCTTCAAATTCTCTGTGTAGAAAAAATCATTGGTTTCTGGCAGTTCCCCAGAGATCCTCTGCGCGCTCATGCTCTTAGCGCCTTTTTCCCTTTCCTGAGAAAAATACACAGTGGGTGTTTAGCTTTTCTGGTTAAGTCCCTTCCTTTCACATGACCATCGGTGGTGACCGTATCCCTAACTAATAGTCATTTCATGATTTCGCATTTTGGGTGATTAACTGTGAGTCACCTTGGTTTTCTCAATTCTCGAAACTCCAAAATGGAGCCTAGCACCACTAGCTCCTTTCCTTCTCTTCCGTTGATGTGACCACTGGCTGTGACCACAGGCCTAATCAAAAGGTGCTTCACAATTTCACATTTCACGAGTTTTTCTACGAGTCATTCTGACTATTCCAACTCTCGATCACAAAATGGAGCCTAGAAACTTGTAAGATCCTTCCTTCATGTGACCATCGAAGGTGATCACTAGATATGCCAACAAGTGCTTCGCGATTTCGCACTTCGGGACATTGCAAACTTCATGAATTCACTCACCTATCTTCTCCAAATTATCGACCCTCGAATCAACGAATTCCTCGAGACCAGATCTACGGTCCTCGATTCCCTTGCAATCAACAACTCAAATCAACTTCGTGACTTTGCATTTCAGAGATTTTGTAGTGATTTGTCTCCAAAATCTTGATACGTGAAACTTTGAAATGGCTTCATATCATATCAACGGTCGATATTTTTCGGTGATCCGATGTCTATCCTCCACCCTAGGAATTCATCCTTTCGGACTTTGGGGGAGTGTTGATGGTAAAAATCCTGAAGCAAAACTCCCTGAGTGACGTAACTCTTGCATCACTCGATGACGTGTCATGAAACGAGAAACTGCCACGTATGTTACACATAAAAAATACTCACTTCGATAGTGTCGCAAGTGTCGCATTTTTCTCACAAGTGTCGCAAGTGTCAAGGAAGCATACTTCCATGATGCCTATGTCGTGCCTATAACCGACATTAGGAGGACACTTGGCACATGTCAAACACTTGATTTGGAAGAGGAGGAAAGGTTAACTGGGCTCATGAACCTTTTTCCATCTGAAAACACTATAAAAACTAAGTTTTTGGAGGGGAGCACTCCCCTATAACTATCTCAGGAGTGCTAGCGCCCCCCCATAAGCCATCAGGGAGTGTTATAGCACTGCATCATCCCTTTTTCAAGAGTGCTCCTATATTCAGGAGTGCTGGCACTCCCCTATACACTACTAGGGAGCGTTATAACACTCTGAGTGCCCTTTTGAGGGAGCGCTACCTATTCTGGGCAGTAGTTAAGTTGTTGAGATGAATGGGGGAAGGATCCTTTCATTCTTGGAAGGCAGTTGGATTTGAATCCCTGGCCCAACCATGATCTTAGGGCAGATCCTCAGCTGAAGGAGGAAAATCCTCAACTTCCCCAAGGATATCTCAAGTGGTTAAATCCTCTCCAAGGCTATATAAGCAAGCTTTCTCATGGTGAAAGGAGGACTGAAAAGGGAGAATTACACCAAACTTATGATCTTATAAGTGGTGCTGGAATGGAGATATTTTGGAAGCAAGAGACCTATTATCTCATAGGGATCAATTGGTGAAGCTATCATCATTTGGATCATGGATATTTTGAGCAAGGGGTAGACAAGGAGGACTTGGCGAAACTGCTGCAATCCATCTACGACTGTAAGCAATGTTTTGTCCTCATTAATATAATTTGCTTGGCTTATTTCTTTCTCATTTGTGTTCAATCTCACATGAATTTGTCTCTTTAGTAGATATACCTATTTCAGACTAATCTTGATAGAGTAGGAAGTAGTCGTACTTTGTTTGTCTATAGGGCTTATCGAGGAGCGAAAGATTGGAGCTCAATTCGGAGCGTGCAGGGACAAACACCTATAAAAGGTACTTCTTTTCTCCTTCCTCCTCACACACTAGTCCACCTAGATATAAAATGAAGTCAGTGACCATGATAAGCACTTTCTGTCTTAGAGTTAAGATTCTATCTCTTTGAGGATATCTACCTGTCCGCAGGGAGATTTTCCTTTAACAGAAATTGGCGACTCCACTGGGGAAGAATCCAAACTTTCTTAGTTTTGTTTTTCCTCATAGGCCTTGTCTTACCCTTTTTGATCTTAGGCCTTGTTCACCCCTTCATATCTGATTGCACTTGCTGATTGACTCTACCCCATCACACTCAGCCTGATTGTCAAAATTCCATTGAAATCTTGGGTTTTTTGGACTTTTTTCTGAGCTTTAGGACTCCAGCGCTCCCTTACCTTGTTAGTAGGGTTCCAGTGCTCCCTTAAGTTGCTGGAAAGAGTGTTATAATGCTTTGGTGTCCCTTACACCAGAGCGCCAACCCCTTTTTGCACAAAATCTCTTCAAAAATTGCAATTTTTGAAGGTCCAAACCCTGTTTTTTCACTTGCTGAGCTGCTTTGAGATTCAATGATTCTTCTTTTGACCTTTGGCATGCTTCCTCTTGAGAAGTAAACAACTTTTTGTTCATATTTTATTCCCTTCTTCCTTTCTTTTGATTTTTTGCTATTGAGAGCTTGAAATCGATCCCCTGCTTTCTTCTCTCCTATCCGACTGAGCGGGAACTCTAGTGAAGGACATTAGAAGTCTATGACTCTTCTCATTTGGTTCTTTGAGGTCATCTAATCCAATTTCTTTCTCCTTCCTTTTGCATTTTTTATTGTCTTTCTCTTGTTTGATTGCAAAAGGGTGTGTTGTTTGTGTGAAATCTATGTTTTCTTGTCCGAATCTCCTTGATCTGAAAGGGTAGTTGGCAGGACAAGTTTTTCATTGAATTGATCATCATTTGCATGAAAACGACAAAAGTACATCTTAATGATTAGTTTGCATATTAGTTTTCATTTCTGAAATGTTGTAGCATCATATTGTATTTGATTGAGAACAAAATTGATTGAGTGCATTCCTTATCAAGTGTTTGATAGTGAAAGCGACTCTTCCTCTTTCCCTTAAATAGGTATTCATTGAAAAGAAACGATTGCTTATCATATTTCATGCATATTTTTGGGAATTGAGTCATCAGTCCATCAGTTTCACTTTTGTACACCATATGAGTAAACAACAACCATTAAAATCAACGCTTAACTAAAATTTATCAGACTTTTTACATCTTTGTTAGCAAACCTACATTAGTTTAAGATGTAGGGCTTTGGAATAGGTTGAAAGGATAACTTTCCAAAGCTATCAAACAAACTTAGTATCTTGCGGTAGGGAGAGTCAAATCCAATTGTCGTATTGGCTTGATGGGATCCCCCTCTCACACAGGGGTTA
>ML782961.1:425929-447485 GCA_009831015.1 Picea engelmannii | reverse complement strand
GATGGTTACTTTGATAAGAATGATCCCACAATATCATGGAATCCAATACAAGGATAACCATTCAAATGCCAACCCATTCTTCTAGAAGATTCCCTTCTAGAAACATCGAGAATTCATATTTTTCCAAGCTTTAGAGCAAGTTCACACCCTAGCTATGTAGCACAGTGCGAGAAGTTTGCACCCTAGCTTAAGGCAGCCTACGAGAATGGGTCATTCTCGCACCCTAGTATATTAGCAGCCTGCGAACTCTCTTCAAAAGTATGTTTTCTGGGAAGAGATGAATGTCTATTTTCTCAGGAGAAAGTTCTTATGAGGAGCCTGAGTACACCATCATCAAAACACCATCATGATGACCAAATTCATGGGTAAAAATGGCTCACTCTCCTTAGTGATCCAACAGTCTAGATCTTATCGCGATTTCTGTTTTCACGAGTTGGAAGGGTAGATCACTTCCTTCCTTTGACTTTCTAGTCAACGAAATGTTGATCTCTCGCAATGTGTCCTCCAGATCCAATGATCGACGATTGTCCTCGATGGATGACTAGGATTCCTTCACAGCTTTGGAGTGTTGGATGACTCATGGTCTTATCCTCCTTGTAGCTCCACCGGATCTAATGACCCACGACGCTCCTCGATCCACGATCGACAACCTATGTCATTCTTCCTCCTAAGCTTCATTCCTCCCCACTTGGAAGAATTTATAAGTGCCAAAGGCCTCAACCTTTGCTCCTTCTGTGAGTCCTAATGATTTGGACCTCATTTATGATTCTGTAAATCGCAAAGCATTATCTCTTTTGAGATTTATTTTTTGTGTTTTCACTATTGTGTTTTCCATGCACACTCTGCCTATAACCCTGTCAACATCGCTCTGCCAATATCACTACTATTCTTGTGCCATCGACACATACTCTGATCTTGACAAGAAAATTTGACTTGTGAATATGCCAACAAATTTGAGGTCACAGTGTTCGATCGCATGGAGAGAAAACAGAGTTCCTCCGGGCCAGTCAAGGAAGATAGAGTTTAACACTTTGCCTTAGACTGTGGTTGCGAGGACTGGTTCTATGGGAATAAAGGTGCTCTTAGCTAGCACATTGCATGGAATTGCTTTGAGGTAGTGCATGTTTTCATGAAGGGAAGACAATGAACCCGTCATTAAGGAAGGATGACCTTCCGAAAATTTTGAGTACATTATATGGATGTCAAAGGAATGCTTAAAGGAATTCATGTGAAACCTGGAGTTTCATGAATGACTATATTAGGGCTGTGATCGATTCAGAGCAGAAAATATGGTTCTGCTAAAATAATAAATATGGAAAAAGAGTCCATATGGTAATAAGTTGGTTGAATTCAAACAAACCTTGGAAAGAGTGCCTAACCTGAAAAGTGATAACCTGAAATCGATGCAAGGGTGCATTAGGTATGAATGTGGCCATGAATGTTGGCACATTCATCAGATTCAATTGGTATCTGAATTTCATTTTGAAAAGTTGATATACTGAATTGATGCATGTGTAAGGAATGAAATTTCCTTTTTCTTGTATCATTGAATAGATAAAAGTGATTTGACTGTTAGCATGCACAATTTAAGAATTTTTTGTGATGACGTTATAAAGGTGCAATGAAAACATATGTGCATGGGAAACTAACAACTTGTTTGGCTGATTGAAGTTGAAAGTGCAAGAAGCAAAGGTTCTTGGATATGGAAGCACTGTAAGCCCATAAGAAAGACCAATTATCTGCGAGCCAAACCTCTATGGGAAGGAAATTCCCATAATTATGAATCTGGTTTCTGTGCAGAACAAATATGAAAACAAAATGTGAAACTTGGAAATCTGTGGGTGACAGATTTACAAGAAAAAATTGAATTTAAAATTTATGATGATGTCTCATGAATTTCTATATGCCTGTGATATGGGTGAGAATAAAAGATGATGCATACCCCTGAACCCTCAGGCCAAGATCCACGCAGGATTGTTCTAAATCTGCCCTCCTGAGTCTGATTGACTCTTTGATTTCCCCACAGGGAAACACACACACACACACACAATGGTGTTCCTCCATAGTTCCTTATGAGTGTGCCCATGTGATTAAACACAAGGCATCACCCAAGTCTCCTTGAACACAATAAAGTTGCGCCCTTCGCTAATTCGGGACTTTGGGTTTTGTGATATCGTAATTTCCATTGTCGAGGTTTCTGGCCCCTTAACCCGCCAAAAACCCGAAATGTCGAAACCTGAAATGTCTGGTCGCATCCTCCTCCATGCCTGTATCACATTCCATGACTTCGAGAATTCCAGAGCAAGGAACCCCGATCCCTTGTCTTCTAAAGTGTCGAAATGCCGAATCTCGATGTGTTTAGCAAAGGTTGGCTTCCCAATGGACTTTTCACTTCATCGGGGTTTCAAACTTTGCGATTTTGTGAATCCGAACATGAGGCTTCTCGTCTTTCCAACCCTCGAACTCCGAAATAGCTCCCCTATGGAATCAACAGCCAATAGTCACCCTTCTGATCTGATGACCCACGTGATTTAGGACTTCCGGGTACCAGGAGTTTGAAACTCTCGATCCCAGAACACTATCTCCTCCGCTTTCCAATACACAAAGTGCCGAAATCTAGAAATTCAACCCAACATTCTGTCGCGACTCATGACTTCAGGATTTTCACTCCACTATGTCCCAACTCCTTGTCAATAGAACCTCCAAAACACAAAAATCCAAACATTCGAATTTCCAAAAATTCAGCTCCTTGCCTTCTCACGCGATATCCAGTTCCCGCTTCGGGAGTTCGAGTGACCAAGGGTTTTGGCTTGCTCTCCGGACTTACAACCTTTGATTTTCCGAAATGATCCTGACGACTCCTCTTGGAGGGTGGATTCACCTGACACTTAACCTCCTTGCAGCTTCAATGAATCCCACGGTCCTCATGACTTTGTGAGTTCTCCACAGAGAATTCCAAACGCTCCTTCCTTCCTTGAAGACTTCTGCAAAATGAACCAGTGTTCCTCGTCTGAACTTGGCTTCTTCAAAGCGATTTCGCTCCGTCTCTCTTTGAACACTTCAAAGGCGTTAACCCTTCTATGAATTTACTTGCAAAATTGAGTCTCAGAAGGACTCCTACACTAACTCCTTGCAGAAATCTTCCAAATACTTCTAAGTACTTGATTCTTCGGCTCTGTGCACCCTCTGCAATAGCAGTTCTTTACCTTTCAATCTTAGTTTATAAGTTTAAAGCCTTGACTATCCTGCGCACACCTTACACGACTCTTGTGCTTCACCTGTACTTCTGCTGGAATGAGAACAACAGTATCTCTCTTGAGATTTCTGAGATAAAACTCATAATCTTTGTCAACGCACACCTTGTAGATGTTTCACTACACTCCTTGCAGGAACTTCTCTCACTTAGGAAGATAAGCAATTGAAACTCATTCTCTCTCTCAGACTTCAAACATTCAACATGAAATCATACATACACAGCATAACCTCATAACAAATGCATAACAGAGAGAATAAAACAACCATAAGTATATCATTCACCATGTATAAACATAAAACATCATAACACCATGAAATCTGAGTCAAAGCTCCATATATTAACTCAAGTGCTTTTGTACATGGGTTCTTCTCTTCAACTCTCTACTACAACTCTCTCCTTCTATCCTATGCTAATGTGTTAATGATCTAAAGATACAAAGATGAGGGTGTCTATATTCGTTTTCCCTCCTGCTCTTCTAAACTATCTAATCTATAATTCAAATCTACCTACTTTCATTAACTGGGCTTAAATGCCTTTTACATTGACAGATGAGAGAAAATCTCTCATGATCTGTTTATAACAGCTAGACATAAATGCAAGTACGCTTCTAGCTATTAATTTTATATCCACTTCTTAATCTTTCAAAACATTTCAAAACTTGAAAAATGTGTTGGCGCTTTTCCTAGCTGGCTTCCACATCCATGCTTGCTTGGCTGCTGAGGATGCTCCTGCATCATACTCTCTTGCTTGAAAATTTTCATGAACTCCTGTTCATGATCTCTTGCACGGTCTATCCATGCTTATGAATTTCTACTTCATCCTCCCAAATGGCATCTTCATCTGGATGTCCCTTCCATTTGACCAAGTATTCAAAACACTCCTTCCTCCTGGTCTTTTTGCTAATCCTCTTGTCAATTATTCTTTCCATCTGTGGATTTTCAGCTACAAGCATCTGTTTTGTCCATTGAACTTATTTTTGTTCCTCCTCTACTCCTATTTCTTCATCTCTGTAAGGGTACAAATCCGCAATGTTGAATATCGGTGAAATTTCGATCCCATTGGGTAATTCAATATCATATGCGTTTGCCCCAAATTTCTTTACGACCTTCCATGGTCTAATCTTTTTCATCTTTAGTTTGTTATATGTTCCTCTTGGGAACCTCTCGTTCCTCAGATTTGCAAGGATCAGATCACCAACTTCAAATTGAAGTTCTTGCCTATGTTGATCTGCTCTGCGCTTGTAATCTTGATTTGAATTCTGCAATTGTTCTTTAATTCGGCTGTGAAGCTCCTTCATTGCTTCTGCAAAGTCCTCTGCACTAGCACTTCTGAATTCATTTTGTTCTGAATCTTTCAATTTAGAAACTCCCCTTGGCTACATTCCATATACAATCTGGAATGGAATTTGCCCTGTGCTTCTGTTGAGTGAGTCAT
Organism: Picea engelmannii; assembly: GCA_009831015.1. NCBI lineage: Eukaryota > Viridiplantae > Streptophyta > Pinopsida > Pinales > Pinaceae > Picea > Picea engelmannii. The sequence goes on along the minus strand of ML782961.1, from coordinate 442,795 downwards.
TGTAAGCAAATTTCACCTGTGGAATAATATGATCCCACTGACTGTGGTGTTCAGTCACTAGGATCCTCAAGAAATCCCCCAATCTCCTATTCACAACTTCTGTCTGTCCATCTGTCTAAGGATGATATGCTAAGCTAAATGAAAAAATTGTTCCGAGCTTCTTCCATAAATTCCTCCAGAAATGTCCCACGAACTTTGTATCTCGATAAGAAACAATACTCTTTGGCAAGCTGTGAAGTCTGACGACTTCCTTGAAAAACAGGTTGGGAATATGAGTTGCGTCGCTGGTTTTCTGGCATGGTATGAAATGTGCTATCTTTGAAAATCTGTCTACTACCAGAAAGATCGAATCATAGCTTCTCTGTGTTCTTGGCACTCCCAATATAAAATCCATGCTCACTGCATCCCACGGCCTCTCAGGTATGGGTAATGGTTGTTATAACCCTGTGTTCTGCCTTTTCCCTTTTGTGTGCTGACAAATCCTGCATTTGTCCACAAATTTATTAACATATGTCCTCATCCCTGGCCAAAAATATGAGCCATTTAACTTTGAGAATGTCTTATCATGACCGAAGTGTCCGACCAATCCTCCACTGTGTTTTTCCTTCAGCAAATTCTCCCTAATGGAGCATTTTGGAATACATAGCTGATTGCCCCTGAACAATAATCCATCCTAGATCATGTAATCAATCCATTGGGTTCTGTCCCTGAGAACTAGATTCTCAAATGCCTCATAGGCTTCCTTAAAATCTGGATCATCCCTGTACATTTCTTTGAGGTTATCAAAACCCAAGTTTTGACTCTGAATTCTTGCATAAGAAAACATTTCGTGCTCAAGGCATCAACAACTTTGTTAGCAGTCCTAGAAATATGCTTAATCACAAAAGTAAAATTCTGCATGAATTCAACCCATTTAGCATGTTTTTGGTTCAACTTCTCCTGTTGAGTCACAAATTGTAAAGCATGATTATCATTGTACAAAAAAAACTCCTTGGGAACCAAATAGTGCCTCCATTTCTTCAGCGCTTGTATGTCCGCATAGAATTCCTTGTCATATGTGGAGTACTTAACCTTCGCTTCTTTCAGTTTTTCACTGAAGTATGCGATCGGTCTGTCATATTGGCTCAAGATCGCTCCTATTGAAAATCCACTCATGTCACACTTGACCTGGAATGTCTTGCTGAAATATGGCAAAACCAAAATTGGCTACTCAATGATCTTCTTCTTCAGCAGGTTGAAACTCTTATCTGCTTCCTCTATCCAGTGAAAAGATTTATGTCTTTTATTCACGATATCCATCATTGGTGCGCTAATCCCACTGAAGTTTCGTATGAATTTCCTGTAGAAGCTAGCCAAACCATGGAAGCTTCGAACTTCAAATACACTCTTCAACGATGGCCAATTCTTAATCGCATTTACCTTTTCCGGATCCATCTTCAGCTCATTTGCAAAGATAACAAAACCCAAATAAATGAGTTCTGTCCTCATAAATGATGATTTCTTCATATTAATCAACAATTTCTCTTGATGTAATCTCTTCATCACTGCGGCTAAATGCTTTAAGTGCTCTGCTTCTGTCTTGCTGAAAATTAATATATCATCAAGATATACAATGATGAATTTCCCAATGAAATCCTTCAAGACTTCGTTCATCAACCTCATGAAAGTACTGGGTGAATTCGTTAAACCAAATGGCATGACAAGCCATTCGTACAGCCCCTCATTTGTCTTGAATGCTGTCTTCCATTCATCACCTTCTCTCATTTGAATTTGATGATATCCGCTTTTCAAATCAATCTTAAAAAAAAATCTTTCTCCACCCAAGCAATCCATCAAATCATCCATCCTTGGTAATGGAAATCTATATCTGATGGTAATCTTATTGATCACCCTTGAGTCTGTACACATTCTCTAGCCCCCATATTTCTTTGGGCTAAGCACTGTTGCAACAACGCATGGACTCAAGCTCTCTCTAATCAATCCTTTGTCCATTAAGTCCTGGACCTACCTCTTGACTTCTTCATTCTCTTGCGGCATCCATCTGTATGCTGCTTTGTTTGGTAAACTGGCTCTAGGTATAAGATCAATGTGATGGCTTATACTCTTGATTGGTGGCAATGAACAAGGTAGTTCGTCCACTACTATATCAGCGAACTCTTCTAGCAACTTCCGGATTTCCTCTGGTAAATCATCCATTCTTGTACTAGTCAAAACAATTCTAGGCTTCCCGACCACAATAAATTGTGTGTCTTCCTTCTTCTTAACCTCATTAAGAAGTTCCTTCCCACTCATGAGAAGTACAGTGTTGCTCACCTCTAGTTTCACTTCTTTGTCCTTGATTGGTAGCAACATGTGCATTCTCCCATTTTTCTCTAGGATGTATGTGTTCTTTCTCCCATCATGAATCACATTCTTTTCATATTGCCACGGTCTACCCATCAATAGATGACAAACATCCATGGGAATGACATCACATAATATTTCATCCTTATATCCTCCTATTTTAAATTCAATTAAACATTGTTTAGTGACATTTACCTGATGTCCTTTTTGTAGCCACGCAACTTTGTATGGGCTTGGATGTACGATAGTCTCCAGCTCCAAATTTTCTACCATATCTGTAGAAATGAGATTGTTTGTGCTACCACTGTCCATGATGACTTTGCATACTCTGTCTTTTGTTTTGAAAGTAGTCCGAAACAGACTGTTTCTTTGGGCTGGGTTCTCTACCTCCTTTTCTGGCGTTAAGAGAACTTTCCTCATCATTAAGGATCATTCGCCCTCAACATCTTCTGCCTCAAAATTCTGTCCTTGAGCTTTGACAATGTGAGTCTCACCACATTCTTTCTTTCTGTCTAGACACTCATAATATTTATGTCCATTTTTCCCATAGACAAAACATTTCACTTCACCTCCTCGACCTCTTCCTCTTCCTCTAGCTCGACGAAAATTATTTCTATCAACATACTGCCCTCTCCGTGAGCTTCTTCCTCTCTCAGTTTGAGTTTGAGGTTTCTTCACCTCTTCTTTAGATTTCTGATTTCTGTCTTGGGAAATTGTTTTGCCTCTGGCTTGACTTCTGCCTTGGCCTCTTTGATCTTTCTTTTAGCTAAGCTTCTCTTCAGCTTTTAGAGCCATCTGGTAAGCATCTTCTACATTCTGAAGGGTCATCATGCTCATCTCGTCTTGAATGTCATATCATAGACCATTCATGTACCTGGTAACCTTTTCATCATCACTTTCCCGATGACCTGCTCTGATGTTTATCTTGTAGAATTCTTCAGTGTATTCTTTCACCAAAATCAACTTCTGTCTTAAATTCTACATCCTCCGAAATAGAGTAATTTGATAATCCTTGGGTATAATTTTGGCCTTCATCTTCGCAACCATTCTATCCTAGATTTTGATTTTCTGCTTGCCTTTGCAACGTCTGTCAGCCTGAAGTTCATCCCACCATAGTGTTGCATGCCATTTAAGTCTAGTGACATCATGTTTGACCTTCTTATCTTCCTCGACATCCTCATAGTCGAAGTATTTATCCAGAGCTCTAATCTACTCTAGAAGCTCTTCAACATCCAGGTTTCCCTCATACACTGGAATGTCCATTTTTTCTCTAGCGCCTATCCTTGCAACAGCCCTGAATATGCGTTCATCTGCAACATCTTCGACCACAACTTCTCCTTTGTGTCCAACTTCATTTTCAATTTCAGCCTCATTGATATCCCCGACATTGACTGTGCACCTCTGTGTTATTTCCATGGCATCAAGCCTGGAACGTAGTTCATGCATTTCCCTCTCCACTGCTGGATCATGCATTGGCCTATCTCTTCTTATCGATGGCATGGATGTAAAATGTTCCTCTTTTCTCTGCTACAGAAAGAAAATACTTGTTCTGCAGCTCTGATACCACTTGATGCAGACCCCCGAACCCTTAGGATGATATCCGCACAGGAATGTTCTAAATCTTCCCTCCTGAGTCTGATTGACTCTTTGATTTCCCCACAGGGAAACACACACACACACACACACAATGGTGTTCCTCCATAGGTACTTATGAGTGTGCCCACATGATTAAACACAAGGCATCACAAAAGTCTCCTTGACCACAATAAAGTCATGCCCTTCACTAATTCGGGACTTTGGGTTTTGCGATATCGCGATTTCCAATGTCGAGGTTTCCGGCCCCTTAACCCGCCGAAAACCCAAAATGCCAAAACCCGAAATGTCTAGCCACATCCTCCTCCATGCCTGTATCGCGTTCCGCGACTTCAGGAATTCCAGAGAAAGGAACCCCAATCCCTTGTCTTCTAAAGTGTCGAAATGCTGAATTCTGATGTGTTCAGCAAAGGTTGGCTTCCCAATGGACTTTTCACTTTAACGGGGTTTCGGACTTCACGATTTCGTGAATCTAGATGCGAGGCTTCTCGTCTTTCCAACCCCCGAACTCCAAAATAGCTCCCCTATGGAATCAACGGCCAATATTCACCCTTCTGTTCTGACGACCCACGTGATGTCGGACTTCTGGGTACCGGGACTTCGAAACTCTTGATCCCAGAGCACTATCTCCTCTGCTTTCCGATACACAAAGTGTCGAAATCCCAAAATTCACCCCAATGTTTTGTCACGACTTGTGACTTCAGGATTTTCACTCCATTATGTCCCGACTCCTTGTCAACAGAACCTCTGAAACACCGAAATCCAAAATTCTGAATTTCCAAAAATTTGGCTCCTTGCCTTCTCACGCGATAATCCTGTTCGCGCTTCGGTAGTTCGAGCGACCAAGGGTTTTGGCTCGCACTCCGGACTTACAACCTCCAATTTTCCGAAATGATCCTGACATCTCCACTATCATGATTAATGGTCCACATTGAGTCTTACCTCTCAGAGGGTGGATTCATCCGACACTTAACCTCCTTGTAGCTTCACTGAATCCCATGGTCCTCGCGACTTCATGAGTTCTCCACAGAGAATTCCAATTGCGCGTTCCTTCCTTGAAGACTTCTGCGAAATGAACCAGTGTTGCTCGTCTGAAATTGGCTTCTGCAAAGTGATTTGGCTCTGTCTCTCTTTGAACACTTCAAAGGCGCTAAGCCTTCTGAGCTTTTACTTGCAAACTTGAGTCTCAGAAGGACTCCTGCATGCACTCCTTGCTGAAATCTTTCAAATACTTCTAAGTATTTGATTCTTTGACTCTGTGCACCCTCTGCAATAATAGTCCTTTACCTTTCAATCTTAGTTGATAAGTTTAAAGCCTCGACTAGCCCGCGCACACTTTGCATGGCTTCTGTGTTTCACCTGTACTTCTGCTGGAATGAGAACAACGATATCTCTCCTGAGCTTTCTGAGATAAAACTCAGAATCTTTGTTAATGCACACCTTGCAGATGTTTCACTGCACTCCTTGCAGGAACTTCTCTCACTCAAGAAGATAAAAAATTGAAACTCATTCTCTCTCTTAGACTTCAAACATTCAACATGAAATCATACATACACAGCATAGCCTCATAACAAATGCATAACAGAGAGAATAAAACAACCATAAGTATATCATTCACCATGTATAAATAGAAAACATCATAACACAATGAAATTTGAGTCAAAGCTCCATATATTAACTCAAGTGATTCTGTACATGGGTTCTTCTCTTCAACTCTCTGCTAAAGCTCTCTCCTTCTATCCTGTGATAATGTGTTAATGATCTAAAGATACAAAGATGAGGGTGTCTATATTCATTTTCCCTCCTTCTCTTCTAAACTACCTAATCTATAATTCAAATCTACCTACTTTCATTAACTGGGCTTAAATGCCTTTTACATTAATAGATGAGAGCAAATCGCTCACGATCTGTTTACAACAGCCAGACATAAATGCAAGTACGCTTCTAGCTATTACATTTATATCCGCTTCTTAATCTTTCAAAAAATTTCAAAACGTGAAAAATGTGTTGGTGCTTTTCCCAGCTGGATTCCGCATCCATGCTTGCTTGGCTGCTGATGATGCTCCTGCATCAAAAGATCTATCCAAAAAAGATAGATGAAGGTTGTGAAGTTGTAAAAGCATGAAAAATGGCTACTACTGAGCCATGAGAACCCCGTGGTAAGCCATGATCACCTAGAATATGTTGTGTTGAGGTAACAGAAGTCAGAGGGATGCCTTGGTATAGAAATTTTGAGGGAGGCCTCGTCTGTAAGGCTCGATAAATTCTTTGGAATTCTTCCTGTGCGAGAAAACCTTGGCAAGGCAAGATGGATCACCTGAGGAATTGTATAGCAGAGAAGGGGATGCTTGAGCGTGGGCCTGTGTTGGGTATGTGTTATATTCTTTGCATGAGTAGTAGTGTTTGAGCGTATGCACCGGGTGCGCAGGGGTCCAGGGGCAGCGCCCCCGATTTTTTTTTCTGCCTTGGGAAATGTGACACCTACCTTGAGAAACGTGTCATGTATTTAGGTGGTTTTTTCGGCACATGGTTTTTTGCCAATGGTTTTCTATTTCTGGTTAAGGAATTAGTGTTTTGGACCAATCCAGGTCATTGGGTTAGGGTTTTGGATTCCATTGGATCCTATATGTATATTGTATTGTAAACAATGTATGAATATAATATATGCTAGTTTTCCCGGTTTGGGTTTCCAGGGGAAAAATCTCTGTGTAATGTTTGCATTTTCCATTGTATCTTTTCTATTCCTTTTTGAATATCTATTTACAGTAGACATCTTACAAGGTTAGAATTTACAGCCTAGAGGGTGAGTGACCGCAAGGAAGAGGAGACCTTGATAGTTATTGTAAACTATTGATTGGGATCATGCACATGATGGATAGTTCTTCTTGTTCGAGAAAACCTTGGCAAGGCAAGATGGATCGCCCGAAGAACTGTATAACAGAGAAGGGGATACCCGAGCCTGGGCCTGGAGGGTGAGTGACCACAAGGAAGAGGATAATCTAATAGTTCTTGTAAAATATTGGATCAGACACACAATGGGTATGTCAAGGAAAAATAGTGAGCCTGGATAACAAGACAACCATGTGGATACAAATCCACAAATTGCATAGATAATCATTGTGCTAGATTATGAAATTTTCCTAGAAATTTTTATGCAGCAGTAAAAAAAATTCGCATGAGACTATGATTAATGTGATTGTTGTTCAAGAATTATTGAAAGCAGGTGTCGAAAATTAAGGGTCTGAAAAAGGACCTGACCGAGAAAGAAGATAAAGACTTCTAAACACAGATGATTTTAGGGGATAAATTTCGCAAATGGGTTAATTTTCTATGTTTTTTCCCAAAAACATATTCACCAATTTCCATCTTTTCTAAAAATGATTCGCCCAAATTCCATAGAATAAAATTATATTACCTTAAAAATCGCCAAAATTTTATAGAAAGTTTATTAAATCCTTAGAAATTTGAATATTTTTACAAAACTATCACCAAACATTTTACATTTTTCATATTAAGGACTAGTAAGATTAGCCCATGTTTCTATCCTTAAAATCATTCCTTCTTCTGAAGTGGTTGAATGAGAAAGGCATGACAGGTGTTATTGAGAAAGAACACCGTAGACGGTGTTCCTTTTAACGGGGGGGGATTGTAACACCCTTGTTTCCCCCAACTTGTAATTAATCATTTATTAGGGTTACCATGTTGTGGCATGGGAACAATGTAAATGTATTATTGTTTGAGTTACCACTAACTGACTATGGGGGTGAAGCCTTGAAAGTACTATCCATGATATCACTAGAGGAAAGAATGTGAAAACTATAAGAGAGGGTTCATTATATCAAATAACCCCAAATTTCCCTTTGATGAGGATATTAAACTTCCTTCGGATCCCAAGGAGAGAAATTAGTTAATGAAGAAAGGACCAGTGGTTGAATTATCAACCACCCCCATGAATGGAAGCACGGTCTAGTTGCAGAATGTCAGCCCAAAGTATAATTGGGTCTAGCAGACTAGGCTGAACCGAGTTTACTTATGACAGAAGGAACAAGATAGGAGGGAGGTGTGTGCAAGTAATGTGAGGGAATGTAAAGAGGAGAGTGGAGAATGCGAAAAACATTCCAGCAGAGAACGATCAAAGGGCCACGAGCTTGATGCGGAGAAAGCATCTGATAAACCTCATCGAGGTCGTGATAGATAAGGATATATCTGAGAGTATTCAGAGAATGGAACCTGAGTGGAAGGCCACGAGCTTGATTCTTAGGAAGCATTTGATAAACCTCACAAAAGGTGCAAAAGAGAAAGGATCGATGAGAATTGGAATAAATTCCATGGTGATATCATGGCTTGGCTCAGGGGTGGCTAGAGTGCTAAGAATGAATGCCCCTGAGCCTATGGTTGGGTGGAAGGGTGAACACCCATAGTCAGTTAGTTGGCTACCACCTGTAATAGATAAGTAATCTCATATCTTGTGTATTTAAGTGGTAATTGTGAATTAAAGTTGGATATCCTATGAATGTTGCAGGGATGGTTATGTTTTCTTAATGATTTATACTCTATCCCTTCAATTCTACCTAATTTTTTATTTAAGAAAATAAGAAATTCTCTGGCATGTACACGTAAATGCTTGAGCCCTGTAGTGTCTCAAGTTAAAATAAATGAACTGTGAGTTTGTCGACCTTGGGCATAGTTTCACGTGTTCATGTCGACACTCCCAGACATTCTGAGTCTCCTGGAGGAAGGATTTTGTTAAGCTCAGGAGAGGTAGTGCACATATGCATAGGCTCTTTGTGAGGTGGGTAGGGACTGAGAAACTCTTAAGTTCTAGAGTTGATGAATGAGCGCAAGGGGTGCACGGAAGAATTATTCTAAGTGTTAAGTTCAAGAGAAAGAGCGCAAATCTCTTAAGCCTTTCATAGCTAACAAAGCTCAGGAAGAATAGTGAGATTGAAGTATCGAAAGGGAAGGTTCCTTTGTTTGGAAGATGAATGAACGAGATCTATTCGGGAAGAGCCAACGTTTGTTGTGACAATTGGATATGGGAAAGAGCGCGAGAATTAACCCCTTGAGTCCTTTGGACTTCACGAGTTCAATGAATTAAGCGAGTTAGTCATAAGGGAGGTAAAATACCTGAAGTCCCGAAGTATCGAAGTTAATCTGGGCCTTAGATATGAGGATTCCCGGGAATCACCCCAACCATCAGATCTATGAGGTAGCCAGTCTCGTGTTGACCACTTCAGGAGAATAGAGGCTTAGTAACACCAAAACTCCCAAAGAACAAAGTGGTGAATTAATTTGGACCATGGATCTATGGATCCTTCGGGACCCCTCTTGACCATTCGATCGAGGGAATGTGGGTATTACGTCGAAAGTACGTGGGAACCCATGTGTCGAGTGACGAAGATGCCAGGTATCCTGCTCAGAGTGGCACACAATGGGGTATTAAGAGGCGGTTAGCCATGAGTTCCTTTGGAAATCCACAGAGCGACGAAGTCCATTTGTACCGTCGATCTGAGAGAGAGGATACGTGGTAAAAATCCATCGAATTTGAGTGAAATTACTCCAGGAGAAAATGAGTGTGGAGAGGTTGAACCTCCAAAATCCCAAAGAGCCGAATTGATTTGCATTTGTCGATCTGTGGGAGACATGGGTCGACAGATCACCGACTTCGAGTGAAACCACTTCGGGAGAAAAGGGGATGTGTTGAACAAGAACTCACGAAGGCCAAAAAGCCAGAGTTCATTTGAGTTGTCTGTCAGCTGAGAACAAGTGTCAGCAGATATTCCATTTCGGGAGATAGCCACTTTAGAGGAAATATGGGTAATGTGAGTTGATAAATCCTAAAGTAAATCATGACCGTCGATTTGAGTGAGAAACGCATCGACAGATAGTTGAATTTGGGTGAAATCACTCTGGGAGAAAGCAAGTGGGGAGAGGTTGAAACTCCCGAAGCCCAAAGAGAGGAAGTAATTTGTAACCATCAATCTATGGGAGACACACTTCAGTAGATCACGTACTTCATCAGTGGGGAGAAAGAAATGTGGAGTAGAAGGACGCCCGAAGTGGATCTCCACCGTTGAATTAGAGGGATGCATGGCACACAATCATTAAATTAGGAAGAAAATACTTCGAGAGAAAAGGTGGTGTGAGCGTGTGGGACTCCCAAACGCAGAAGTCCCAAAGTGGATCTGATTCATTAATTTAGATGGACGTGTAACACCTAATTGGGAACTTTGGGTATGGAGTACTTTGGAGGAAAAAGAGTTGGAGTGATCAAAACTCCTGAACGCCAAAGTCGTGAAGGAGATAATAACCGTCGATCATGAGGGGCGAGTGGCGTTCGATCGATTACTACAGGTAGTAAGTACTTCGGAGGAAAAAGGTGTAGGAATGTTCGAAACTCTTGAATGCTGAAGTGATGAACTAAATCAAGGTCGTTGAAATCCCTGAGGACACACGATGTTAGATTGTGAACTTCAGAGGTTTTCCACTCCGAAGGATTCACGTGATGGTAGTCTTGGCACCTATTGTCTTGGCGTCTGGACATAGCCTGTGGTGATATGCAAGTATAGGGGGATGAAAGAGCCTGAATAACTTGGGAAAGGATATCATCCAGCTCTGAGCTCATTTCAGAGCATGGAGATCGTGGCTGAAAAGTTCTAGAAGAGAAGAATGGAATAGAGACCCCAAATGAGGGTATTGATTCTCCTAAGAAGAGAAAAATTTTTGAGTCCCCACTGTGGGTGTGTTACAGCCTTGTAAGGCACTCTTTCTAAAATGTAACCAGACCTTGTCTCCCACCTAACCGGTGTGGTACCCAGTCTTGATCACAGTGCTGCTTGTACTTAGAATTTTATTTTTAAAAAATATCATGGACCTATTGGAGGATGTGCTGAATCTGCTCAAGGAATCTAGTGGCTTTGTTTTCCTTAGACTGAACATGGGAAGATTCATCCTGTGTGGTTGCAAGAGGTAGTGAAACATCAATGGGATCCAAGGGTTGGAATCTAAGCCCCACCTGAAATGGGCCATGGTCGGTGGAGCTATGGAGAGCCATGTTGTAGTTGTGCTGAACATAAGGATCACTCCCATCCCATGTACATGGATTCTTAGATTTGTACATGTGTAGGATGTGCACAATCATCTGATTGACAACCTCTGTCTGGCCATTGGTTTGGGGGTGGAAAGCAGTGGATTTAGTGAGCTTGGTCTCCAACAGTGACCAGAGACTCGACCAAAATGTGTTGAGGAACCTGTTGTCCCAATATGAGGTGATGGTTTGTGGTATCCCAAAATGTACCCACACCCGTTCTAAGAAGAGATTGGTAGTATCTGTCGTCGTGATGCTCTTCTTGTAGGTTGTGATAATGGCCATATTCTAAAACTGATCAACCACCACAAATACACAATCGTTATTGTGCCTGGTGGATGGAAGGCTAAACATGTAATCCATCGATATGGATTCCCAAGGCTTCTCGGGAGTAGGAAGAGGGGTGTATAAGCCTTGCTTCTTGATGGTTGTGTTGGAAATGGCACAGGTAGTGCAAGGTCTAATATAATTGTTGACGTCTTGTCTAAGTTTGGGATAATAAAAATGTTTTTGTAGAATGAACACAGTTTTCTCCATGCCAAAATGTCCTACCATCCGACTGTAGTGAGCCTCCCAAATCATATTTGCACGCTTGCTTGTGGAAACACAGAGGTGGCCTAGATGGCATAACATTCCATCATGGATGTGAAAATCAGTGATATTTTCTCTTGTACCCAAGAGTTGATAGGTGGTGGAAATGTCAGGGTCATGCTGATAAATTTGGGGCCACTCAGATGCCTCATGCCCGCAGGAATGGAGCATTGTGTTGAGTGCAACAATGGGAGGGCGACTGAGGTAGTCAATGACAAAAAAAATTCTCCCTATTTTATACTTGATGTTGAGATGGAACTGTTGTAGGTATGTGGACCAATTTTGATGGCGGTCATTCTGCAACTTCCCTTGGTATGTATGAACCACAAAGGCTTATGATCAGTGTGGATGATTGTCTCCTTTCCCAGAATGTAATGTTTCCATTGACGACGGGCTTTCATAGTGGAATACATTTCTTTTTCATAGGTGGGGTATTTCCAGATAGTATCTGAGAGTGTCTCACTATGGTAAGTTATTATATGACCATGCTGAGTTAGAACTACGCCTACAACATAGTCGAAGGCATCAGTCTCAATCTCGAGTGGTTGTTGCAGATCAGGTAAGGAGAGTACTGGAGTTGAGTACAAACGATGCTTCGTATCATCAATTCTTGTTGTTTTTCTTTCCCCCATGCGAAATTTTCCTTGCCATCACCCTTGGTTACTTGGATGAGGGCCCATACAATATGGGAGAATCCCAACATGAACCTCTAATAGAAGTTGGTAAGTTCCAAGAAGCTACGAAGCTCGGTTAGTGTGGTCGGGGCTCGCTAGTCATGAATGACTTGGATCTTAGCTGGATCCACATGTACCCCATGCTCATCAACAATGTAGCCCAAGTATTGGACCATGTTCATGCCAAAGGAGAATTTTTCCAAGTTGGCATATAGCCTGTGCGGTCGCAAAGTGAGCAAAACTTGTTGAATATGTTGCATGTGCTCCTCCCAAGTTCTACTGAAGATGAGGATGCCATCTAGATATACCACCACAAAGGAGTTGGTGATGGGTCTCAATACATCATCCATCAATATCATGAAATTTGTTGGTGCATTTGTTAATCCAAAGGGCATGACCATGCATTTGAAGAGACCTTCTTTAGATTTGAAAGTTGTTGTCCATACATCAGTTGGTTCGATGTGAACATAGTGGTAGCCATACTTTAGGTCAATATTGTTGAAGAACTTTTCCCCCTTGAGTTGGTCAAGAAGGTCATCAATTCAAGGAATTGGGTGCCAGTTTCAGACTGTGATTTTGTTTAATGATCTATAATCAATGTAGAGCCATCGGGTCTCGTCTTTCTTCTGCACCAACACAATCGGGCTTCCATAAGGGGAGGGGTTGGGTTAGATGTTCCCCTTTTGAAGCAACTCTTGGATCTAGCGCTTGATTTCATCATTTTCCATTAGCGAGCGACGAGAGATTGGTCCATTAGGCAGCATTGCACTGGGGGTTATATTAAAACAATATTACCAACTTAACGAGAACTATGACCTCAAAATGAGAAATCTATCCCAAAAAACTCATATTTTTGCATAAAAAACATGTAAATCAACCCCAAATCAAAAAGAGGTGCTACGATAGCACCATTTTTTCAAATGGGGTCAAAATTACAACATTTTTCAAGCATGACCTTCAAAACTCATACAATAGCTTAGAAAAACCTTAAAATTAACACCTAAATAAAAAAGTGATGATAACTAAAGAAAAAAGTTTTTTCTAAACGTTAAAATTATGGCTCATTTCAACCTAATTGAAACCGTGGTTTTGACAATAGATCCCTATGCCAAAAAAAAAAACCCAAAATTGGATACAAAATGGTCACATAAAATTTTATTTACTAACATTTTTCTTTTCTTCTTAAATTTGCATTGAAAAATAAATAAATAAAAAGGACAAAATCTTCGCAATTGTTTTTTTAAATGAAGCAAAAAACACATTCAAAAAAATATATTCAAAACAAAAATTATATATATAAAAAAAAAAACATTAAAAAAATGGTCGAAAATAAAGTGAAAAAAAATTAAAATTAAAAAAAAAACAATAATCTAAAAAAAATATACATATTTTTAAAAACTAATAACCAAAATAACCCTTGAAACATTAAAAAAAAATAGAAAACAAAAAAATTAAAAAACGAAAACCCAATAAAAAACTAAAAAAAGAAAGGAAATTAAAAATATATATTTAAAAAAATCTAAAATTCAAAAAAATATATATTTAAAAAAAACCCTAAACTAAAACATTATATTAAAAAATTTAAAGAAAAACAAAATTGAATGATGAAATTTAAAAATAAAATAAAAGCGCTCTCTCTCTCTATATATATATTAAACTATATATAATTTATATATATAAACTATATAATTATATGTAGTTTTTATACATAATTTATATGTTTTTAGTTTTTTTTCACTTTAGGTTTTTAAGTTTTATTTTTTATTTTTTTTAATATAAATTTGATTTTAATTTTTTTATTTTTTTTATTAATTTCAATTGTTTTATTTTTCTTATTTTTTTAGATTTTAATTTATAAAAATAAAATAAAATAATATTTTTTTGTTAAGTATTCAAATATAGTGTTATTTAATTACAATTATTTTTTATGCATTGAAGTAAAGGTAAACAATTTGTTAAAAACAACGTTTTCCACTACATTTTAAAAGTATGGAACTATAAATTAATTAAGGAGACACAATTATATGACAAATCTTAATTTTGAAAAAGTAAATGGTAAAAAATATTTTTAAGATTGAAAGAAGTATGGAAAAATGACTAAAAACACCATTGAAAAAAAAATAAAATTGAAAATAGATGAAAAATAAGTATTAAAAAAAAATATAGGGGAAATATTATGGATTAGAAAAATTAAAATATCAAAATACCACCTAAAAAGGGAGGGGGGGTGCTATCAGTAGCACCATTTTTAAAAACGAGGTAAAAAATGTGACCCTTGAAAAAATGAGAACTCAACAAAGTTCTCGTTAAGTTGGTAATATTTTTTTAATTGGATGCTTGACTTGGTAGTACATCGGTACCCTGGTGGGTGAGGAGAACATGTGTATGTACTCTTCCATAATACCATACACTTGCATTTGTTGTAAATAGAGGCTATGTGTAGAGTTCACGAATGTGGCGACAACCTTCTGCTTACTGTGAGCACATATCACAAAGAAGATGAACTTCCCATTCTGTGAATTGACCTTATTGCATTTCTTAGTAGAGATTAAAGAAATAGCAGTAGGCGACACTACCTCTGGTATCTTGTACAATTGTTTACCCAAATTAACAATAACACTGTGAGGTATAGACTCATACACAACATGTCACTTCCACAAATATGGTTGGCCTAAAAGAACATCACAAACTTCAAGGGGAACAATATCACACAATACCTAATCTTTGAAGGGCTTGATGTTGTAGGGAAGACGACATTATTTGTTGACGCAAAGATCTCATCCTTGGAAAATCCAACTGATGGTGTAGAGATACAGGTGCGGTGTTATCGACAGGTCCAACCACTTGAAGACCTATGCTAAAATAAGTTTCTTCCGACTACTGTTATCGACAATGAAATGCAGCGGAGTCCCCTTTACCCACATTTGTGAGTGAAAGAGGCGTTCCCCTTCCTCTGGTTCTTCTGGTTCGCTTGGTTGGAATTTGGTGGTAGCGATAGTGGCACTAGGTTCAACATTGATGATCCACTTCCCACTTTTTGGATTTGATTCGAAGTCAAAATTTGTCTCTGACTCAAAACCTTTCAGCTTGGCCACCAATGACCACTTGGAGCAACATTCTTCAGTGTTGTACCAAGTGATTTTATGGTATTCACACCATTTTCTCGTGTCCTTCTTCGACTTCTCATTACCCTTATTAGGTAGTGTCTTGGATTGGTTGTCCTAAGAGAAGTCATCTTTTCTTTTTCCCTTTTTTTGTAGTTTGGGGCCTCGTTTTCCCTCCTTTGGCTATGAGGATTTTGCAGATCCAAACTCTTGTCTCTTATGCTTAAATTTCCGCTCGATCTTGATAACATATCTATAAGTCACACCTAATGATGCGATGTCCAGAAACTCCATTTATATTTGAATGTATCTATGTATAAATTCACGGTATTTGAGCACCATATGTCATTCAGAGTCTTTGATACCCAATTTGGTGTGTAGGGTATGGAAAATATTGGTGAAATATGGTATTGTCTAGTCCCTTTCCTGACAGAGTGTGGTCCATCTTGTGTACTGGTCCTCATAGCTTCCAACATGGTAGTAATGTTCTTTAATGGAATACCTGAAAGAATCCCATGTGGGGGTGACTGCAAATATTACAGATTCCTCTATGGCCCTTTGCTCAGAGTGAGTATCCCAACAGTCCTTAACATGGGGGATGGCTTTGGGGAGTGAAAAAGTAATATTTTCTCTGCCAAAAAAATTGTGGATCGAAAAATACTCTTCGAGCATATTCAAACATGTATCTACAACATCCGCATCTATCTGTATTTAAAATAAGGGAATATCAAAATTTACGTGTACCTTGAAGGGGGTTGCATGTCCACTTGATGAAGATGTTTCTCTTGTGGGAAGTCGCCAAAGAATCTGTGCAAAGTTGTCCATCATTTCGTTCCTTTGTCCTGCAAGGGCTTCCTCGAACAAAATTTTAAAGGGATATCATGCTCCATCATCTTTATTCTAATCCCCCATGGATTTTTGTCGAGCTCAGCATGGCCGATCTTTCAAAGGTTCGACTGGTTCGAGTCCCAACTTCTTGTACCCAAATTTTGTCGGGGACATGCACAGAGAAAAATAAATGAAGAGCAGACCGCTCTAATACCACTGATATGGATTTCTGAGAAGAATGAAAGGAATAACATATGGAATACAATAACAAAGAGATACTGAGAACAAGAAAATATATCCAATGAACAATAACTTCTATTGAGTAAATAAAATAGGTTGAAACTGTAAAAATGCAGAACTGAAAACAACTTGCTCGAATGGTGGTAGCTATCTCTGAGAAGAGATGTGGCTGCTACATGCATCTGTCTAAGAATGTTAAGAACCAAACATCAATATAGCATAGAAAATCCTCAGGAAACGTACTCAACGCCTTGAAAAAGAGATAATTTCAGATAATAAGACTCTTTGAGGGGTCAACCTCCTTTTACCCCACTTAAATGTTCAAGTACAAGATGATTCAAAAAGAAAATGTCTCCTTGGTAGATATAGGAGACTAGGAGGTATAATTACAACTAATCACCTAAAG
>ML782961.1:387768-417302 GCA_009831015.1 Picea engelmannii | reverse complement strand
GTCATCCTCGCTTGAGTCAAAGGTGGTTACGACTAGATTTTGAAGCAATTTTAGGAAGACGCATGCATTCCATGTTGTTTAACTTGCTCTTATACATTAGCTATCTATTCATATCTATGCTTTCAATGGGGGAAAGGAATTCCTCTAAGAGGAGGATGGGATAGGGAATATTTCCTTTATTTTAAGATTATAGGGTATAAAAGTCTTTTCGATTTTCTCTATCTTTCTCTAGGATTCACGAGAGATACTACAACCCTAGACTTCACATCCATATAGAATAACAGGTGTAACAAGAGTCTCAAAGAGGAGTTTCTTCTTATCCCAAATCCAAAGGTCTGCTGATTTACAATTGTTTTCAAGCCCATAATAAGCTTTCCATCCCCCAATAATTCATTTTCTCAATTATATTATATATAATATATATTATATATTTAACCAAAATATATAATATATATTTTATGTATTTATAATTTATATATTATATATATAACCAAAAACTATATTTGCGGCCATTGTAAGTGATCTCCATATTCCAACTTCCCTCAACCATTATAACTAATATCCATATACTGACTTCCCTTGCTCGAGAGTATATACTGTCTTCCCTAGCTCCTGTATCGAGAGTATCCCGACTTCCCTATCTCTCATCTTAACATAGATCACTCTCGATCGGATATCTACACATCCCTAGCTCCCATCATGACATATCAGACTCTCCATCAGATATCCCGATAGCCCTAGACCGACTAGCCCAGCTCAATAAAGGAGACAAAGGATATATCCTAGCTCGACAGAGGAGAAATAGGAGATAGAGGAGCACCCCGACTTGATATCAGAGTGATACCACAAAAATCGGTAAGTGAATCCTCCCATCTATGTGATACGTATTTTAGTGATTCACAAAGAAAGGAATTCAATTCCATAGAAATCGTTTCATGAACAAATCAGTAAACTACAAATTTTCCCAATCCATGTAACTTTGTTTTGAATCACATTTCAACTAATGAGTTATCGTTTGATGAGGAAATATCCAAAGGGTAATTGATCTTTGGACACTCTTTCCATAGTTAAGTTCTATATGAAAGGAATTAGGTTATAACTGGTGTTAATGTTTGTTAAATGAATTGTTAACTACTCGTGGGGATGCATATATTTCTTGTCCCTAGTGCACATTGCTATTAAAAAAAATCCGAGTTACCAAGGAATGTGCAATAGGGCTAGTGATTCCCAATTTTATTGAATCCGTCTTGGAAATGGTCAATATTTAGGAGCAAGAGGAGAAGTTAGAGTATAAAGTCCCTCCTCATTGTCTTTGTCAAAAGAAGAATTATCATCCATACAAACGAAACAATATTAGAATAATAATAATAATAAGTTGATGAATGAGTAAGTGAAAAATTGACTCGCTAGCCAAAGATGGCACAAAAATCAAACTAGGTTCACAAGCCAAAAAACAATATTAAACTAAACATCTCTAGTGAGAATCACCTTTTTAGTGTGGTGTACATAAAGGCGATGACATTTTACTTCCTCTAAATCACCAACAATAATACAATTTTACTCTTGAGCCATAAAAATTTATTCTTCTCATTGAGAATGTGAGCCTAAGCATCATAGACAAGCAAATGGAATTTTCTAACATATGGATTATTTTTACTCCATGATTCTTCTAATATTACAATATGCACAACCTTAGTAGGAGTGTGGTTCAGTATGTAGTTGGCACAATTAATGGCTTTGGCCCAAAACTTAGGGGGAATATTACTAGATTGAATAATGTAGTTAGCCATTTCCTTTAAGGTTGGATGCTTTCTCTTGACCACACCATTCTAGTGTGATGTACAAGGGACAATGTGTGTTCTAGTAAAAAATAAAATGAACTTCTTGTTAACATATTAGCCTCCATTTTTTTTAATCCTAGTATATGCATGTGATGACTAGATTATTTTTAAACTAGGGCCTATAAGGCCAAAAAATTAGTAAAAACTTCAGTTTTACAACTAAGAAAATAAACCTAAGTCTTCCTAGAAAAACCATCAATGTATCGATGACTGGAAAAGGAAAATGGCCACAAAAGTCACTCTAAACCAACTCCAAAAGTGTTGATGCATGCCAATAGGAATCTTTGTCAAAACTATCCCATTCATGCCTTATGAGAACACAATAGAACAAACATCATCTTTGTAGCAAACTAGAGGAAGACCGCACATCGTTTCTTACTTGCATAACTTTTGTAGTGAGTAGTAATTAAGTGTCCAAACCACTTATGCCAAATTTGAGTGACAAAAACATAAGAAAGTGATTATGACCCAAATTTGTCAAGCTTATGTAGTCTGGAGAAAATCTCGGCTCTTCTTGAAGCTATTACATGTTAAGGATTATGCAAATATTTGATTATAATACTATGTGGTGAAAAATATATAGTTTTTCCAACATCAAAATTTGTTATCTGACAAATGGATATAATATTGCATGAGAGATAAACAACACAAAGTACATTGTTAAAACCACGAACATCTATCTAAACAAAACCTTGATCCTAAGAATCCTAAGGAACTATTAACAACAATTAAAATATACTTGATATTACAATTATAGCGTAGAAAATATGGCGTTTTCAATATCCATATGACATGAGTCCCTGAAATTTGAAATCCAATCATCTATCAAACAAGCTTCTACATTGAAGCTATAGGTAGAAAACAATGGCCTAAGATTTAGAAAAAGAATGAGAAGAAGGAGGAGGTTCAAGTTGGATGATGTGGTGATTCATGGTTTCTCCCAACTCTTCCATACTTTTGCATCAATGTGATTCAATATTTCCATCACATAATCCATAAAAGTTATAATGCTTTCTAATCTTCTCTCCCTTGAGCTTTGATCCTTGACCTAGATTTGGAGGAATAGGATACTGATTGGGTTTGGGACCCTTATTCCTTATTGGACTGCTTCTTCCTGGAACGTTGATTCTACTGCATCATTGAGGCCTTATTCTCGTTATCCATATAAATGACATAAATGTGCAAGAGATTATCCTACTCTAAGATTATTTGATCACAAAATTATTAAAGCTAGGCATTTTATAAGTGGCTCCAAAGGATTCTTTTATAGAATAAAATGGAAAAAACAAAAATTGAGTAACATTCACCAATTTTTATAAAGGATGGAAATTTAAATTGATCATCAAACTTCTCCAAACTACAATATGGAAGAAAATTTCTTGAGTCTTAAACCTTGAGATATAATCTTAAATTTGATCAAAGTTGGCAAGATCAAAAGTAATCAGCTCATTCTCAAGCTAATGAGTTTGAATTTCATTTTATTCACCAAACAATTACATAGGTTTGGTCCAAGATTCTTCTGGTTTGTCAATCCCTTGTAGGTGAAACTCCATATCTCTATAAATAGACATGCTAAAGATTCCATGGGATTCATCATTTTTTTTCCAATTGTCTTCCTTTAAGGCATTCAAAGGTGAAACTTTTGTTTCTAAAGTAATCCTCCACAATTCCCTACTTCTCGACTAATCTTCCATGCAGGACTTTCATGATAAATAATTATTCCTATTTAAGCATATTTCATTAGAATTATCCATATTGAAGAATGTAATCAAATGAATACAAACATAAAACTAACTACATCACTACAAAGTATATGAAAATTAACACACATTAAAAAATAATGTCACTTGGAAAGGTGCCCAAATGACCAAGACACATGATTTAGTAGTTCTAAAATTAAATATTAGAGAGGATCTTATGAGAAAACTAATAACAATGAGAATTTCCTATTGAAAATTATACAAACCAATTACACTAGTGCATAAAGAATGAAAAAACATGTTCTTTACAAAAATACTTGCACTGAAAACAAACTCGGAATGAGAAAGTTGTGATCATTTGATAAATCACCTTAAAAAAATGAAATCCCAAAAGAAAGAGAGGGTTCTTCTAGAGGTCAAGATGGAATTATTGATTGGTCATGTTGACATGTTAGATAATGTGGTCAAAATATGGTGTGGAACTCTCTAGTGATGTGCTAGGTTGATGGCATGGCAACGTGATAGCGTGAAACTCATTTCGAGGGGTTGGAAACTCTAAAGAAGATGGTCAACCCATATGGTAGGATCTGACCGGAAGGGGTGAATCCCCAACTTAATGGTCCTCAAAAACAATGAGTGGTCATGGATTGTATTATGCCAATGAGGCAACAAGTGATCACATATAAAGGGGAAAAGGAGCCGCTATACAATATGCTCATTTATAAAATGAAGAATCCACCAAGGGTTGTAAACCATGGCTTGAGCCAAAACAAAATTAAAGAGTGCCAAGTCCAAGGGAGGAGTAGGAGGCTCATAAGATGAGATATGAAATAACTCGACCTTCAAAAGAACGCACCCTGTAATAAGAAAATATTCATAGTTTTTATAACCACAAAATCGAAATAGGTCAAACCATGAGAAACACCAAAACCTTGCTATAAAACTCAAAAATTGGCCAAAAATGATTTAAATAAAAAAAATCATAAACCAAAGTTCTTATACAATTCAAAATGGACGTCCAATAATTGATGAATCAACATCTTCAAATCTTAGGCATACAAAGGCCTTTGTGAGTGAAATGAAATGTATACCCATTGAAAAGGATTTTCAGATGTAATGGAATAGTTAGATTTCCTCCAAAGTGTATGCATTTTTTTGAAATAGAATCACAACCCCAAATATTGATCAGCGAAAAATGAGAGCTCCACAAGTTTGGATTTAGATTTAGATGAAGGTTTGTGAATCTCTTCAAATACTTAACACAACTATATTTCTCTTTGAAAAAAATAGACTTAATCACACGAGTGCTCTAATACCGTATTGGGAAATCACATGTGAGATATTCTTGGTGTTTGGCTAGCGATTCCTTTAACAAAGGAAACAATTTTCAAGTATATCCTCGAGGACCTCTTCCAGGTATCCCTTGTCAAACCTTTGTATTTTCTCCTTCAAGTGTCAATTCTCCTCTTAGATCTACACATTAATGTCCCTTATGTCTTCCAACCTTTCTCTTTTCAATTCCTTACCCATGTTGGGTATACCTTCTCCTCAAAGTGTTGGGAACTTATTCAATGTCATTGTTTCAACCACTCTCATACCATTGTGATCCACAAATGGTAGGCCTATCACAACTGATTTGTCTTAACGAGACATATCTTCATTGCAAAATAAGAAATGTGAAAGTCTTTGCAATTACTCTCGACTGAAGATCAAGCTTCTTAAATGTGAATTCATTACCATGAATAAATGGCTTTGTACAAATCCGGTTTCACTGCTCGATTTACTTGGTTGTGATGCCAAGGCCAATGCCCAAAAATATTGTAGGAAAACTATATTCTACATCAAATATTCAAACCCAACAATTGAAAATTACTCATTTTCCCATTCATAACATTTAGTCAAAGAAATAAACAAGATGCCTGGTGCTTTGTTCTTACCATTTTCATTTCCAATTCAATCATATCATCACTAACTACATTTTCTCATTCGATGGATTGTAGGTACAACCAAACAAGTACCTATCATACCTATCATACTGAAGCGAGGGAATTTTTGGAGGGAGGGAGGAAAGTGTTATGACATCCAACACATCTAACATGGAGATATAAAATAGAGGTGAAAAGGTCAAAAGAAAATTATGTAGGCACATGGAATTATTTCTTCCTGTAGGAGGTTCATGTTCATATGAGGATGAGAGCATAGGTGACATCGAGGTTCCTTTGAGGTACAAAAATCTACTGAGACCATGGGTACCCAATGAAATTCCTCAGTTGGATAATGACTTCTGTGTCAATGAGAGGATTTATCCCATTTCCCCATAGTCCATACATGGTCTGGGCATATTCTCCATGGATGGCATAAAGGTGAAAGATGGATGAATTGTTGATTTTATGGAGTATGTCAAACCATGCTACAACTATGGATATTGGTTGAGTTTGGTATGATATATTCCAAGTATGCGGAGGTATGCAGTTGTTGCAAATTACATACAACTAAAAGACAATGATCACAATAAGGGAGAAATGGTGTATATTGATGGAGGGCCAAAGGCATCGGGAAATATTGCAAGGATTATTAATAGTACAAGACCAAGGACAACAATAAAGCAACCCAATTGTATATTTGAGGGGCATGAAGGAAATCAAATATTCACATGTGTAGTGAAAACAATAGTTTTAGGGGAAGAGTTGTTGATCAATTATGATTTGAATCGAATCAATGGAAGAGCTGCTATTATGGGGGTAAACATGTTCTACCATTATACCAAACCTGTCATTAATGTTTTTATTTTTATATCTAAAACATACATTTTAATATCCCATGCTTCTTAGATTATTTTCTAACATTCTAAATTGTCATGCATTTTATAATGTGGCAAGGTGATCATGGGAAGGCACTGGCTAGCTCGGATCAGGTATAACAATGATTTTCATATCAATTATTGCTTACAATAATTTGATTAACATGTTTATTTGTTGATATAGATGAGCACACCGCTGGAGTAGGATGATCTATGGAATGAAATATAGTATTTCGTCAACCCAGTGGAAGCAATTAAAAAGACCTTGAAAAAGGAAAATATGGAATACATTGAATTGGCTAGGTCTAAGCCACTTATAGAGGAGTGAAAAAAAAGGATGGAAATTTTAATATATGATATAGAACAATTTGGGGTAAGTGAAATTTAAAAAAAAAAAGACCATTTCAAATATATATTGATTTATGAATTTTTTGTTTGTTATCATTATATGCGCAATACTCTAACATTTTCATTCTATAGGCAATTTTTCATCTGACGAGACAACCTGGTCATGGGCAGGTTGTTGGTGGAAGTGATGCAAAGACCCCACAATGTCCTAGCACGAGCCACATAATTGTGAGGCTATTTACCTCTCTGTATCTGGCTCAGAGGACCGAAACTATGGAGGGCCATGAGACACCCCCATGACACATGCTAGAACATGCTCATGAAGGTCTACAAGATGAATATCATGCATGTATTGGTTCTATGTAGCTAGATCTACATTGTTATCCCGGGAAAACACGTGTTCAAATCTTGGGAACACTCTCCATCAACTTGCTGGTGGAAGACAACTTGGTTCCCTTGAAGATACAATAAATCCTAGGTATTTTTGAATATGTTAAATTGTTCCTACCATTTGATGGAAACCTACATATTTCATATTATTTCAATATAATTATCATATTGTTTTTCAAGAAACAATATTTTTTATAGGACCTTGTACAACAAGGATCCAAAGATCTATAAGCCCACCATTTGCACATGGTGGAATGCCAAGAATAAAGATTTGAAAAATAATCTTATAGACCATTGGTCGGCCTCTTTGGTGATATATTCAACAAGTTTGAAGCCACCTCGAGGGATGGTACATATTTGAAATATATCAGAGATCAATATAGGTTTTAATTGAAAAATTACCCTGAGTATGATTGTTCTTTGGCTATTCCCGAGAGGATATGAAAAAATATACAGGAGGATGCAAAGGAGAGCACATTGAGAAGCGAACGAAAGACACCACCTAGCCCTAGAAGTTAATATATGATATTTTGAAGTGAATATGCTAAATTTTGTTTATTTCTACAAAAAAAATATCGATATCTTGTAACATACTTGAAACTTTTCATAGGATCCCATACACATCAAAAGAAAGAAAGAAAACATTAGATAAACATGGAAAACTCAAACTTGGCCAAGGTGGTTACTTGAGATTAAAATATAGAATTGTAATTACCAAATACTTTATTCATATTATACAATATATCATCATGAAAATTTTATCTAATTTCAGCCACTAAGAAAAAATCTATATTTTATTCCATGTGATGCAGGGGGATAAATTCAATAGTGATGCCACAAAACATGAATTGATGCTTGGCTTCAATTTTGACTTTCAAGTTGTGGTGGAAAATAAACAAAGGAACAGATCCAAGACACAATTTGACCCTTCAAATGAGTTGGTAAATAAAATGAAAAGATTGCAGTTGTGGATTACTTGTCCAATATATTGAAAATTGATTAATTATGTCTCTATTTATTTTATGTAGGAAAGTAACACTAGTTCATTTGATAGTGGTGGAAAACAACACTGTGATACTAGTGGTTTGCAAACCCATGATCACAATATTCCTTTATTTAAAATAAAATGTATAATATGATGATTATAAATATTTCCCTTAGATGGTGTACTTATAACTTTTCTTGTTTCAATGACAAAGCATGCAGATGAGGGTGCTCAGAGAGGAGAGGAACCAATGACAATCCAACCAATGGTTTCCACTACTCCTCCAGGTAAAAGACATAGTAATGATATTCGTACTAATAAAACATTATTGTGAATAATAACTAACCATGCCCTTTTAATGCTTTTTGTTATTGTAGTGGATGCCCCTATAGTGCATCAATGTCCACATCCTGCTACTAGAAGTAGTAGAATGCTTGATATGACCCATCACCTTCCAACAACAGAACAAGACCCAATAGTTGAATCTTGGGATCGAGATGACCTTGATGATGATACACTCATGAATTTTATAAAAAATAAGAAACAAAAAAGATGTGTTTGTACATATTTTCAAGATAAATTTTATTAATATAAATTATTGATTGTACAATTTTTTTGTTTTTCTAGTTGTGTGTGGACCTTATATGTTTTGTATACATGTAAATTCTTGATTTTATTTAACTTTAATTCTTGTTTTTCTACTTGTTATGCATTATTGGGTATGGGGAATTGACAGTGATATGAAGGGGGGAGGGACCAAACGAGCTTCCAACTTCACGTGGTTGGTCATGTTTAGTAGAGAATAAATTGTTCTCAAAACCAAATGGAGCTCCTTCATGAAGTATTCCCTTTTAGTATTTCTAGAGAATCGTACATCTTTAATTATTATTCAATCATATAACATTTAATTATGTTTGTCAAATACAAGCTCATTAATGTTTAGTTATTATTCATTCATTTAAACTATTATTTTGTTTGACAAATGCATGTCTGAAGGGCGGTCACCTCCATGATCCACAATGCATTTTCGACAAGGTTTATGCTTCCCATGTTTTTCTAGTCCTTCCTTATTTTTTATTGATGTGTCTGGGAGCCTACGAAAAGAAACCAACGAAAGAATAGAAAACATGAGAAGCACATGAATCTTTGCGAATATTGGACAACTTAATGGTGAAGATTGGACATGGAACAACTTAAGGGAAAATATTGGACATGGAGCACCCTAAACATGCTCTACTGAGAAATTGGCTCTTTTCCAGTTTCAATGATGGAGGATCAAGTATACTATGTTTTCCGCAACTGTCATTTCTGGTATTTTATAGTTTTTTATTGGGTTGTCTATCCCTATTCATATTTATTGACCAGATGCTTATTATTGCTACAACTAGGTGACCATGTAACTAGCCTAAATGAATTTGCTTTGTTTGTGATTTTTATGTCTATTTCATTGTCGAAACAATTTCCAACCATAAATATTCATGCAAGCACATGGATTTCGTTTTTTTAATTAATCATTATAGTTGTAAGAAAAAAATAGGACAAAGTTAAACAAAATTTTGTATATGTATTTTCTGTATTAACAACAATATATTAACCATTTACAAAAGTTCATATTTTTTTTATATTTTTTTGTTTGTATTTGCGTTTTATAATGGCAAGAAAATCAGTTTTTAGTGACAGTAATTCATGATTTACTCAACCTATGTGAAGTAACCAAGGGAAAGGAAAATAAAGTTGTAATTGCAAGTAACATCATGTATGTATAGTCGTATCATGTCAATGATTTGATCTGTTTTACCTATTGAAGCATCAAGTATGTTTTTTCTAAACTAATGCAATTTTTGGTCAACTAAATAGGTATGTAGTTGGACAATATCCAAGATTTTTGAGGGCACATTGGAAAATTTTGAAAAATGTTGTCAACAATTTTTTTGAATTCATGCACAAGACTCACCCTGGAGTGCAGGTGAAATCTCTTAGCTTACAAGCCAAATTAGTTCTGGAAAGGGTCATTTTCATTTGGTTTGATTGTGTCTTTCTTACATGTTATTGGCACGTAGGTTTTTCCCATGATCACCCAACCATGCCCTCTAATTAGAATTGGATATTCTCTTGTGGATGTACTTTGGAAATGAATATATCAAAGGTTATGATATACATATGGTATGTTGTATCATCCACCATTCAACTCATTGTAATGGTCATTGTGGGTGGAACTCGATATATGTTTGATTATGGATTATATGGTGCACGTGGTATATTAGAGTTTGTGCATTGAATGATCCTGATCCAATAATTCTTGAGCTTTATAAAAAATATTTGATTTGATTGCTTTGTCCTTAGCTCGGGATCTTTTCTAGCCTACCAACATTTGGTGATCTTTTATGATAATATGTGGATGTAATTTTGTCTATGTGGCCCTTATTTAGATTAAGGTGGGATGTTGAGATTGTTGAGATAATTTGTATAATATTCACTCATGGCTATGTGATATCCTACTTTGTGAGTAGTGGAGGCTCTTAACAAGTCGACATGTGGGTAGTTACACCATTATTACACTTTTAATTATTTTATTGTAATTTGGGGCTATGTCGACCTAACATCCTCTTCACAGTAGGTGTATTAAATGACTGGAGTGTTATAAATACACCAAATCCATAATTTGTAATATCATCACATTCAAGTGAGTTTAATCATTCTTTTTACTAAGGGAACCTACACCAATTGATTGTACTTGTGTTTCACCCTTTTGAAGTTTTTTGTGGCATTGCTATTTTTAGCTTGTTTATTGGATTGGGGATTGTTGGAGAATCCATAATGGCTCCTCTACCTCATGATATCTAAAACATTGTATTGGACCCAGGTCCTAGATCGAAAGATATGAAATAATTTTACCATGAGTGATTACAATGTCGAGGACATCATGTATATGTCCTTAGGAACCTTCCCTAGAGTTATGACTCTTATTAATAACAATTTGTTCTTGTTGTTATGCATTAATGATATTATTAAGTGATCATTATCTATACTACAAAGTTGTAAATCCATCTTTTTCTTGTCCTCTGTGGGAAAGGGATTTTGAGGTTATAGGACAATTGTCTTGTGCTTGTGGTTATATGGAAAAAATGTGGAGTCACATGCTAGTTATAGTTTGGCGCATAAAAAATGGTAATGATAATGTTGAATTATTGGAAAATGGGCTTTGTAGGAGGCTTGGTTGGTCTCATGGATTTCCTTATGGGTGAAAAATTATCCACTCACATGCAACACTAGATTTAGTCATTGCATACATGTAGTTTCTGATATATATATATATATTACTTACTCGGAAAAAAAAATGTTATTTTAATTCCAGGAAGAATCCAAAATACAATCTTCATTTTGCATCTTGTGCATAGATAAATATTGTACTATTTGTACTGACCATGAGATATCTACCAGAGTGGATATCCAAAAACAAAAGACTCTTTTCATGTGGTGAGAACTATAAAACTGATAGTAGCTTAATACTTTCAACAAACTACTGATCAAAATATTGTTCTTGATTGAAATAACAAAATAAATCCCTCCTATAGACTCATCAATACTCATAAAGATGAGAAGTCCTATAGGACACTAAATTCCCTTCTCTATATTCTACTTTAGTAATATAATCCTAGAGCTAACCTAGAGGTGATCATCACTAACTAAATTCCCTTCTCTATATTCTACTTGCTATAGAGTCTTCCACTGTATTATGCTTCATGTACATATGTTCAAAAGTGATCACCTGGAAGTGGCTAGCTAACTCCTATAGATGCAAAGCCAGCGGAATTAAACCCGATTTGTGAATCTGAATTTGATCTTTCATCCACTGAATGGTAAGTGCTAAATTCCCAAATACCTGAAGAATCATGCTCAAGTATATATATGAAAAAATACAACTATTTTTGGAGTTAAGGGATGACCTTATTGTTTTCCCTCCTTACACATGTAGAAATTTGATGCATGATCTATGAATTCCCTCAGGTTAGTTTTAGGTGGGTTCTCATAGATTTTGGGTTGAGACTAAAAACTACCTTCAATTGTTGGACATGACCTATCAACTTGCTACTTACAGGGGCTTGAAATGTAGTTGCATCTAATTTTTTGGTATCCACTTTATTATGAGATTAATTTTTTTTGTGGTCGAACCTCATTTTCTTCAAATTTTTCTTATAACCAAAATAAAGAGTACACTATACCAAGTATTGATAATGAGAGAAATAACAAAAGTTTGGGAGAATTTTCAAACCCATGGTTAGAACACATCTGTAATTTTCTCATTGATAATTTCCCTTTTCATCAAAGTTGTCTTGTATCCAAAATATATATTACACTATACCAAGCACTGATAATGAGAGAAATAAAAAAAGGTTGGGGTATTTTTCACAGCCATGGTTAGAAAACACCTGCAATTTATGAAAATAGATGGATGAAGACATATCCATATAATAATACCCATGAGTAATATTTTTTCATTGATAAAAGAATGGATTGATTACAAGTGGGGCAGATAGCTTTTAATACAACTCTCATTATAACATCTCTCCAATAACATAGTAGTGAATAATTAATGCATATATCTAACACCTATCGACTAAATTAAGGATGAATCTTTAATATGAGTAATCTCCTATAGTTTCACCAATAATATATAATCATACAAAACATCCAATTGATTTTGTACCATTACACTCACTCCCTTCTTGGTTGTTGTGTGCTAAAATCCATGGTAGGTATCGACATTAGGAATGATTGAGCATTTCTCAATTGGATCTTGGGACTTGTGGATGACATTATCATTATATTGATATTCATGGTGCTCTTCTATTAAAGAGGCATTGACTTCACTGATGGAAGAGGTGGGATACAGGGAAAATACAAACTTTTTCCTACATGATGTGGAAGAGGAGGATAAAGAGAATTATCTTGGCCACCATAGTGAAAAGTTGGCGATTTATTTTGGGCTTATCAACACAACTCCTGGGATGCATCTATGAGTCATCAATAATCTTTGTGTTTGTGGTGACTGTCATATTTCTATCAAGTTTATCTCTAACATTTTCAATCATGAGATTATAGTTAGGGATGCTATCTGTTTTCATCATTTTAAGGATGGGTTTCCTTCTTGTGGATATTATTGGTGAACTATCATCTAAAAAAACCAGGGGTTTTATCATCAGTCTCCTAGTGTCTAGAAGGTATGTGAAAACGATCTCTTATGTTTCTTGGAACTGAGAAAGAAGTGGATTGGCTTCCAAATTGTAACATCCCCATCATTACGACCAAATGTGACGCAAACAAGTGCAATTTTTTTTTTAAAGAAGGAAGGAAATCAATGACAACAATCAATCAACACAACTTGATGACGAACACAACTTGTGCATTCATGCAAAATAAAACGACAACCCAACATACTATCACATCATGCAATTGGATGAAACATGTGATAATCAATAGACAGATAAAAATGGATACTCGCACGACACAAGCAAGACAACACCTACAATCTAGAGGACAACATCGACAACCCAACACATCCGCTTCGATGACCAGTAACTAGAAAACTCTAGGACGCGCAAAACCAATCGCATTAAGGAATTACAGAACCAAGTACCAACATCAATTACAATAAACAATATGCCTGCATCGGGAAGCAAAAGACTCTGGCCAGGTTATCATTCTCATCTATCCATCAGGGCATGCAATGATCCCCTCATCAGGAATCATGTCGTCACAAGGCGATAGGAGAGACAGTAACCAAGGTGCAATATAACATATCTAGACCAATAACCCAAGAAAAATCCAACATTCTAGGAGACCAAATTAACTGTCAAAAATACATGAAGACTAAACCCAAGCACCCAATCGGCAAGTCAACAAGACACAAGGGAAATTTGACTACTATAACAATCATACATCACCTTAAATTCCAAAGAAATTCTACATCAACATGGTTAATGGCGCCAAGGAATATAATCTTTAACCAATCATACCTCACATTAATTTCCTAAATCCACATGAGTCATACATTCCTTAAACTGATCTTTCTTTACCATTTATGGAATAACTACTTTTTTTTTTTGCATTAAATAGTGAACTAAAATATGCACTTAACATAATCAATACTAATACTAGTGTAATGAGGAATGTAATGATGAACTACACTGTGTTCGCATAGTAAGAAATATATTCTTTTATAAGTACTAGTTATTGGACATGGTGACACTTGTCTACATCAATCTGTACACATTAAAAATAATTATTATCAAACAAAAGTTCATTAAATATAAAAATTGTTGTCTATTTAAAAATGATTGTCTATTAAATATACACTATTCTTGTCTATTAAATGTATGATATCATTGTCTAGAAAATACATGCTATTTTTGTCTGTTAAATATACACTATGGATTTCTATTAAATGTATGATATCGTTGTCTAGTAAATACATACTATTACTATCTATTAATTATACGATATGGATGTCTATTAAATGCATGATATTGTTGTCTAGTACATACATACTATTACTGTCTATTAAATATACGCTATGGATGTCTATTAAATGCATGATATCACTTTGTATGTATTGTTGGGTAAATAACAATTATTGTCAACAATATTAAATCGCTATCCATGATATTAAATCACTATTGAAGATATTGCTATCCCTAATATTAAATCGCTATCCATAATATTTTTGTTAATTAATTAAGATTTACTATCATACAATCGTTTTCATACACTAAATATGATGTTGTTACCCATGATATGGGTATTGTTGTTAATACAATCATTGTCATACAGTATATACAATCGTTGTCTAATAATAATATTTATGTCCATTAATGTTCGCTGTCAACAAAATCAATATCTTTGTCCATTAATGAATCTATGTTTAACAATGATATCATTGTCCATATATATATAGATCGTTGTTAGTCAATCATTATTACTAAAAAGGAAAATCGTTGTCATACACAACATACAACACAACAATTACAAACACAACAATTACAGAGTCACAAAAATGAAACTATTACACAGTCATAAAATGCAACTATTACACAGTCATAACGTAACTATAAATTTGTTGTCATTCAGTGTATAAACGTTGTCTATTAATATTACTATCATAGATATTATAAACACCCCAACAACAAGTAAAAACGATTTTGGGTAAAAACAAATTGGGTAAAATGAATTGGGTAAAACAAATTTGGGTAAAAACAAATTTGGTAAAAATGATTTGTGATTTTTGGGTAAAAATGAATTTACGATTTTTGGGTAAAAGAAAATTTGGTAAAAACAATTTCCTCAGAGATTAATACTTTAGATATTAATCATTCAGCATTAATCTCAGTTAAACGTAAAGATACTCACTCAAAACGCATATATTTTACCAATAAAAAAACGCAAAGAATTACCATCTGAAAATGTTGGGATTTACCAATAAAAAGTGCATATGTTTACCATTCGAAAAAGATAGGATTTATCAATCAAAACATAGAGATAAAATTCCGGGAAGGATGCAGGGATTATGCATAAATAAAAATGCAAAGATCAAAGATTAATCATAAGAGAAAAACACAGAGATAAGGGATAGATAGTTGGGAGAAAATTTATCCTCCACTTATTATCCATGCACATGAAAACAAGGCATTTAAATCTCAGTCTTAAACACTGGAGTGAATATAGTCGATTAGACTCCTGGCCGACTACTCAGGCATAGACTAATAAATTAAAGGATAAGGGAGAGAAGATAAAAACATAATTTTTCTTCATATTAAATCAATAAAAACAAACGCAGAGAATTCATTAAAATCAGAGTTTGGGTTTGCCATGGGAAATCAATTCAAAACAAAGAGATCATAAGGCTGGGATGAATTTAAGTTCTTTGATCATAAAACGCTGGGCTCATCAAGACAAATAGCTGAAGGATAAAATGAAATCTTTGGATAATGTTATGTTGATTAAACATAAACTTTAACACAGTAGAAGTACACTACTGAAGGTGCAGGAACAACATTTAAACTACCATTCAATACAAATATACACATGCGTAACGTAGAAAAATGAGAAATATCTGAATTCGTTGTCCCGTGCGTGCTCCATCCATCTCCCGCTTGCCGACTGATGTGACCTCACGGGTACCTCCCAGCGAATGCTAGGGTAACTCTTCTTCCCCCTGATCCCCCCAAGCCACAAAGGGGCCACACACACAATACCAGAGAATGCTAGAACCTACCTTGCCTCGCAAGGTCGAGCTACCACTCATTACCCGAGCTGGGTATCCAAACTCCCATAAGAGAAAGTTCAGTCAAGATGAAATTTTAGTAGCATATCGTTACACAAAAAGATATGATCCATACTCCTCCTCTAGCCTTTTTATAGAGTTTTTAAGTAATTAGTTTCCCAAATTCTCATTAAATTCCTTTTTCATTTAATTAATTTCGAAAAACCTCCCTCGTACATGACATGTCACCTGATCCCCTAGTTGCACCAAAAAATCAATTTTATTAATTAATTAAATATTCCTATTTCCCTCACCCACCTAAAAGCATTCCTAAAAATGATCCTCGATGTCCCAATATACCCTTACAATTCTTAAATGACTTACGCTTTACTTAATTCCTAGTTGAGTTCATAAATAGAAAGTCCCATAGGCTAGATTACTTACTAAGTTAGTCATTCAACTTTTTCTTTATGTTTCCCCTTTTCTTTACGTTTCCCTTTTTCCTTAAGTTTCCTATTTCTTTTAAGTTTCTCCCTTTTTCCTTTTTAACTAAAAAAATCAATTTAGCAAGTGTAGATAAAACAACCATTTACCCCTTTTCCTTTTTAATTAAAAAATAATTTATCAAGTGTAGATAAAAACAACCATTTACCCTCTTTTATTTTTTAACTAAAAATTAAATTAGCAAAAGTAGATAAAAACAACCATTACCCCCTTTTTTTTAAATTTAATTCTCCAATATAATTTTTTTTTTTTTACTTTAATAAATAAAGTTTGAATTTCTTTACCCCCTTCTTGTTATATGTCTAAATATTTTTGTTCAGGGGTTTTGCTTAGACCTAGGTTTTACATTAACTAGTTTGGGAAACATTTTTTAGGGAAAACAATTGTTTTTAAACTTTACTTATCATATCGTTCATTTTAAGGCCGACTAGGTCCTAAGGAGGAATAGTTTTCTAGGCAATATGTTTATTCACTTACTAGTTAAAATCACGACATGCCCTTCAAGATGCACTACATGCTCCAAGGGTGCCACTCACCTCTTTTCATTTTCTTTGCGTGACATTCCCTTCAAGATGCACCATGTGCTCCAAGGGTGCCACTTGCTTCTTTCCGTTTTCTTTGTGCGATGTGCCCTTCAGGACGCACCACGTGCTCCAAGGGTGCCACTCACCTCTTGACTGAATTTGGTAGACATCAAACCCCTGGAGTCAATACTTTGCCAGGTGATCTTGTGGGAGACTAAGGGTCTATAAGGAATAAGTCCCCTGCCTTATTGTGCACCCTTTAGAATCATCATGAGCGACTGCCACAGTCTGCCCTCATGGCATCGTGGGTCTTATCGAACTAGGTAATCGTTAACCTATAGTTCGAGCCATGGAGGGAGTGCTAGTAGGCTATGGTAGGGCTGCTGCCACACCTCTCCATCAAAGTATCTGTTTATCGTGCATGACCTATCTACTCCACGTGCGAGTCTGATCGGCAAGCTATCGTCATCCTACATCCATCAACGAATCATGTCAGCAATAATAATCAATCATCATAACATCTAATCATATGTACATATGTCACATTGACAACATTCAAACCCTAATTTTCCACTCCCTGACTTGATCCAGAGTCCAAGGGGTTTCATCGATGCTTCTGCATCCTCAATTTCTAGATTCTTGCAAACTCAGGAGAACCCAATCAATAACACATGTCTATGTAAATACAACAAAATAACATATCATCAAATCCATAATATCTCATAATCATAATCAAAACGACCAATAATGTAATAACCCAGATCACTTGCAAGCAAGTGTCCTCAAAGAATAAGTTTGTTCAATGCACGCAAAAGTGGGATGTTACAGAAAGTTCATCGAGGATTAGAGTTTCCTAGCATTTATACCTAATGGACTTATGGAGTGTGGTTTAAATATTTCATCGGATGAGTTGCAATTTTAGGAACTGTAGATGTTTTGAAGAACAAATCATGGAACCATGATTCTTTGGATTTTTTTGTGTGTCGGTTGCTACCAGGAGTTTGAGTACATTGGGCCATCAAGAAGAACTATAGAATCACCAAACTATTAAGAAAGGTTATAGGAATCCAACCACATGTAAACTCATATGATGTAGTTGCTAAATAAGAATCCCTGATCCAACAACAGTTGAAAACAAATTGTTTTGAACAAAAGGGGCTCTCTTTTCTTAGTGCAAAAGGACTTTCTTCCTAACTTCAACCCCCATAGATATGACTTCCATACTTTTCTCAGTAAGAGACTAGAGCTGCTACTTAACTATAGGAGTTGTAGAAAATGCTAAAATAAATTTACAGTCCCATGGTTTTACAGACCTATCTCAATATTTAACCACTAGAAAGGCATATAGGATGTGCCAATCTATTGAGAGGACATTTTAGGAAGTTGCAATAATTCAGAATAATAAAAAAACACAAGTGTCTTTAAAAAAATCTACATTGTTGCTTCTATAGAAAGTCCCTAGTCCTCCAACAATCTCTAGAAATAAATTCTCTAGACATTAGGATCTTTTTCTTTTTCAATGGGAGATTTGCGTTTTTTTTGCCAGCATTTCCTTTGGTCTATGGAGGATTTTAAAATCAAAGCAGACTTACCCTCAAGAAACCAGGCATCACGTCCTACTTCACTTTGAATGTGAATATGATGGGACCATGAATACATTGAAACACATGCATGTTCATCAATTTAGTGCCATTGATGAACATGGTACTCTCTATGAAAAAAAAAAGTTACAAGAGAATTTGAATTCTCATATTTACAGCATGGGTGATTCTTTTCAATTTCTATATGTGTTACTTGATTTGTACATAAGCATTTCAAGGAGGGGTCTCAAGTTCCATATTTTATTGTAGACAAACACATTTTTAGTAAGCTTCATATCATTTCACAACTAGTGTTGAACTCAAACATTATAGGATTCTTAATTTCATTTGCCATAACCCAAGTTTCAATTTGTATTCTATGGGTTCATTATTTTAGGGGGTAACCTGCACTGTAGAAACATTTTATGTGAGGGCAATCATTAATAAATTAGTTTCATGCAAATGTTAAAATTAAAATTTCTGATCTAAAAAATGTACATATTCATGATAAATGCAGAGAATAACTAGATAAATATTGGATCTACTCTCTCTACATAAATTCAAACCCTCCAACCAAGCTATTATGCAATTACTAGGTTAAAACATGAGGGTTCTATTTATGTTGATACAAAGGAACCATTCCTGAAATGTACGGAATAAAATAAGTGTGTGAAGGGTGGATCAAATTAGATTTAGTTTGAGAAGGAATCCTTTGATCATATCTTTATGAAAGCATTGTCCGAAGGTCCATCATTTTCACCCTCAATGGTGCATAGGAAGGAAATTCTCATTTTTTTGTTTTATATCACTTCATTATCAACTATGTTGCATGAGTTTATGGAATGTGGATATGTTTGGTACATTGGTACGAGTATCCTGTACATTTGGAATCTTCACCCAGATTTGCAGAAAACAACATGCTGGGAGTGGCAATAATATATTTTAAAAAATCTTAAAATATACAAATAAATAAATATTTACGGATAGATAAATAGATATATAAAGTAAGTTTTCTAAAATTGAAATAGAATATAATTGATTAATTTCATAACTTAAACTATTTTAGCCTTTCAAGCCTCTAGTAGTGGTCATGTATTTAGTCCTTGTAAATTTTCTCACACCCCTATGTCCATGTTCAGATATACAAAGATTGAGTTTATGTGACATTAAATCAACCGTCTACTAATTATACATGACTACATATAATATATATTTAGTTCCATGGTATGATTTATAAATTTGTCCTGCAACTTCATCCCACTTTATAAGTTTGCTAAAACAATTATTGCTAATAGTGCCAACATCTATTATTTCTCTGAAGAGGGGTTAGTACTTTGGGTGCCTTTACCTTTTTTTAGATGATAACAACAAAATATTTTCATGCGAATGAATTGGTTGTTTCAACTAATATCAAAATTTCAGAGTCTTTGTTATTTTGAATTTGATGTTCCTTTATGATCCTAAATTGTTATATCAAATATCAATAGGAATAATTTGAGATAGCTATAAAAATCTAAGACATAATTAGAGTTGTTCAATATCTTATTACTAGTGTAGAAAGTTCCATGTGTTCAATATATGATAGAGATAAATAGATAAGAGGGGAAATCCCTCTTAATTCATATAACCTTGAAAAAATAAAAAATGGTATGATTGATAGATTCAATTAATTTTATTTTTGGTATGAGAAACAACAATGATTCGACTGATTTTTGGCACTGTTTATTAGGATTTCGGGCTCCAAATGGTTGGGCGCTTGTAGAATATCCTTTATTATCGATGAGCTTCTTGAATATTCTTAACAGATAAGAAGATTCTACAATATCCTAAGAAAAGGAAGTGCCCAAATCATGTTGCACAACTGAGAGGGGGGGTGAATCAATTGTCACCATGCTTAAACAATTATGCTTATTTTAAATTCTTTGAATAGCACTTAATGACAATCACAATAATGTAGGAAAGTAAGCAATAGAACATTCAACATCATTGTCACATATGAAATCTACAGAGATAGATGTTTCCTGAGGAAACCCATAAAGGGTAAAAAAATCTTCTTCTTTATATGATAAGTAATCTTTACATTCTTTACATTATCATACATATGAGCACCAACTCAGAATGAGGCTACAACCTCTATTTTGCAAGCAACAACTTGTTGAGAGCACCAACTCTCTATTTTATCTAGCACTTACTAGAAGGAAGCACCAACTCCCTGGTTTCTCTACCATCCACTAGAAAGAAGAACCAACTCCTTGAGTGTTCTAGCACCAACTGGATGGAAGCACCAACTTCCAGTAACACAGGCACCAACCTGTATAACAGAGAACAACAGTTCTCCCTTGCACCACCCCGCCACCCTGGTTTCTCTGGCTGCAACCAGATGGAAGCTACAACTCCCTTTGTTCAAGCACCCACTTGAACCTTTGAGGACAATAGTCCTCCCTAGCACCTCCCTAGCACCCTAAAATATAAATATTTGCTATTATGACTTATTACAGTGATATAAAGTTCTTCAATGGCTTATCAGTCTCATCACTATTCTGCTACACTGCGCTGCTCTGTCTGCATCAGTGTCTTCTACACACTCCTTGCACTTTATGTTCTTTTTCCTTTTATGCTCTCTATGCCATGTCCCTTCAATGCACCATTCCCCTTCTGTACATTTTTGCTGCTACGCTTTTCCTCTTTCTTCACACCTGAATCACACCCAATAACGACCCCCATTTCTTCTTTGCTCAACATTCTTATAGTCTCTGTGCACCTTGTGCATGCAATCTTCTTCTCTCTCTTCCATCCTCTACGCTCCCCATCTCCTCCACATCGGGGTGTTTTCTCCACTTCACTCTTCCACTGCTATCCCATCTCCTGTGTGCCACATCATCTCTCTTTGTTCTACATTTCCTGTTGATTGTGAGTGCTCTGCCTGATCATCATTGTAACTCTTCAGCTTCTCTGGTGGTTCCACTCATGCATCCATCATCACTGGGTGTTATATCAAGATTCCTCATCTTCTTTGAAGTTGAGACTCTTCTTCTTCTTTGTCATAGACGAGCTCATCCTCTGGCAGAAACCATCATTTGTTTCTAGTAGTTTCACTGTGAAGTGCAACAATATCCCTCTGATCTTATTCAAATTCATCTGCACCATTGAATTGACTTAATTGAATATTGCATTCATTTCTCCATTTCTCACTTTGGCATTTCTACAATCCTATTGTGTGTCATCTCGACTCTCCAAGTCACGATCTCTGAAACTCCGAAAAAAGATCTTGCCACTTCAATATTTTCTCTACAACTCTTCGACCATGTGACTATGAGAGGTGACCGAGTGCTTATCCATATAGTGCTTTCACAATTTCTCTTTTTGACACTTCAGTGTTCCTGTGGCAATGAGTTCTTGATGCTCCATGTCCCGGTATCCAAAGCTCTGAAATGAAGCTTGGTTGCACTAGCTCCGATCATTTCGGCATTTCACATTTCAGCCTTTCACGATTTCGCATGTCACGAATTCTTGTTGCGAGTTCGAGAGGTTAGGGAATCCCATTCCTTTGACTTTGCAGTCAGTGAAATGACAACCTATCGCCATGTGTCCTATGGACCCAACGGTCTAGATCTTGTCGTGAATTCGACACTTCACGATCCTTCCTTGTGCCTGATTCAGGATTTCAGCGTTTCGCATTTTGCCGCTTCGGGACTCTTGTGATGAAGAGTCTCATCACTTGACTCTTCCAACTCCCGGTATCCAAATCTCTAAAATGGAGTCGGATCAACGATCCACACTCTAGATGATTCAACGGTCCAGATCTCTTCGTGATTTCACACATCGTGATTTCGACATTCTTGACATGAGAGTTCTTGACAACTCCACCTCCTGGTCTACGAAACTCCAAAATGGAGTCAGCTCAACTTTTCATCTTTTATCACTTCATAAATTCGAGATCCTTGTTGTGAGAGTCGTTGAAATCTCCAACTCCCGATATCCGAACCTCCGGTATGGAGTCTTTGACATTTCGAGATTTCGCATTTCGCTTCTTCGAGACTCCTGTAGTAAGAGTTCTTGACATCCCCAACTCCCAGTATCTAAAATCCCGGTAGCCAAAACTTTGAAATGGAGTCTGATCAACGCTTCGATCTTGCCTTTCAATCGCTATTGTTCTTCCTTGCCTGCCTGTCTGCTGATCTTCCTTGTCTGCCTGTTTGTCATCATTGTTGTTGTTCTTTCCATCAATGATAAGCACGCTCTTCTTGTAAACATGCCAACAATATCCCCCTTTGGCATTGATGGCAACCCTGAACGGCTGCACTCATCTGTTTGGACCTCCAATTATAGCATTCGGTCCGGACCACTCCTTTTCTCCCCCCTTTGACATCAATGTCAAAGAAAACACGCTCCCCCTGAGCTGTTGCAGTATTTTGAGGAGGTATTAGAAGTTCAACCAATACAAACTCCCCCTAACAGGATGGACTTTCTTAGATGTGAGATGGGATGACACCCAACTTTTTTCGGAGATATTCAAATGGTGTCTTCGCTAGGGGTTTAGTAAAGATGTTTGCAATTTGTTCTATGGTCGGGATGTAATGGACCTGAACAATCTGATTGGTGACTTGCTCTCTTAGAAAATGGTATTTTATGGGAATATGCTTGGTCTTGGAGTGGAATACAGGATTCTTGGACACACTGATGGCACTAGTGTTATCACAATGGATTGGGATTGATACAGTGTATTTTACCTCCAAGTATGCAAGTGTCTAAATCATCCATAATATCTAAGTGCAATAGGTAGCAACATCAATGTACTCTGCCTCTGAAGTTGATAAAGAAATGGAACCTTTCTTTTTACTAAGCCATGCTACTAATGAGTCACCCAGGAAAAATGCTCCTCCACTGGTGCTTTTTCTCTCATCAACACAGTTTGCCCAATCTACATTTGAATAAGAAGTTAACTGAAAATTCTGATTTCTGGGATACCACAGACCATAAGTCATTGTTTCTTTCAAATACTTGAATATCCTTTTGACAACTAGAAAATGACTCTGTTTAGGTGCAGACTAATATCTTCCTACCATTCCAACAACATGCATTATATCTGGGCGAGATGTTGTGATGTACAATAGGCTGCCTATCATTGACCTATACAAACTTTGATCAACATCAGGTGAGTCATCATCCTTGCTTAATTTTCATCCAGTAACCATAGGTGTGCCCACAGGTTTAGAATCTTCCATTTGAAACCTTTTCAACATTTCTCTTAGATATTTTTCTTGAGAAATGAACATCCCTTCAGACCTCTGAGTAATTTGTAGACCAAGAAAAAATGACAATTCACCTATCATAGACATTTCAAACTTAGAATCCATGGTAGAAGAAAACCATTATACCAAAGAATCCTTATTACATCTGAAGATGATGTCATCTACATAGACCAACACAATGAGAAAATCATTACCCTCTGTTTTGATACATAGATTGTTGTCTATTTTTCCTCTCTTGAACCCTTTGTCTTTGAGATATGTATCCAGTCTATGATACCAGGCACAAGGGGCTTGTTTTAACCCATATAAAGTTTTCTTTAGATTGCATACTAAGTCAAGGTTATCAAACAGTTCAAAACCCTCTGGTTGTTCCATATAGACTTCTTCATTTAAATATCCATTTAGAAAAGATGACTTAACATCCATTTGATAAACTTTAAACCTTTTATGACAAGCATAGGCAAGAAATATTCTGATAGCTTCTAATCTTGCTACGGGTGCAAAATTTTCATCAAAATCCAGTCCTTCTACTTGAGCATAGCCTTTACAGACCAATCTTGCTTTATTCCTGACAACTTGTCTATGCTCATTCAACTTATTCTTAAAGATCCATTTGGAACCAATGATAATTTTACCTTCAGGTCTATGAACCATCTCCCATGTATTTTTTTTCTCAATCTGATCAAGTTCATCATTCATTTCTTTAATCCAATGGTCATCTTTGCTAGCTTCATTAAAATTATTGGGTTCCGGCATGAATATGAAAGCTATATGTGATTTCTCAGTATTTTTTATTATCTTTCTCTTGGTTTGTACACCTTTGTCTTTTTCACCAATTATTTGACTTGTAGGATGATTCTTTTGAGTGATTCTAGAGGAGGAATTTGAAGTTTCCTGCTAATTTGAGTCTATCTGCGTATCTATGTCTTCATCTGATTCAGAATCTTCATTTTCTAATTCTTGGACCTGTTCATCTTCAGCTTTAGCTGTGTCCTCTGTAGAAGACTCATTACTGTACACCTCTCTTGCTGGGATTCCTTCATCAACTTTTACGTCAATACAGACAACCATTTTATGCAGCCTCTTATTATAGCATCTATAACCTTTACTATTTGTAGTGTACCCTAAGAATATACCTTCATCATCCCTGTCATCATATTTGCCAAGGTTCTCATCATTATTCTTTATGTAACATTTACTCTCAAAGACTTTGAAGTGTTTGATTGAGGTAGGTCTCCCATACCACAGTTCATAAGGTGTCTTGTCACTTTGTGGTCTGAGGTGGGCTTTGTTAAGAACGTGGACTGTTGTGTGTATTTCTTCTACCCAGTAGGTTTGACCAATGTTCTTCTCATTCATCATTGACCTGGCCATTTCCTGCACTGTTTTGTTTTGCCTCTCAACTACTCCATTTTGTTGTGGATTTCTTGGGATTGTGTATTCTCTCTTGATCCCATGCTTATCACAAAATTCCTTGAAATCACTTGACATAAACTCTCCTCCTCGGTCTGATCTTACTGCCTTTAACCTCTTGCCTGTTTGAGTCTCAGTTAAAGCCTTAAATATTTTAAACTTCTCAAATGCTTCAACTTTTTCCTTGAGAAAGGCAACCCAAGTAAGTCTGGAGTAATCATCAATAATCAACATGAAGCAGTTTTCTTTCCCTATTCCTTCTTGTCTTGATGGTCCACATAAATCCATATGAACTAGTTGGAGTGGTTTCTCTATTGAAGTAAAGCTCTTGGACTTAAACTGTGTCTTGGTTAGCTTTCCTACTTGGCAGGGTTTACACATTGAATCTTGGGGCTTTGATATTCTTGGAAGATCTTTTACTGCCTCAAGATTTTTGAGTTTGATTAGGTGGTCAAAGTTTAGATGTCTAAGTCTCCTATGCCATAACCAACTTTCATCATGTTTGCTTAGATGACACTCTTCTCTATTTTCTTTCAGCACATATACGTTATTTTCTGTCCTTATGCCTTTAGCCACCACTTGTCTTGAGTTTACATGCTTTATTTTGCAGTCCTTGGATGTGAACACCACTTCACATCCTCTGTCACACATTTGACTTACACTGAGAAAATTATGTTTCAGCCCATCTACAAGTAGAACATCTTGGGCTTTTCCTTTTCCATTACTTAAACTCACCATCCCTTTTCCCTTTATTTTACCTAGAGCATTGTTTCCAAAGGTTACGTTTCTTGATTTGTTTTCACTTAGAGATAGAAACTTACCTTTTTATCCCGTCATATGTTTGGAGAATCCACTGTCTATATACCAAGGGTTCATTTTTCTTTGAGTTGACAACACTAATCCACACTTGTCACTTTCTTTCTTCTTCCAAACCTTGACATTTTCAGCAGTGGAATTCAAATCTGGTTCATAGTTCATTAATCGACAGTCAACATATTTATGTCCATAGTTATGATAGATGTAGCATTCAATATCATTGTTCAATAGGTCAAAGTTATTGTTGCAGTGTTGTCTACTCATGATTGTTGATTAATTCTTGACCTCCTTAGTTGCATGTCTCTAGACTTAATTTGGCAATTTGCAAACTGTGAAGGTTTGTAACTTGGTTATATCATTCTTTGTTGTGGCAAGTATTTATTCCTTTGAAATCTTAATTGCTCATGTCTAAGTCTTAAGGAACAATTTACAGCTTTGTGACCAAAGTTAGAACAGTAGAAACAATATCCATAGAAAAATTCTTTGTACCTGGAAAATGGTTGTCTTCTTTGAGCAAATCGATTTCTTTCATGCTGATAACATCTTTCAGCAGGGATCACATTATTTGTTTGTTCTACAGATTCAGTCCTGGCACCTTTTTCTTTACTCATCCTGGGCAGCTGATTGTCTTCCTTTGTTTCTATAGGTTTGTTGTTTTCATTGGTTGTAGATTTGACAAACTTGATGGGTTCTTCGTTTCTTGGCTTACCAATACTTGATCCCTCTTCATAACCTAAACTAGTTTTTAGCTTTGGATTCCTTTGCTGATTCAGAATGGTGGCTAATCCTTCTGA
Organism: Picea engelmannii; assembly: GCA_009831015.1. Classification (NCBI taxonomy): domain Eukaryota; kingdom Viridiplantae; phylum Streptophyta; class Pinopsida; order Pinales; family Pinaceae; genus Picea; species Picea engelmannii. Next base: position 390,095 of record ML782961.1, on the reverse strand, counting down.
GGCTTTGATACTTGACAGATTATGATGATACAAGGCTTGAAACTTCTCCAACTCTTTCCTAGTTTTCACTACTTCTTCTTCCAGAGATTTACATCTTGCCTTCCTTTATAATAACTGTTGTTTCAGAATGTCCTCGATTTTCTTTGCCTCTTCTAATTCTACTTTTAGCAAGGCAAAGTCTTCATCAGGCTGTTTACTATCTTTCATGAACTATGTCAGCAATTGTTTTTTCTTTCTGTTCTTAATTCTGAGTCTGTCAATCTCTTCCAGTGTACTGATCAGTTCTCCTTCCATATCAACCACAACCTCTTCTTCATTAGCCTCACTTCCTGTGCTTTTATTATCATAATCCTCTTTGTCCATAAGTATGAAGTCATTTAGTTTATCTTCAATAGAGGAGTCATTGTCTTCATCATCTGAAGGATCATCATCATTGTTTACACAAAGACTTTTCTTCTTAAAATTATTCTCTTTAAAGAAATTTTTGTGTTTGTGCTTCTCCTGATCATCACATGTTTGATCCTTTCCTTTGTGAGGAAATTTATTTGCAAAATGATCTATCTTATCATAGTCGAAACATTTGAAAGGAAGTTTACCTTTGTATTTTCCTGATCCCTTCTTCAGTCTCTTCACAAATTTTTCTTCAATTTCATCAGGCTCAGAATCCTCATTCTTGTCTGCTTTAAATGATGCTTCTCTATAGGTGGGTTTATCTTTACCTATTCTCATTTCATATGCATTCAATGTTCCTAGAATTTGATCAAACTCCAAGGTTTTTAGATCATTAAGTTCTTCTATAGGAGAAACCTTCGGGTTGAACCTATCTGGTAGAGATCTCAAAATTTTCTGAACTAATGAAGGTTCCTCAATTTTTTCACCAAGTGATTTCATTGCATTTACTAGTTCTTCAACTCTCAGAAAGTATTTTCCAATAGTTTCATCTTCTTTCATCTTCATCTATTCGAACTGTACTCTGTAGATTTGAAGCTTGGCTTCCTTTACCTTTTCATTACCTTCATAATTGATAATGAGTTTGTCCCACATTTCTTTGGCAGTTCCTAGGTGCATAACTTTTACGAATTCTTCTTTTGGAAGCCTACTCAAGATAGCATTCATAGCCTTAGCGTTGAAGCTAAATTCTAGCTCGGCATCCTTATTAGCTAGTACAACTAGCTTTACATAACCAGTATCTACCACATCCCAAACATCTGCACCTAAATCCATTATGTAAGTTCTCATTCTAACTTTCTAGAAGGAAAAGTTTGTTCCATTGAACAGAGGGGCCTTATTGGTAGAATTTCCTTCATGACTTGACAGGTTTAAGCTCTAGGATATACCCTTAGATGAAAGGGGTCAGATCTGATACCAATTGTTGCACAATTGAGAGAGGGGGTGAATCAGTTGTCATCGTGCTTAAACAATTATGCTTATTTCAAAATCATTTGCCGGAGAATCCACAGTTGGTGTCATTTTGTCATCGACGTTTCGAATCCGGATCTGGATTCATCATCAGGACTAATCGTCAATTAGAGAGCTAGCTGATCTTAGTCATTAATAGTGTATACGCAGGACAGTAAATAGGATAACTAGGTCGGCTAAATGTAACCCTAATTTTGAGCTAATTAAAAACAAATTAATTATTAATAAATTTAAATGTAACTTTTAATAGTGAATAATATAAATAATTAAAGATTATAATAAATATAAATAATTTAAAGTTTTTTAGGGTTAGAAGGAGTTTAAATATATTATATTACTTAATAGTATTTTGTTTTACATTTTAATTTTTAATAGAGATTAAGGAATTAATAAATTAAGATGATTAGTGATAATTATTAATATATCGTGAGTGATTTTTTATAGATGTTGATATCTCTAAATAGGTATAAAGTTCTAGGGTTTTTGTGGTATTTGTTTTGTCGTGTTTTTGTTTATAACCTAATAATCTAATGATAATTAGTAATAATAATTAATATAACATAAGTGATTTCTAAATTATCACTAAATTATGTTATATTAATTATTATTACTAATTATCATTAGATTATTAGGTTATAAACAAAAACATTAGATTATTAGGTTATAAACAAAAACACTACAAAACAAATACTACAAAACCCCTAGAACTTTATACCTATTTAGAGATATCAACATCTATAAAAAATCACTCACGATATATTAATGATTATCACTAATCATCTTAATTTATTAATTCCTTAATCTCTATTAAAAATTAAAATGTAAAACAAAATACTATTAAGTAATATAATATATTTAAACTCCTTCTAACCCTAAAAAACTTTAAATTATTTATATTTATTATAATC
>ML782961.1:373965-387718 GCA_009831015.1 Picea engelmannii | reverse complement strand
ATCTCTATTAAAAATTAAAATGTAAAACAAAATACTATTAAGTAATATAATATATTTAAACTCCTTCTAACCCTAAAAAACTTTAAATTATTTATATTTATTATAATCTTTAATTATTTATATTATTCACTATTAAAAGTTACGTTTAAATATATTAATAATTAATTTGTTTTTAATTAGCTCTGAATTAGGGTTACATTTAACCGACCTTGTTATCCTATTTACGGTCCTGCATATACACTATTAATGACTAAGATCAGCTAGCTCTCTAATTGACGATTAGTCCTGATGATGAATCTAGATCCAGATTCGAAACGTCGATGACAAAATGACACCAACTGTGGATTCTCTGGCAAATGATTTTAAAATTCCTCACCACAGAAATCTGAAAACAGTAATTATGCTTATTTTAAATTCTTTGAAGATCACTTAATGACAATCATAATAATGCAGGAAAGTAAGCAATAGAACATTCAACATCATTGTCACATATGAAATCTACAGAGACAGATATTTCCCGAGAAAACCCATAAAGGGTAAAAAACTCTTCTTCTTTATATGATAAGTAATCTTTACATTCTTTACATTATCATACATATGAGCACCAACTCATAATGAGGCTACAACCTCTATTTTGCAAGCAACAACTTGCTGAGAGCACCAACTCTCTGTTTTCTCTAGCACCTACTAGAAGGAAGCACCAACTCCCTGGTTTCTCTAGCACCCACTAGAAGGAAGCACCAACTCCCTGAGTGTTCCAGCACCAACTAGATGGAAGCACCAACTTCCAGTCACACAAGCACCAACCTGTATAACAGAGAACAACAGTTCTCCCTTGCACAACCCTGCCACCCTGGTTTCTCTGGCTGCAACCAGATGGAAGATACAACTCCCTTTGTTCAAGAACCCACTTGAATCTCTGAGGACAAAAATGCTCCCTAGCACCTCCCTACCACCCTGAAATATAAATCTTTTCTATTATGACTTATTACAGTGATATAAAGTTCTTTAATGTCTTACCGATCTCATCACTATTTTGCTACACTGCGTTGCTCAGTCTGCATCAGTGTCTTCTGCACACTCCTTGCGCTTTATGTTCTTTTTCCTTTTATGCTCTCTGTGCCATGTCCCTTCAATGCACCATTCCCCTTATGTACATTTTTGCTGCTGCACTCTGCCTCCTTCACACCTCAATCACACCTAATAATGACCCCCATTTCTTCTTTGTTCAACATTCTTATAGTCTCTATGCACCTTGTGCATGCAATCTCCTTCTCTCTCTTCCATCCTCTATGCCCCCAATCTCCTTGACATCGAGGTGTTTTCTCCACTTCACTCTTCCACTGCTATCCCATCTCCTGTGTGCCACATCATCTCTCTCTGTTCTGCATCTCATGTTGATTGTGAGTGCTCTGCCTGATCATCATGGTAACTCTTCAGCTTCTCTAGCGGTTCCACTCACGCATCCATCATCACTAGGTGTTATATCGAGATTTTTCAGCTTCTCTGGCAGTTGATACTATTCGTCTTCTCTTTCATAGATGAGCTCATCTTCCGGTAGAAACCATCATTTGTTTCTAGCAGTTACACTGTGAAGTGAAACAGTAGCCCTCTGATCTTATTCAAATTCATTTGCACCGTTGAATTGACTTCATTGAATCTTGCATTCATTTCGCCATTTCACACTTTGGCATTTTGGAAATCTTGTTGTGTGGCATCTCGACTCTCCAAGTAACGATCTCTGAACTCCGAAAAAGGATCTTGCCGCTTCAAGCTTTTCTCTACAACTCTTCGACCATGTGACTACGAGAGGTGACTGAGCACTTATCCATATAGTGATTTCGCGATTTCACTTTTTGGCACTTCGGTGTTCCTGTGGTGATGAGTTCTTGATGCTCCATGTCCTGGTATCCAAAGCTCTGAAATGGAGCTTGGTTGCACTAGCTCCGATCATTTCAGCATTTCACATTTCGGCCTTTCGCTATTTCGCATGTCGCGAATTCCTGTTGCGAGTTCGAGAGGTTAGGGAACCCCATTCCTTTGAATTTGCAGTCGATGAAATGACGATTTGTTGTCACGTGTCCTATGGACCCAATGGTCTAGATCTTGTCATGAATTAGACACTTCACGTGCCTTCCTTGTGCCTGATTTGGGATTTCGACGTTTCACATTTCTTCGCTTTGGGACTCTTGTGATGAAGAGTCTCGTCACCTTACTCTTCCAACTCTCGGTATCCAAAGCTATAAAATGGATTCGGAACAACGGTCCACACTCTAGATGATTCGATGGTCCAGATCTCTTCGTGACTTCGCACATTGCGATTTCAACATTCTTGATGTGAGAGTTCTTGAAAACTCCACCTCCCGGTCTACAAAACTTTGAAATGTAGTCATCTCAACTTTTCGGCTTTTCGCACTTCGCAACTTTGAGATTCCTGTTGTGAGAGTCCTTGACATATCCAACTCCCGATATCCGAACCTCCGGTATGGAGTCTTTGACATTTCACAATTTCGTATTTTGCGACTTTGGGTTTCGCTACTTCGAGGCTCCTGTCATAAGAGTTCTTGACATTCCCAACTCCCAGTATCCAAAATCCTGGTAGCCAAAACTCCGAAATGGAGTCTGATCAACGCTTCGATCTTGCCTTTCAATCGTTGTTGTTCTTCCTTGCCTGCCTGTCTGATGATCTTCCTTGTCTTCCTGTTTGTCATCGTTGCTATTGTTATTTCCATCAATGACAAGCACGCTCTTCTTGTAAACATGACAACAAATAAAACTCCCAAAAAGTTTTTGAAAAGTTCCCAAGCTCCCAAAGAAACTTCGAACAAAAAGGGTGCATTTTCAACAAACTCCAAAGCTCCCAAAAGTGGGGGTACATTGGGTAAAAGACCCCCAAAACAACACCTGAGAGTGGTACTCATGCAATTATGATTATCAGACATGATAATATCTTTGCAAAAACCAAACACTAGCCAAGAAAGCATCATTTTTCTTAGATATGTACACATTGTAACATGTGTAATTTTAGTCTACATTCTTGATTGATACAAATGTATAGCAAGGGCCAATATTAAGATCAATTCAAGTGTTATGTTTGTGCCAACAAGGCCTTGTAATATACTATTAGATATGCCTCACATGATGCTTATTATTACTATAGAGAAATCTATAATAAAGTTGATATAAACATTTCTACATTTCTTACGGTTGTGAAGAATATAGACCAAATCATATTTTTTGCAACCTAGTATTTGACATTTTGTTAGAATGATCACTTACCAGTTAACCAATATGACTAACAATAAGAAGCTTCCTGGAAATGGGAAACTCACTATTGATTTAAGTTTACAAATACAACTCCCAATCTATGTATCCATGTTTGAAATCTAAATTATCAATGCATACAACTTGTAGGCAAGTTTGTATTCATGATTTCATCATATATCTATAGCAGATGAAGTCCATTTCTATGATTTTATTATTTAGTCTTATGAGGAAAAATGAGTACAAATGCTAAGTGAAAAAAACAAGAATACATATATTTTACTATAAGTATATAACATTAAAAAATCTATGCCATTATGGATAATAATGTTGTCCACATTCCACACTGTATTATCTCCCCTAATTATTAGAAGATTGGTTGTCACTTTATACATTATGTTGACCACTTCCAAAGTCTGTGTGTATTGTACAGACTTTAATTATTTAAATATGGATACTGATTACACCAAGGCACACTCTGTGATTGGGTAATCTGGAATTTAATTCAAATCATTGTATATTCCTATTACCCTATGAATGTTTCCATGTATCTTGAACATGCCAACTTGGCTCCACTGTCTTTAAATTTCAGATCCTCATTTCAGTAAGGCTTAGCTCTATGAGAATATAAAATACATGAGATCACCCTTAATGTGTATGTGCATTATTTGAATCCTTATTTTTTTTATGAATTTCACAATTATCTCCCCTACAAGCCTTTCATCACACACACACACAAACACACACATTTAAAAAAAGTATAGATAGTCGTCGGACCATCGATGAATCCTTTCTTGATGGTTCGACTAACATGGATTTTTCCTCCTGAGACAAAAAGTCAGACACACAACCTTGTCATCAATTTTTCATCGAACGTTTATCAATTGTTTTTCAAAGGTTGGTCAATTTTTCGTCAAAGTTTTGTGAAATTTTCATTGCAGGTTTGTCAATGTTTCGTCTCATGTTTTTCAATTTTTTGTCGAAGTTTCGACTAACGTGTACTTTTCATCCCAAACAAAAAATGTCGGACATACAACATTCTCGTCATTTTTTCATTGAATGTTTGTCAATTTTTCATCGAAGGTTTGCTACTTGTTCGTCATGAGTTATCACTTTTTCATCCAAATTTTGTCACTATTTCATCGATATTTTGACTAACAAGTGACGGCCAAGTGATGTGAGTGTGACGAACTGATTGGGGTACATTAGTCACTCTTACGACGAATTGGTTCGTCAGTATTGTGACAAACTTTGAATGTCATAATTGTGACGAAGATGATGCGACAAAAGAATGATTGTTTCCTTCGTCATACTTGTGATGATTTGGTGACAAACATGCATTGGTAAATCGTCCAAAAAAGGACACAATGTACTAGTTGATAATAGAGAAGATGAACCTAAATTTTGTTGTCTTATAAATCTACAATCACTCCTTCAACAATTAATTCTCTGTCACCCAAATATTATATAAATCCTATAACTGGAATTGCAATAGTTACATCTAGGTATCACAATGGTTATAAATCATTGTTAAAAAAATAAATTGTTGTGTCACGACGTTTTTGCAAGAAGGGGGAAAAATAAAATCACGGTCAACCAGGAAAACAAGGGAATCGCTAGATTGACACACATGATAATCATTGTAAAAAGAATCATGGATATCACTGTATTTAACACCAAGAGATTCATTGTAATTAACATGAAATTAAAATCATGGACCCCCCCTTCAATTAAAACACAGAGGAATCGCATGGATAAACAATCCAAACGCAGGAGAAAAGAAAAACGCAGCCAAGTCAATCACTGTCCCTTTAAAGGAATTCATAGAGTTACATCAACCAAGTGTTGGGTTACACCATGGAGTTGGTGGAGTTAAAAACATGATAAATCTGAGCCACAAACTAGAATCGTAGAGTAAAAAAATGAAGTAGATACTATTGCAAAGATTAAATTGTTGTCTAAACAATCTGCAGCTATCCTTTAAATCGACTCACTGTCCAAAAATCTGATTTCTGTGTAAAATATATACTAAAGTGGATTAAAATGCTAAGATAGACTAGCTCGATGCCCAACACAACGTAGTCACTAAAGTCTAAAAATGCAGGCACTCCATTAAATTTTTTAGAAAGAGGCACATTTTCGTTGTGATTCCATGAATAAACTCGTTGTCATTTAGATGAACTAGATGGGTAAGAGAAGGATGAATTCATTGTATAAATGGACAAAAAATAAAATCGCCCACGAGTGCTAGCCTTGTTGGGAAATTGCCAAGTACTTTAATGTTGATAACTCTAACGATTTGTTTCAATAGTATAACGAAATTCAAACTGGACGCATATAAACAATTTACCAAAGATAGTACAACGATTTATTGTAAATAACTCAAGGGTTTAGTTCAATAGTAGAAACTATTTCAACTAGAAGCATTTAGTGGTTTAGTCAACAATAAAAGAAGTCACTATGTTACAACAACAACAACTACAAAGACAAAAACGTTGTCAAGGACCAATCCAAGTATTGGGATTCATTAATAAAATTGCAGAGATGATATCCAACAAGTGTCAGGGTTTATCAATAAATTACAGAGGTCAATACCAAGAAATCGCAGAGATAGAGTGTAGAGATAATCACCCAAAAACACAGGGATACTGAGCACAAGAAGACACAAGAAAATCAATCATCCAAGAACATTCAACAGGGGTAGACAACTGATAGGAACATCCTTCGCTCATCATCCACACACAAAAAAGTAGGGCGTTGATATCCATAGGTTTATTAACGCCAAAGCGACGACCGTAGATCAGGCTCCTAGACGACTGCTCAGGCATGGACTGATGAGCTAGGGATGAAGGAAAAAATAAGATGCAATCATAACAATCAATAAACCACAGGACGGTCAAGACATGCAGGGATCGAAGGCCATGGGAAGTCAACATCGAGCTAAAGGCTATGGGGGAATTTTAGTCATCAACTAGAATTCTAAGACAATCATTTTCTTTACCCAATTAAACATACAGAACTAAAAGCATAATTCATACTAACAATCTACCATGCAGAAATAAGGAAGCACAATGTTGCCCAATCACCCGCTCTAAGTTGATGTCCTGCACGCTTCGTGCAACTCCCGCTTGTTGACCGATGAGACTTCACCGATACCTCCCAACCAACGCTAGGGGTACTCTTCTTCCCACTTAGCCCCTCGAGCTGCAAAGGGGCCACTCACACTAACCAGAGTATCAACTAGCTCCCATGTCGCCTCGCAAGGCTGAGCTACCACTCCTCATTGAGCTAGGTATACCAAATCCCACAAGTTAAGTAAATCAAGTATAAATTTATGTAGCGTAATGTTACACATAACAGAAGAGATCCATCATCCTTCTCCTCCCTCCATTATATAGAGTTTTGAAGTCCTTTACTTTCCCAAAATCCCAATTAATTTAAAGTTTAATAATTTAATCAATAAAAATCCTCCCCATACAAGTGCCACCCATCCCCTTCATTCCTTCATAAATTAATTTCATTTATTAATTAATTATCCCCATTTCCCTCACTCACCTAAAATCACTCCTAGAATTGCTTCTAGGTGTCCCCATATCCCCTTACAAGTTTTAATGACTTTCCCCCTTATTAATTTACTAGTTGAGTTTAAATTAGTAAGTTCTTAAATGCTAGAAACCTTACTAAGTTAGACTATCTTCTTTTTCCTCATGTTTCCCCCTTTATTTTTATGTTTCCCTCTTTTTCCTATTTTCCTAATTAATTTAGATTTCTCTCTTTCCTTTTTTTATTTAAACTCAAAAAGGCATGTGCATAAACTTACCCTTTTTCCCTTTTTCTTTTTTTAATGAATAAATTTTAATTAGCATAAAATAGTAAAACAATTATTTCCCCTTTTTAAATTTTATACCAAAAGATTTTTATAAATCAATTTAATTGCTTACCCCCTTCTTGTCACAAGATTAATGAAGATTATAATTATTATTATTTTTTATTATATATATATATATATATATATATATATATTATAAGTAGATAAAAAATTATCACAAGTATAATTTAGACCTAGACTTTATTTTCCTAGGTTGGGCGACATTTTAATATGGAAAAAGTTTTAAATCTTCCTTAACATGTTATTCGTCCTAAATCCATCTAGGTTTATCCAATTATTAAATAACAATGCGACATTCCCTTTAGGACACACTAGGTTCTCCAAGGGTGTCACTCGCCTCTTTTTGTTTCTCTTGTGCGACATGCCCTTCAGGACGCACTACATGCTCCAAGGTTTCCACTAGCCTCTTTCTATTTCTCTTGTGCGACGTGCCCTTCAGGATGCACTACATGCTCCAAGGGTGCCACTCGCCTCTTCACTGACTTGGTAGACATAAAAAACCCCTAGAGTCAATACTCTTCCAGGTTTCCTTGTGGGAGACTAAGGGCCTCTAAGGAATAAGGCCCCTGGCTTATTGCGCACCCCCTAGAATCATCATGAGCGACTGTCGCAGTCGACCCTCACAACATTGTGGGTCTTATTGAACTAGGTATTCGTTAACCTATAGTTTGAGCCACAACGAGAGTGCTAGTAGGTTGTGGCAGGGTTGTTGTCCACACCTCTCCCTCAACGTCTCTGGTAGTCGTGCATGACCCCTATACTCCACATGTGAGTCTGTTTGGCAAGCTATCATCAGCCTGCATCATCAACGAATCATATTAGAAATATATCCATAATCATATCATCTAATCAGATGTACTAATATCACATATAAAACAATCAAACCCTAATATTTCACTCCCCGACTCGATCCAGAGTCCAAGGGGTTCCATCGATGCCTCTGCATCCTCGAGGTCCAAAATCCTGGACACTTAGGAAAATCAAGTCAATATCACTTGTCTATGTTAATGTATCCAAATAACATCAATTCATAATGCCTCACAATCATAAATAAAATTCCCCAAAGTATAATAATTCGAATCACTTGTGAGCAAGTGTCCTTAAGGATAAGTTCACTCAGTGCACGCAAGAGCGGGATGTTACATACACTCCCTCTTAGTATAAACTTCGTCCCGAAGTTTCATAGTATATAAGTGTCGAAATAATGTGTATCATGGTATCCCAAGTCTATCTATCCAACAAAAATGGAAATTGTTGGCGCATATCATATGCATCCTCTAAGGTCGCTAAGTGCGGAACATAGTTGTCCCACTGGACTTTGACCTCATCTACAATTTGACGTTGTAGCTGTCAAATGCAATGATCTAGGATGTGGCTCGACTCAGTCGTGAGCGCACCGTCATTCGACCCCCGCAAGTTTCTCAAGTCAAGACATGTGTAAGATTACTAACCATAATGTCTCACATAGAGACGTGAAAGACATCATTCATACGCTTCAAGAATCAGGAAAGGCTAGTCATTAGGCCATGAGCCTCTCTTTTACACCGTCTCATAATATCCCATGAACCTATGAGATATTTTAGCCCCTTTTCCGAACTTGATCGAACTCTTATGCGGTTTAAGTCACAAAATACTCGATCACCATATCGTAACTATGGTCAACACAACGCACATCGACATAACTCTTTTGTCGATCCTGGGCTTCCTTGATCCTTTGTCATAAATTTGCATTTAATATTCCAATTCTTGGATCGCTTCCATCCGCACCAAGACCCTATCCTCAAGCTGATCCCAACTCAAAGGCGTCTGACATGGTTTCCCATAAGGAAACTCGAAAGGTGCCATCTTAATGGTGCTTTGGTAACTGTTTTTATAAGAGAATTCTACTAGTGGAAAGAATTCTTCCCAATGCTTCTATTGGTCCATAACGTACATGTGCAATATGTCTTCCAAGGTTTGGTTCATTCGTTCAGTCTAACTGCTAGTCTTCGAGTGATACACAATACTATAGTTAAGTCGGGTTCCCAAGGCCTCTTGGAAATTAGTCCAAAATCATCCAGTGAACACCGATCCTCAATCAGACATAGTCCCATAAGGCACGCCATGCATCCTCACAATCTCACTGATGAAAAATCTAGCTAAGTCAGGTGCCTATTATATCGTACGCACATGAATAAAGTGAGCACTCTTCGTCTGACTGTCAACTACTATGAAAATTGAGTCGTGTCTCCCTTCCGTTAGTGGAAATCCAACGAAAAAACCTCCCATTTCGGTTACGAAATAGTGTGTGGTTGTAGTAACCCTGCTGGATGTTTATGTTCGGCCTTTACCTGCTGAAATTCTAGACATCTAGACACATAGTTGACTATGTCTGCATTTATTCCTTTCCATAAGAACAAGGGTTTAAGGTCTGCCCTCATCTTTGTGACTCCCAAGTGAGCCATGTATACTTCTCTATGAGCCTCGTTTAGGATCAGGATCCTCAACTCGTCGTTCGATGGTACGTAAATCCGATTTTTAAACCTCAATAATCCATTGTCGTCAAATGTAAATCCTTCAAATATTGGTATCATCATTGTATTTTGTCTGATAAAACCCTCGACCTCTTTGTACCAGTCATCGTCACGTTGTAAAGTTATAATATTTTCATGTATATTCGTCTGAAGAGGCAACACCAAAAGATGCGTGGTCTTCGACTCAATGCATCTTCCACTCAGTTCCTTGTTCCTTGTATGTAAGAAATCTCAAAATCGTACTTGCTAAGCAATTCTGACCAACGTCATTGTCACTCGTTTAGGTTGCTTTGCATAAATATGTGATGCAGTCCACAATGCTTCATCCCTAGTTCAAATTTTCACCCAACAAGGTAGTGTTTCCAAACCTTCAAGGTATATACAAAGGCTAACAACTCCAAATCGTGCGTCGCATAGTTTTCCTCATGCCTTCTTAGCTTCCTCAAGATGTAAGCGATCACTTGACTGTATTTCATCAAGACTCCACCTAATCCTTCCTTGGATGAGTTGGTGCATACCAAGAAGTCCGCGTCCATGTCAGGGACCTTTAGTATCAGTGTCGTTGTTAACATCTCCCTGAGCCTCCGAAATGCTTTCGTGCATTTCTCGATCCAAACAAACTTCTTGTTCTTCTTCTGCAATTCTGTGATTAGAGTTTCTATCTTCAAAAATCCCTCGATGAATCATCGATAGTATCCTGCTAAACCCATCAAGCTACGCACTTCCAAGACATTCGTTGGCACAGGCCATTCCATAATAGCCTTGAACTTTGTTGGATCCATGGCGATACCTTCGCCGGAGATGACATGCCCTAGTAGTGAATATTCGATTGATAAAATGATCATTTGGACAAATTACCATACAATTTGTGCTCTCGTAGACACTGTAGTACCCAACGCAAGTGTTCGTCATGCTCCTCCGTCGTCTAAGAGTAAATCAAAATATCTTCAATGAATACTTGGATGAACTTGTCCAAGTACTCGTGAAACACCTCGTTCATCAAACTCATAAATACCCCTGGGGAATTTGTCAGTCCAAATGGTAAAACAATAAAATCATAATGACCAAACATCTTCTTAAAGGCAGTATTAGGTATGTCATCCTCCTTGATCCATAACTAGTGATACCCTGATCACAAATCGATCTTTGAGAACATTGTTGCACCCTTCGTTTGATCGAACATATCATCAATCCTTGGCAAAAGATACTGATTCTTGATCATTTCCTTGTTCAATTGGTGGTAGTCAATGTAGAGCCTCCACGACCCATCCTTCTTTCATATGAAAATAACAGGCGCACCCCATGGTGACACACTTGGACGTATCAGTCCCAGGTCCGACAATTCTTTCAGTTGCATTCTCAACTCCTGTAACTCCAGGGTCGACATCCGATAAGGCGTTCTCACTATTGGTTTAGTCCCCGGTTCTAGGTCTATATTAAACTCCAACTCCCTCTCTGGCGGCATCCTAGGTAACTCCTCGGGGAATACTTCCACAAACTCTCTCACCACAGGAAGGTGTTTTAGACCTTCCTCTACTCCCTTCTTGTTTAACGCAAGGATCACATAAAGCTTACATCCCCTACACATGCTCTTCTATAGCTGCACGGAAGAGATGAACATCAGGAAAAATCCCTGGTTCCATCCTACACTCATGCGTCTTTTCCCCTCATCATCGACCAAGGTCAACTATTTTGTCTTACAGTTGAGTATCGCCTCATGTGATTCCAAACAGTCCATACCGATCACGACATCATAAGATCCTAAAATCATGACGTATAGGTTGGCCTTGGTGACAAACTCCCCCAGGTTAAGGATACAACCTGTAACCCTTACGCCAACCTTCTATTTGTCTTCCGAAGCCATCTCTACTAAGATAAACTCATCCTGTTCGACTTCCTTTACCTTAATCCTTTTTAGCACTACACCTAAAATGAACCTCTCGATAGCATCGGGATCTATCAAAAAACTAAGGGTCTGGTCAACAACAATACCTGATGTCTCGAGCATAGTCGACTGGTTCTCTTCCTGGCGGTTATTCATCATTGCATGAATCCGATGGGATTTTCCCAAATTTCCCATGGTAGTGGGTCCAACTGATCCAGATGCGCCAGCCCTCTCCTATGGGAAGGAATGTTGGTAATGTGGCACCCCACAATCCAACACCTTTCTTTGGTCCAGTATTCCTATTACCCAAAGTAGAAGATGAATTCTAACAATAATGCGCAACTCAAACTCCTTAGCCCTGAGTTTTTGGTTAAATTGGTGTGCAGAGTACTGAAGCAGCTCAAAAAATGAGCCTTGTACTTGAGCACCATATGACTGCCTTTTCACAAGGAATCAAACTCGTTGAGATGACACTCAATGAATTCCTTAAAAATATACATCTCCTGGAACCGTTCCTCGAACAGTTCCTATGACATGTCTTCGACGACCATGTTTAAAAGTGGCAGGAGCGTATTCCACCATAGAAGAGTACTCCCCTTCAATTGAAGGACCTCCCTGCGGACCTTCATGTTGGAGGTATAGTTGCAAAGTGCAAGCACCTTGATTTATTCTCCAACCAAGCCTCAGTGGCTACATTGTTCAGGGCACACAAGAACTCGGGAAATTTTACCTTCTCGAGTTCGCAGTGAAAACTAATGGTATTGACTGGGTGCGTTATGGACCCTCAGGGGTATGGTCACCTCGACCTCATCTCAGTATAGAAGGTGAGTCATGGCCTTTGAACACCTCCGAAAGGACCCTGGTCAAACGATCATCATCCCTTACAACCTTTGAATCTAGCCCAAGGGATTTTTCCTCCCCCAAGGGGTTTGACTCCGAGGGTACTGACACTTTTGAAGGAGTTGCACCTCATTCCAGGACACTGTGCCACAACCTATGTGGCATCCTCTGATCGAGATCACCACATGGATACGTTAAATTTTTAATAAGTGCTAGGTTAAAAATCAAAGGTTTACTGCAGTGGAAATCCTGGCAATCCACAGTCGTGGGGTTGAACCTGCTCTGATACCATATGTAATGACCCCATCGTTATGACTACAAGAAAAAAATTGAATATTTTTTTGTTTTAGGCAGGAAGGTGATGAGGAAAAAATTTTAACCACACAAGTTGACGACGAACACACGCACGCTGATCAAACAACAGACAACAACGACTCAATGCACTAGCACAACAAGTAACGGGGTGAAACATGCATAGATCAAAAATAGAAATGACTACCTACATGACACAAACATGATGACACCTATGTTGGAAATATGGCTATAGCAGAGATGACGTAGATGGTCAAGGTTGTCATTGATGGCAATCGGTCAGATGGTCAAGGTTTTCATTGATGGCAATCGGTTGGTTATAGAGCACGCACAAGAGATGCTGGAACACAGAAGCTGAAACACAGTGCTGAAACAAAGCTGGAACATAGAAGCTGAATCACAGATGCTGGAACACAGAAGCTGAAACACAAATGCTGAAACACAAATGTTGGAACACAGATGCTGGAACGCAGATGCTGAAACACAGATGCTGAAACACAATGCTGAAATAGAGCTGGAACTTATGCTGAAACACAGTGCTGTAACAGCTGAAACACAGTAATGTTACATATGCTGAAACACAGCGCTGGGCTGAAACACAATGCTGGAAACTATGCTGAAACAACGCTGGATCTTTGATGATCAAAACGCACGCCTTAGCCATGGCCATGACTAGCAGCAGCAGTTACCAACCGTTCTCTTTAAGAAACACACGAATGATGCCATTCACAACACGATTGGTGTGGCCAGCATCAAACGACTATAATGCACAATCAACGGAACTTAACATTGCTAAATCCAGAGTTTGGTGGGGGTCCTTCATCTGCTTTGACAAGTCTGGGAGATTTTTCCAGTTGGGTGTCTCTAATCACTCTGGACGGTGGAAGGACTTTCAGTCTAAATTTAGACTGGCAGTTAAGACAGGAAGAACACAGTTGCATAATTTGGCATGCGTAGAGGAGGCATGCAAAGAGCCAGTTCAGAAAATCAGGGAGAATGTTGGCATGCGAAAAGCAGAAGAAAGAATGAAAGAAAGGGAAACTGCAGTTG
>ML782961.1:337919-361983 GCA_009831015.1 Picea engelmannii | reverse complement strand
TGATCTGGTTTCTGAGCTGAGGCCCTGCCATTCGGAGTCTTCCTCCATTTGATCACCCTTCAAAATAAACCGTGACATTAAAAATGATGGGCTTCGGGCTCTGCTCCTGCTAGCAATCCAGGAGTGACTTCCGAACGCCAACACATTGGACCAAAATTTATTCAAATATGAAGATCAAATTTCTCAAACTGAAGAGATACTTTCTATAGTCAACATGAAACACTTATTCCAAGAGTACCACCTAGTAAAAGATCAACCAATAGAAAAAGTGACACAAGGAAACTCGACCAAGGATTCGACAACTGAGTCTAAAACTGAGGTAACTCAAACACCACAAAAATAAAATCCCTAAAAAAAAGACAATAAAGATGGGGTTTAACCACATATCCATTTACGAGGGAGATGAGGAACCAAAAAGACATTGGTTCATGTGCGAGAAATTTTGGGATTCCACGAACATCATTGATAAAGACAAATAGATGGCACAATTCAGAGCCTCCCTCTGACATCATTCCCTAACATGGTTTATGAATTATACAGAAAATCAGAATAGAAAAAAGTTGGACATCAAAGATAGTTTTTTATCATTTTTCAAATTCCAATATGTCACACACTTGGCTACACAAAAGTTAAAAGAAATAAAACAACGACCAAGCAATTCGATATGAGAGTATGATAAAATATTCAAAGATCTCTTTCACCAAATTCCTATAGCAATCGATCAAATCTTGCTAGTTCAATGGTACATCATTGTTTTGTTGCAATAGATCCGTTCACCATTACACTTGTATGAAATAACCACTTGTGAATATGCCTTACAAAATTCACAACGTGTCGATATGGATGATGACGGTCCATCGACTAGAAGAATTGAAGAAAACATAGAGCATTTACATCAAACTATAAATAATTTGTTCATAAGAATAAATGAACTTTGGTGCACTACATATTACAAAGAAGTACATACGAAGGAAACATGTAGCCTTAATGATCAACCACGAGTAACAGAAGATGCAGATATAGTACAAGATCAAAATTATTGTAACATATGTGAGGGTCTGACTGATCATAATGTAAAATATTATCCACATAATTTTAAAAACACTAAGTGGCGTCACATATGTGAAGCTTCGAATCACAAAACATTGGAATGCTACTTCAACGCACGAAATCAAACCAGTGTACGAACAATCTACCACACAGAAACCACCAACTAAGCTAACAACTATAGTTGAAGAGATGACTACTATGGTTGAATACGTCACGGATGATTTGGTGGTCGATGTTGAGGACGACCATACTGCTACAATTGTTGGAAAGATGACCACATCAATCCAGATTTCCCAATGAAAGATAGAATCAACTTGAAATTTTGCAATATATGCAGCATCGGTGACCACTCACTATAAGAATTCCCAATAGTACTTGGAAAAATTATGACTCGAAAAAATGTAAATATTCTACATGCGGTATCAAAAGAAGAAGTATTGAATTTAAATAACTTAAATATCATTACAAGATCTAGCTCATGACGAGATCTTAACAGTGCCACGTTACACAACCAACAGAAATGAAAGGATAGCTTCTTTCCAAATCCTGATAAAGAATAAAAAATCATGAAGGGAGCTATCAAATTATTTAATAAAAACAATGTAGGACAGAACGAAGATATTCTTTAAGAATTTTTACAGTTATTATAGGATAAACAATCAATTGGACGATTTATAGAACTACTAAATACATTAAAAGAATATAAGGAAGGACAAACACCATCAAAGGATGTCATACAACTCTTGTATAAGCATAAATATTATGATCCACATGTCGACCTAGAAATCAATGCAGTATCGATCAAACAAGTAGTTGTCAATTTTGGATCTCAATTCAATATTCTATTGCGAGAAACTTGGATAAGACTAGGTCTACGTGCTTTATCACCAACTCTGAACTATATCAAACTTGTGGATCAAAGATTGGTAGAGCCTATTGGTATACTCAAAAACGTGGATACTCAAATAATGGGTATTCCAACTCAAGTCGACTTTGAATTCATCGACTTAGTGAAGAGGATGACAACATATGCAATGATTTTTGGTCCGCCATGGGGTCAGAAGATGAAATAAAATTTCTTTCTAGAAAAAGATAGAATCAATTTAAAAGGTGATGGGAGAAAAATAATCATTCTCTTGGATCCAAAAGAAGGAAATCTATGGAATGAATCATGGGATGAATACCAAGAGGCTCAGTTCTTGTATCACATAAACAATGAGCAAAGAGATTATGTAGAGCCAAAGGTGCAAGGGGAAATTTTGAGAGAATATCCCATGCCATTTGGACATAATTCTGACTCCATTCTATATAACTGGAAAATTGAGAATTATGAAGCACTCGTGAAAGATTTTTGGTCCATTAAAATCATCCCATAGAATCCGATAACATGCTACTTGATCCAAGTAGTGACAATAGTATATGAAAATAAAATCCTCCATAATTCCACTCTCATACCTATCGACAACCAAATAAGAAATACTTTGTGATACAATGAACGACATACACCTTCGACACATGTCGATGCAGCATTGAAATCTGTTGGGGAGAAAGGAAGAACGCAAAGCATCGTAGAGACATTCACAGGCCAATATGTCATATGGTGGGAAGAACACTACCCTAGGTTACAAACATAGATGACCATGTCGACATACTTCATCGAGCATTTCAAAGAGCAGAAGTTGTCCAAGGCAGTTGATAATGCTATTTTTAGAATTGGATATGACCTAGTAGAGAATATTCAGTGATGAAAAAATGAATGGTGAAGGATAGGTTACAGAGATGAAAGGGTATGGACCCACATGTTTCCAACTATGTTATATGAGATACCAAATAAATGTTATAAGATTGAAGAATCTTGTGGCCATACAATAAATTGGGCACAAATTAATTTTTTTTTTATGTAAGACTTTAAATTTAATCCAGAAGAAGAAAACTTGAAAGAAGCATCAGAAGAAATCATAAACTTCTTAGAAAATCCAACACCATCTACTCATAAAGAAAAAGGGAAGATGAATTTGGACTTAAGATTGACATAGACTTGCAATCTTGTATCGACGGAAAACAAGGAAGAATCGACGACATAAAGACTCGACATAGAAAATATAAGGTGCCCAGGGAAAATATTTCAGTGGAAACATGACCTCCCAACATTACTAAATCATGTGAAATCAATATTCAATATAGCTATAGAACAAAAATAAGATCAGAAACATCTTAACTTCCCAGAAAGTTTCACAAAAATTAAGGGGAACACCATCTTGACAAAGAAAAACCACCAGAATGGATGGAGGCCAAAATGAAAACAAAATAATTCGACATATCAAACAATGATCGCCCAAAAATGGGTCGAATAGGTGAATATTGGACATAAAAACAAATAGATGACATAGTCAACCTGCTAAAACAATATCAAGGTGTTTTTTTCCCATGACTGCAAGGAATTGAAAGGACTCATAGAAGAAATGGGAGAGATGAATATTGAACTCATTCCAAGAGAAAAACCTATCAAAACATGACCATACAAACTAGCCCATAAATACAAAAAAAATCATTCAAAAAGAGATTGAAGGAATGCTACAAGCATGTATCATTTACCTAAATGACAAAGCAGAATAGGCAAGCCCCATGGTGGTGCAACCAAAGAAGCATGATCCCAAGAGGCTACGAATTTGTGTCAATTTTAGGGGATTCAATAAATTGATTGTGATAGATCCATTCCCTACCCCCTTCGCTGATGAAATCATCAATGAAGTCGGTGTCCATGAATGATACTCATTTACTGACAAATTCTCAGGTTATAATTAGGTGTCGATAGAAAAATAAGATCAGCCAAAGACAACGTTCCTCTCATAATTTGGATCCTTCTCCTACCGAATCATGCCATTTGGAATGAAGAATGCACCAAAAGTCTTCTCGATAATAGTTGTTAAATCATTATATATATATATATATATATATATATATATATATCTAATTTGACGATTGGACGATATACAACCTATTTAAGAATCATATAAAATGGCTTATGCTTATGGTAGAACGGTGCATGAAAATTCAACTATCACTAAACATCAAGAAATGCATATTCTCTACACCAATTGGAATCCGGCTAGGACATGTGGTATGTAAATACGGAGTAAAGTTCGACATTGCAAAGATTAAAATCATTCTCGACTTAAAGCCGCATGTGAACCAAAAACAAATCAAAGTTTTCCTAAGGCATACTGGATACTATAGAAAGTTTATACGCCACTATTTAGACATAACATTTCTAATGGATGAGCTTCTACAAAAAGAAATTGAATTCCTATGGAGCCAAGATTGTCAAGAATCCTTTGAAATTCTAAAGAAGAAGCTGGTTGAAGCTCCAATACTAAAATTTCCTAATTGGTCAAGAAAGTTTCATGTACATGTCGATGCTTCCAATTTTATTGTCGGTTTTTTCCTAGCACAACCATATGACGGCACAATCAATCATCCAAACACATAAGCAAGTCAGAAATTGAACAAATCAGAAAGAAACTATTCGACTGCGAAAGAGAAGCCTTATCAATGATGTTTTCTCTACAAAAGTTTCTTCATTACTTACTTGCCAATCTGTTCACATTTTTTACGAGCCATCAAGCATTGAAATATTTAGTTAATAAACTGGTCCACCAAGGCAATATTTTTCATTGGTTACTATTGTTTTAGGAGTTTGAGTTTGATGTAATCATACGACCTAGAAAACAGAACATCAGACCCCACCACCTATCATGACTTAAATGGGAGAAGATTTGACATGCATTGACGATGACCTATCATATGCACACTTATTCTGCATCAAATATGCTCCTAAGGATTTATAAGATATAACATATTTCTTATAAGAAGGAAAGGCTCCAGAAGATCTGTCGACAAATAAAAAGAAAGTACTAGCTTTAAAATTTGCACCTTTTACAATCATAAATGGGTACTTATACAAAATTGGGATCGATGATGTCCTAAGGATATGTGTTCCTAAACATGAAAGAGAGGATGCAATTAATGAGGCTCACACAAGACTAGTTAGGGGTCACTTTCATGGAAACACAACAGCTAGAAAGATATTGCAAGTAGGCCTGTGTTGGCCAACTCTACATAAAGATTGTTGGGATCAAGTTGAAAAATGAGGTAGTTGTCAAAGTCTGGGGCAACCTATGTGGAAAAACAAAATGCCTCTCAGTTCATTAAATCCTAATCGAGCATTTGAAATCTGGATCATCGACTTTGTTAGGCCCTTTCCACATAGGGCAAGAAGAACCGATACTAAGTATATCATCATTGTTGTACAATATGTGACTAAGTGGGAAGAAGTTGAATCGGTTGAATCATGTACCAAATAGGTTGCAACAAATTTTATCTATGAAAATATAATCAGAAGGTTTGGTTGTCCTATTACACTAATTAATGACAAGGGCACACACTTTGTGAATGAAATAATTAAAGTCTTTCTAGTGAAATGTTTGATCGACCACAGTCGAACGAAAACTTATCACCCACAATCTTTTAATAAAACATTACATAAAGGACTTACAAATATTTGCAGCATCAACAGATATAATTGGGATGAAAATATTCTTGGAGTGTTATGGTATTATAGATGAGCATATAAATGATTGATAGGTCAGACTCCATTCAATCTCGTCTATGGGAAAGAATTTGTTATTCCCCTGTACTTCTGGACCAACTCCAACAGGGTTGCAGTTGTAGAAAAATTTGACAACAATAAAATTATGAATGAATGACTATACCAATTGAACAAGATGCAGGAAGGAATACTAATCAAAATGCATCATCAAGAGTTCCAAAAGAAACAACAGAAAGCATGGCATGACCAACATATAAAGAGAAAGATATAAAAAAAATGGAGATTTAGTTTTGATGTATGACAGTCGTATAAAAATTAAACCAAGAAAATTGGAGACAACATGGCTTGGGCTATATGTCGTTGAAGATATTCAACCAAACTGAGCATTCCAACTTAGAATAATGTTGGGGCACCCATTCAAAAAATTAATTAATGGTGCTCGTCTAAAAAATTATTACCCTTGAAGGACAAGAACCATGTTGACACAATCTAGTAGGGAAATGCCAATAGGGAGATAAATCTAACATTCTAGTCGGAGTCAGAACAATATCAACTAAAACATGTACTTATGAAAATAAACCCTTCTTATTTTTATAAAACAAATATGGTTATCAATTCAGGTAGAAACAATTGTTAAATAAAATTAAGTATTAAAGACCCATCAAAGCATCAAAGAGAAAGAAATAAATAATGACGATGGGAAGAGGAAGAAGTCCATGGTCGATCCTGAGACAAGGTAGAAGATGACATGATCGACACACCACTCTATCACCAGACCTAAGGAAAATACCAATGAAAAGACAATCAAGTGATCAGGATATATCGACATCAAGCGAGCACATGAACCGTCAATATCATCCAGATAGAGTAAGGCATAGAAAACTAGAAAAATGCATTAGTCACCAAGAACATCGACTAAGTTGCACCGGCAACAAAAAAATTGACAACATAAGAACAACAGTTGAACTCCTCATATATCGACCGTGCATTAATAGAGGATATGTTTTCAGTTGAGATCAGGAAAATACCAACCAAGGAAACATTGACACCCATAAATAAATCGTATTCAATTCATGCTAGGGAAGGACTGATGAGAATGAAAAACACATTAATTACTAATGCAGAAGATTGTTTCATAAAAATATCCAAATCCCCTTGAAAGATATGAAAAATTATTCAGGATCCGCCATGATTAATGCCTAACAAGGCTCACACGAGTCCCATTTTATCACTGACATAGACGTCCACTTGCACTAAGTTCTCTAACTCTTCAACAATCATATCTACAAATCACATGCCTGTGAATCATCTGATTGGGACAAACAATATATATTCAGAAGATCATCAGGATTTTTAAGTGCACAACAAATTATCTGCGCTCACACCAACAATATTCGACTCAATCTTAAAGTAAAAAAACCATCAACAACCCCACATTTATATATCATGGGATATTGCGACACGTACAAAATATTATGTCATCACCTAGATTACCTACCATTTCACAATTCTATATAATATAGCTCAATAATGGAGAATATCCACTTTGTAGAGAGTTAAGTCATAAAACATAGACCATGGGGTCAATGAACTTAGCATATGATGACCCCTTGGAACCAAACCTTTAGAAACCAGAAGAGGATTAGCCATCTTGGTCACAGACGTCAGAAGAAAAAAAATTCCAATTCATAAAGGCACAAATGCTCCTCTGCAGGTTCATTCGATCAATTATTAGAGGAGACAGAGCATTCAATATTCTGTTTGATTAAGGTTGGTTGTCATTGATGTCAACCCTTGAAGAAAGTATGGTATCACAAAGGTTTGGGTAATGGACCCAAGTTTTTTTGATGTAAAGATGACTCATTATTGTCTTGTCATGGTTTATAAGAAGTGCAAATGGATGAACTCCAAAGTGGTCCCCTTATGGTGAAAGCCCTCATGGGAAGACGCTTTGCGGATTGAGTTATCCCAGAAGTATGGTTAGAGAACCCATTCTTAATTGTAGAATAATAAGATGAAGGTCAATGAATTTGTCAATAAAAATATCCCAGATGGATAGTGCTTGTCATGCCATTTCCGGTGGTATGTGGAACATCACATAGCTCCTCACAGTTAGAGAGTTATGGCCATGTGAAGTTGGAGAACCCTCATAAGTCATCTAGAAGCCCCAAAAAGTCAAAGTAGTCAAAGTGTTTGCAAAATAAATTATTTAAATAATAAAGTTAATGGAGAACTCCCTAAAATAAGGAAAGTGGGATGCTACATGAAAGTATAAATAAGAGGCAAGGCTCTCTCATTTAATCACACTTGAAACTATTGAATACCATTGAATATCTATTTTGTGAAAGGTTATTTGGGTAATTATTATTGATAGAGATAAGTGCGGTAGGTAAAGTGCGGCAGAAAAAGTGCGGCAAGAAAAGTGCGGCAGAAAAAGTGAGGGAGGAAAACTATCACAAAAAGAGTGTGGTAGGAAAACTGCGGCAGAAAAAGTGCGGTAGGAAAACTGCGACAGAAAAATCGTGACAAAAAAATCGTGACAGAAAAAGTGTGGTAGAAAAATCGTGGCAAAAAAATCGTGGAATAAAAATCGCAGAAGCAACATGGTTGGAGTCTATTTATGAGAGATACGACACATCTTTTTTTAGGTATGTTTTGTGAGCTAGGTTTTATCTCTTAAGATGGTATTGGATGTTCAATATTGTTGCATATATTGTATTTTTTTAGGGATACAATTGGTATTTTGTTGTTGGTATTTGGCATATGGGTATTGATCTTTTGGTTGTGATGTGCTATTGAAGTTGTTGGTTTGGCTTGAGGTTACATAATAGTGAGATTGTGGCACATGGTTTGATCTAAGGGTTTATGGATAGAGCGATGAATTGTTAGATAACTTTTGATGGTTATATTGGTGTATGTCTTTGGTATATGGTTGAGGTACATGTTGGGTACATGGTTGAGACAAGTAGTTGATGAGTTGGCACATACATGAGGTGTATAGTTGATTATGTTGGTACATCTTGATGAGTCAAGGTTGATGCATGGTTGATGCATGGTACATGTTGGTTCAGGTTATTGGTACGGGTTGTTTGGTGTAGGTTGATTGGTACAGGTTGTTACAGGTTGACAGTGACAAGTTGACAGTGGCATTGGTTGATTCAATGACAGTAACAACTTGTCTAGATTTCTCATTTATATGTCAGGGAGGTTGGATGGGGCAAGGAAAACTGGTTGCAACCACCTTCCATTTGTAGCTGGAGGACTTAGGGGGTTGTAGCCTCCTTCTGGTTTTAGCCAGAGAATTAGGGAGTTGGAGCTTCCCTCAGGTTGTAGCCTGAGAAACTAGGGGGTTGGAGCCTCCTTCCAGTTGCAGCTGGAAAACAAAGGAAGTTGGTGCTTCCAATGAATGTAATTCTTCAAAACATATAAGAAAAAACATTCTGTGGTTTTCTCCCACTTTGGGTTTCCACGTAAAAACACAGGTGTAATGTGTATGTGTATGATGTTCATTTATTCATTGTTTATTTACACTGCAAATATTGGATGATAATGCTACATTGATTAAAAGGGATTAAATTGCTCTATTATTGATTCACCCCCCTCTCAGTAATCCAACAATTGGTATCAGAGCGGGTTCTTTCAAGAAATCAATTTAACCACTGAAAGGTAGATCATGGAGAGAAACAACATGTACAAAAATGGAATGCAACAGTTTGATTGACATAAGTATGCATTTTGGAGCATAAGGATGAAGACATATATACAAACATAGAGATTTGAAATTTGGCAATCAATTGTAGATGGGTACACAACACCAGCAGTTCCACCGACAAATGAAAATGCAGTTAAACTCAGTCAGAATAATTCCAAAGCCACAAATGCACTTCTGAATGGTCTTGGAGAATCGGTATTCACCAAATTTGCACATTGTAAATCCGCTAAAGAGATTTGGGACAAACTTCAAAATATTTATGAAGGAGATTCAAAAGTCAAAGAAGAAAAGCTTCAAACTCACAGAGGTTAGTTCAAACAACTTAAGATGAAGGAAGATGAGAATATTGCATCTTACTTTTTACGAGTCGATGAAATAGTAAATGCAATCATGGGATTTGGAGAAGAAATCAAAGAATCTTTAATTGTTCAAAAGGTACTAAGATCTCTTCCTATGATATTTGACTCTAAGATATTAACACTAGAAGAAAGATCGTATCTAAACTCAATAGGCATGGATGAACTACATGGAATATTCACAGCATATGAAATGAAAATTGAACATGAAAATCCATATGTAAAAGAAGCATCCTTCAAAGCATCCAAAAGATCAAAGAAAAAGGGAAAGCAACAAGAAAAAGAACATAGCATCAATAGTGACATCTCGGAAGATGATGAAGAAGTGGCTAAATTTGTCATAATACTAAGTAAGGGAACCGATGGTAGGTATAGAGGTAAGATTCCTTTAATTTTTTTTAATTGTGACGGTATTGGTCATTTTTCTAACAAATGTCCTCATAAGAAAAAGAGAAATGATGAAGGTTACTCAAAAAGAAAACAAACATATAAAGGAAAAAGAACCTCAAATAAAGTTTTCAAGAAAAGATTATGCACCAAAGAAGACATCTCATCATCAGATGAAGATGAAGTCAGTGACAGTGAGACAGAAAGAGTTTTATTCATGGTAGTAGAAGACTCTGATAAAGAAGACTCCGAAGAAGAATATGAATAAGTCAAAGAAGAAATTGAAGAGGCAGAAGTTGACTAGAGAGAGGAATTGTTGAGTGCCATAGAAGTTATCAGAAGAGAAAAGAGGAAAAACAAGAAGCTACAAGAGGAACTAGACAAGAAAGAAGACACTCAAGAATTATAACAAATGATAAAAAATTTGAAGGTTCAAATTGAAGAAGATAAAAGAATTGAAGAAGCACTCAAAGAATAGCTAGAAGGAAGAGATGGGATCATTGAAAATTTGGAAGCAGAGATTGTCACATTATGAAAGGATATTCAAAATAAAAATATGCAGAACAAATCAAAAGTTTTGAATGACATTATTAGCAGTCAAAGGCCTAATCATGACAAGTCCAGACTTGGATACAATGAGACAGAAAATGGATCAAGCTCCAAAACAAAAGAGAAAGAAACATATCCAAAAAGCTATGAAGAGACAATCAAAGGGGATATGAATATCTACAAGGAATATTATAGGGACACTCCTCCACCGAGAAGATTCAGATTTCAGAATCAACAACTGATAGATAGGCCTCAGAAAGAAGAATAATTCATAAGAGTACCTCCTTTCAGAAGATCTTCAACTCCTAGGTATCAAACTATATTTTTGGGTTTATGTTATGCATGTAATAATTTTGGACATAAAGCTATGAATTGTAGAGCTAACAACAGGAACATAAACAACTTTGAAAGTCATACACAAAAGGGTTATCCAAGAAGGCCTAGTGTAACACAAAGAAGAAGTTACAACAGGTTTGAATCTTTGAGCACTAACGTGGAATGTTACAAATGTAACAACTTTGGACACATGGCCAAAGATTTCAGAATGATAGTCTCTCCTAGAGAATCACAACAGAATAACAACAGTCACAGAGAGGAACCTCAGAAAAGGGCATGGATAAGAAAGAATAATCAATATAGCAATGAAGAATGCACACTCGCTCTACAATCTAAGCAGAAGAAACGTGGTTGGTATGTTGACAGTGGCTGTTCAAAACAAATGACAGGTGATAGAGATAGGTTTCTTACATTAAGAAAAGAAAGAGATGGATCAGTATCCTTCAGAAATGATGATTCAGCTAAAATCATTGGAAAAGGAACAGTCAGAATTGAGAACAAGAATACCAAGGAAGAAAATGTTCTACTAGTAGAAGATATGAAACATAATCTTCTAAGTGTGAGTAAAATGTGTGACTAAGGTCATAAAGTTACTTTCAATTCACAAAAGTGTCAGATAAGAAAATAAGGTTTAGGAAAATTGATTACAATAGTTGCGAGAACTTCAAACGACATATATGTATTAAGTGAAATTGGAAATGAAAAGTGTTACCTAGGAAAGGAATATGAAAGTTGGCTATGGAACAGAAGAATGGGTCACATACATTATGATAACCTTGTCAAAGTAAGAAAAAAGGAAGCATCTAGAGTAATGCCCCAGATCACGAAACCAATCAACACTTTATGCAAGAATTGTCAACAAGGAAAGAAAACAAAGACCAGGTTCAAATCAAAGGAATATTCAATGACAAGACCACTGGAAATTGTGCATATTGATATAGTTGAACCAACTACAACAAAGGGATTGAAAGGTGAGAAATACTTTATGTTATTATTTGATGATTATACAAGAATGACTGCAGTTTTCTTTCTCAAGAATAAGTCAGAAGCTTTTGAAAACTTCAAGGTCTACAAGGAAATGGTTGAAAATATAATGGATTCAAAAATCAAATGTTTGACACCTGATAATGGAGGAGAGTTCACTTCAAAGGAATTTATGGACTACTACAACAATCATGGAATAAAAAGGAAATTCTTCATTGCTAGGACATCTCAACAGAATGGAGTTGTTGAAAGAAAGAACAATACATTACAGGAAATGGCTCGAACAATGCTAATGGATTCAAAAATGACAGATATATTTTGGACACAGACAATGCATACAACAATTCACATTCAAAATAGAGTAATGCTCAAAAACAACACTGACAAAACTCCCTATGAGCTATGGAAAGGAAGACCAACAAATGTGAAGAACTTCAGAGTTTTTGGAAGCAAATCCTACATCAAAAGAGAAGATGGTAGAATGGGAAAGTTTGAATCTCGTGTGGACAAAGGAGTAATTGTTGGTTACTCAAGTACAAGGAAATCATACAAGTGTTACAACCTGAGATTGAACAAATTCATGGAATGCATCAACGTAACAATTGATGAAATAGGTAGATAAGAATTAAAGGAAGAAGAGAATGAGTCAATGGAACAACTTTACGAAGAGGAAACAAAAGATGAAAAAGTAGAAGGGTAATATGAAGAGGATCCGACAGAATCACAAGAGAAAGTTCAACAAGTGCCTCCAAAGACACCTAGCAGACGAGTAAAAAAGAATCATCCTTTAGATCAGATTATCGGAAACAGAGATGCAAGAGTTGAGACTAGAAGAAGAATCTGTTCACCAGAACAAACGCACTAGGCACTCTCATCTATGATTGAACCAACTTGTTTTGAGGAGACTAGCAAGGATGAATTTTGGAATAAAGCCATGGATGAATAATTGGATCAAATAGAGAAAAACGACACTTGGGAATTGGTTCCAAGACCAAAGAATAAGAATGTGATCGGCACAAAGTGGGTTTTCAAGAATAAATTGAATGAATATGGATAGGTTACAAGGAAAAAAGATATACTGGTATGTAAAGGATATGCACAGGTTGAAGGAATCGAATTTGAAGAGACATTTTCCCTAGTTTCCATAATGGAAGCAATCCAATTGCTTTTAGCTTATGCATGCTCCAAAAATATTAAAGTGTATCAGATGGACATCAAATCATCTTTTTTGAATGGGGAAATTTAAGAAGAAGTCTACATTGAACAACCAGAAAGATTTTAGTTGTCAAAGAACGTAGATTATGTGTGTAAATTAAAGAAGGCCTTGTATGGTCTAAAACGGGCTCCTAGAGCATGGTACTCTAGACTGGATAAATATCTACTACAGGAAGGGTTCAGAAAAGGAAGTGTAGACAACAACCTCTACATCAAGTTAAGTCAAGATAGTATTTTATTAATTGAAGTTTATGTTGAAGATATTATTTTTGGTAGTGATGATGATAGGTTAAGCCAGAAATTTGCAAAGGATATGAAGAATGAATTTGATATGTCATTACTTGGAGAATTATCCTTCTTTTTGGGACTTTAGATACACCAAAGAAACCAAGCAATTTTTATTTCTCAAACCAAGTATATAAGAGAAATGCTAAAGAGGTTCGGAATGGAATATTGCAAACCAGTTATCACTCCCATGCAAACCAGTTGCAAGTTGAGAAAAGATGATGATTCAAAGTCTACAGATCAAAGGCAATACAGGTCAATGATTGGTAGCCTACTATATGTGACAACATCCAGACAAGATGTAATGCAGGCAGTTGGACAGGTGGCATGATTTCAAGAAGCACCAAAGGAATCACATGTATTAGCAGTGAAGAGGATTTTCAGATATCTCAAAGGAAAAGAAGAGCTTGGATTATGGCATCCAAAAGGAAAGGATCTATCACTTATTTCCTACACAGATGCAAATTGGGCGGTTTGTATTGATGACCGACAAAGCATCAATGGAGCAACGTTCTACTTGGGTGAGTGTTTAGTATCATGGATAAGTAAGAAACAATCATCAATATATTTATCTATGGCCCAGGAAGAGTATATTGCAACAACAACATGTTTTACACAGGTTCTATGGATGAAACAAACTCTGACAGATATACAGGTTGAGTATGATGATCCCATTCCAATATATTGTGATAATACAAGCGCCATCAGTATCTCAAAGAACCCGATGATGCACTCCAAGACGATGAACATTCCAATCAAGTATCATTTTCTACGAGAACATGTTGCAAAAAATAACATTCGAGTTGAGTATGTGGGCACAAAAGAACAAGTGGCTGACATCTTTACAAAATCGCTTCCATGGGAAGCCTTTGAGAATCTTCGCCAGAGACTCAGAGTTATTTTTACTCTAAAATGAATGCTTTTGAATTCTTATCTTATGTTTCTGATATGTACATGAGGAAGCACCATAAAGAGGATAGTTCAGGTTGGGAGATCAGACAATTCAATTAGGGGGAGCAGCCTCGGATGGAAAGATACCTTTTCCATTGATGAAAAAGGGGGAGATATTTATCAGATGTAGAGGATAGAGGCATGATTCTAGGGGGATAAATGGTCACAAAGATGCAGAGGACAAATGAATGGTTCTAGGGGGAGCATGAGTGATATGATTTCAGTATTGCATCAGAGTGTTGCTATCAATGCCAAAGGGGGAGATTTTTTTATTAAGGTTGGTTTTCATTGATGTCAACCCTTGAAGAAATTCTGGTAGCACAAATTTTTAGGTAATGGACACAAGTTTGTTTGATGTAAAGATGACTCATTATTGTCTTTTCATGGTTGATAAGAAGTACAAATGGATGAACTCCAAAGTGGTACCCTTATGGTTAAATCCCTCATGGGAAGATGCTTTGTGGATTGAGTTATCCTAGAAGTATGGTTAGAGAACCCATGCTTAATTATGGAATAATGAGATGAAGGTCAGTGAATTTGTCAGTAAACATATCCTATATGGATAGTGCTTGTCATTCTGTTTATGGTGGTATGTGGAACGTCACATAACTCCTCACGGTTAGAGATTTATTGTCATGTGAAGTTGGAGAACCCTCATGAGTCATATAGAAGCCCCAAAAGGTAAAAGTAGTCAAAGTGTTTGCAAAAGAAATTATTTAAATAATAAAGTTAATGGAGAACTCCCTAAAATAAGGAAATTGGGATGCTACATGAAAGTATAAATAAGAGGTAAGGATCTCTCATTTAATCACACTTGAACCTATTGAATATCATTGAATATATATATTGTGAAAGGTTAGTTGGGCAAGTATTATTGATAGAGAAAAGTGCGGCAGGAAAAGTGCAGTAGAAAAAGAGCAGAAAGAAAACTGCGGCAGAAAAAGTGTGGCAGGAAAAGTGCAGCAGAAAAAGTGCGGTAGGAAAACTATGACAGAAAAAGTGCGGAAAGAAAAGTGTGACAGAAAAAGTGCAGTAGGAAAAGTGAGGCTACATAACACTCAGGTTGTGGCACATGGTTTGATCTAAGGGTTTATGGTATTTGTTTTATGGATAGAGTGAGGAATTGTTAGATAACTTTTGATGGTTATATTGGTGTATGTATTTGGTATATGGTTGAGGTACATGTTGGGTACATGGTTGAGACAAGTAGTTGATGAGTTGGCACATACATGAGCTGTATAGTTGATGAGTTGGCACATACATGAGGTTTATATTTGATGATGTTGGTACATCTTGATGAGTCAATATTGATGCATGGTTGATGCATGGTATATGTTGGTTCAGGTTGTTTGGTGTAGGTTGTTTGGTACAGGTTGTTACAGGTTATTGGTACAGGTTGAAAATGACAAGTTGACAATGGCAGTGGTCGATTCAGTGACAATGAAAAGTTTTCTACATTTGGCATTTTTACGTCATGGAAGTTGGATGGGGCAAGGAAAGGTGTTTGTAGCCACCTTTTGGTTATAGCCAGAGAACTTAGGGGGTTGTAGCCTCCTTCTGGTTGTAGCCAGAGAATTGGGGAGTTGGAGCTTCCCTCAGCTTGTAGCTTGAGAAACTAGGGGGTTCGAGCCTCCTTCCAGTTGCAACTGGAAAACAAAGGAAGTTGGTGCTTCCAATGAATGTAATTCTTCAAGACATATAAGAAAAAGCATTCCATGGTTTTCTCTCACTTTGGGTTTCCACGTAAAAACACTGGTGTATTGTATATGTGTATGATTCTTCATTTGTTTATTGTTTATTTACACTGCAAATATTGGATGATAATGCTACATTGATTAAAAGAGATTAAATTTCTCTATTACCGATTCACCCCCCCTCTTAGTAATCCAACATAATCATCCCTACGAATGGTGAGGGAAATAGGGATGATTTTAGGGGCTAAATTTCAAATTTCGCTCATGAGCTAAGTTTCCATGGTTTTTCCAAAAACGAGATTTGTTATTTTAAAAATGATTCACCCAAATTCTATAGGATAAAATTATTTTACCTTAGAAATCAACAAATTTTTTATAAAAACTATATAAAATCCTTAGAAATTTGAATATTTTTACAAAAATATCGCCAATCATTTATAGTTGGCATATGAAGGATTCATAATATTCGCCAAGGTTTCTACATTTAAAAATAAATTTCAATCCTTAAAATCATCCTTGGAGGGAAGCCATAGTCCAGTTCAGGTTACTCCAATAGAGCGCGAAAAGAAAATTTCAAAACATCGTTTCAAGTAACAATCTTTAGTGAGAAGAAATGACTGTGGACTCAACACTGGGGACAATATCAAAATAAGGACTTCAGACAATTTGGAATCGCCAAAAAGGGAATGTCCTTATTACAAGAAAACAAAATATTCAATTCAAAAAGCATAGAAATATGACCAACACATTAATTCCACAGAAAAGAAGGCGCGGTCAACTCAACCAGTGGTAGAATTATAAGCGAAGAAAAACGATCGGATGTAGCACCTTAAGTCAGTCATACACATGGAAATTTTGTCTCCTTCTACTTCAAATTTTCTTCTTCTCCTTCCATATTATACTTCTCAATATTGTAATCAAGTTTTGTAAAAGTTATTTTTTAATACTCCCCTCTTGTTTGGGACAAGCAAAAAATTGAGTAGGGGGGAGATGTTGTAGGGGCTAGTCAAATTTGTCGACTAGAACTGCCAATAGACTAGAAGTAGTCGGTCGACTGTGGTAGTTGGAAATGTAAGTCGGTTGAAGCATCTGCTAACCAACTGACCTAGGCAGTTATGTTGTTACAACTAGACAGATAGGAATATAAAGAGAAAATAACAAAGAAACTTTGATAGCTCTAGTTGTGAGATTATATACATTGTACTACATTGTTATATCCATCAATACATACAAATCTTTGGGCTCTCACTAACTTTTTATGTATTTTTCTATATCTATATGTGTGTATCTTCTATGTTGCTTATGTAAGGACTACTAGTAACCTTCCCTAATTTCCCTTAGAATACAACATTGTGCTATAATACGACGAACAAACAACTCCCTCTCAGTCTCCCAGGTCTCCCACTCACATACAAGGTTGTACATTGTGACCTCTTGGTTTTTGTTTGGTGTTCCTCCTCTCATCGTCTTCATATTTCATTCACATAAAAATGTTTTTAGACACACACACACACACACACACATATAGAGAGAGAGATAAAATGAATTGAAATTATAAAACATACACATGTATAAACTCATATTTAACAAAAACTAAAATTAATTTATGTTTGCAAAACAATGTAGAAAAGTAAACAATGTGCCTAAAATATTAACTACGCATTGCGACCGGTGATATATATAAAACAATTTGCACCACCAAGTGGTGTTGTTTCTATCACACACCATTGCTCCACATTTTTTTCACACCAACACATATTTTAGCGATGCATCCTATAAGACACATCGTTTTGCTAAATTGTAAAATTTCGGCCTAGTTTTGTGCGCTTTACAACATCGATGCATTTTGTAGACGTAGGGTCACCACTAGCTTAAATTGTTTTATTGCAAATTAACTAGTGCGATGTGTTAAATACTAACACACCAAGGATACCCTATTATTGGAGAAACATCAATTTTTTTAGTGGTGTGTTCTGTTGTATAGAGAACAAGCAACAAGGAATCTAAACCGACACCCCAATTTGCCAAGTTGTTAAATATTTTCTTGTTGTGGTTGTGTTAACACCATCGATGCATTTTATTAACATGTACATATCACTATAATAAATGTTATGCATTTCAAACTTAGCGATGTGATTGGTTCACCTGAATGCCCCGGTGCTCCCATATTCTCATAGCACTGACATGTTGTTTATTGGTTTGGTGCCAAGTTGTTCAATATTTTCCTGGTGTGGTACATTAAACCACACTAATGCATTTTGTTGACATGGATGCACCAATATGCTAAATTTTATGGGATCTAAGATCAACATTGTGCTTTGTAACATCGAAAGAACTGATGCACCATTGTTCAACACATCAGTCACGGGGTGTCACTAAATATGAACCACTATGTTTATTTTTTATAATTTATTGTGGTGCTTTTCTTCAAACAACACCAATGCACACAGTTAGCGTTTATGAACCAATGCATGTCATTAGATTTTACACATTGGTGGACCACATATATTGTTGCATCGACATGTGTTTTAGCAGTGTGTCCCATATGCATCGCATTGTTATATTGTGAAATATTCATCCCAATGTTGTGCTCTTTATAACACCGATGCATGTGTTGGACCTAGGGGTACCACTAGGTTAAATTTTTATATTGAAAATTAAGCGGTGCGATGCGTTAATATGAACGCACTGATGCTACCATGCCAATGGAGCACCTTGATTTTTTTTATAAGTGCATTATTTTTTATAGAGAATGAGAAACAAGGCATCTAGTGAGATGTTTGGATATGAAAAGTGGTTCATTATTTTTCTTGGTGTGATTCGTTTAAAAGCACCGGTGCATTTGGTTAAAATGAATGCACTATTATGATGACATTTATGAAATGCAAGCTTAGCAGGGTTCTTTGTTAAATCAAATTCATTGGTTCTTTATTGTTTCCAGAGAACCAACATGATGGTTAAAAGTGCATTGCCTTTTGTAACGCATCATTAATGGGGTGTCACAAAAGACACATTGTTATGCTTATTTTTAAAATTAATAGTGTTGCTTTTATTTTAATGGAACCAGTGCATATTGTTAGAGTATAGCAATGGTGGAGGTTCTTACTACGCATTAATTAACATGAGACACATCTTTGGGGCGAGCTGAAGTGTTCATGTGCACCGCATGGAATTGAATTTGTTTTTGAAAACACGATCAAATTTAAAGCCAATTTCAAATTTGAATTGCATGAAAATGAAAATAGGAAGGTCATAAACAATTTACCTGGATTCTTATGTCCCGATTAGGCATGGTTCCACCATTTAAAGGAAATGAAAATTCGTGGTAATTTCCAAAATTTCGAAATGTGTGGAATCTACTAGTGGAGCTATCAAGCTCATTGTAGAGCACTACAAATAGGGAATCCTTGGGAAGAGAGTGAGCATTGATGCTTGCTTAAGAGTTTGGAAGCATAGGATGAATTATAGTAATAAAAATTGGTTTGGTATTTTTTTTTAATTTACCCAACCGTGGTGTGCCTGACGACAAGGAGATGTACTAGGTAGTAATGTTCAATGGCACTAGGCCATTTTATTCGATTCTTATTTTTTTATTATAACATATGATAGTGATTTTGACAAGCTGTGAATCGGGGAATCCTTGTTTATATGTACATTAATGTGTTTTTACCTTATAGTCTCACCTCTAAAAAAACCTCTGCAAAAACCTTTGGTTTCCCGCCTTTTCTATAAATAGAGAAGTGATAAGTTTTTAGGGGAGGTTCCATAAAACATCTACTACAAGGTGTTCTCCTTGTAGTGTCATGATCATGGTTTTTTTGTCAGTGAACCCAAAAGAAATTAGAGAATGATTTTGTCCTTGTCATAACCAAGAATCAGTGACATCATGTATATTACTTCCCTTGAAGGATTTGGGAAAATAAAATCTTTGAGGGGTAGGGTTAAATGTGAAATGGAGGTATTAATGATAAGATAAAGGAGAATAACTTATTCTTTTGACCGAGGTGGTCGATTGTTGAACTCTATGTCTATCTAAAATGTTATTATTCAATGGGATTTCAACTTCAAGGAAAAGAAACATTTTGGATATAGATGCTAGTATGACCAAGAAAATTTAGTGAGAGCCATCAACTGAAAATGCTATCAGGCAATGAGAATTTTACAATATAGCACAAGTTGTGAATAAATCGGGGGAATAAGAGGCAGTAGGAATAATGAATTTAGCTAAATTATTATTTTAAGTAGGGATGTGATCCTTCCCATCACAGTATTTTCCATGAGTATATTGTTTAATATTATAGGGTGTATGAATATATATGAAGGGGTCAAAAACATTGAAAAAAGGTTGAATGAACTTAAAAAAGGTTGCATGCTTTTTTTTAGAACATTAAAGGAATACAAAATTCAATAGTAACTTGAAATTCAAATTGAAAGAGCGGTGAGATTATGGACCTACTTGATAAGGTGAGTAATTTCAGCTTCATCAAATCCTAGATTTATGTTGACCCTTTCAGTGAGAGTTGACCTTTATCACTCAAACTAGTGGTAGAAATAGTAATATGGGGAAATTTCAATATCAAAAGATTAATAATAATTCCACTTGAGTGCTCAAGTCATGCATATTAACTATATTAACTAGCATACCATCAACAATATGTATGGTCACGAATTGTTTCATTGTCATTTAATTTTGGTTCATTTTGAAGAGACATGGGATTTTAGTTTGGTGGCTACCACCTATGAATCTATGAAAACCATACTTTATCTCGAAACTTCTTCGAAAGTACAACTCCAATTTTGAAAACCAAATGTTTAGCTGTGAATCGATTGGATCAACACCACGAGTCCAAAGATATAGCATTTTGGAAGAGAAGCATTATGTTACAATTCCTTTAATATATGTTGTAAAATCAACATATGCCATCAATTTTAGATTTTTGATGACCATTTAATTATCCCCAGACTTAATTCATTCCTTATTGTCACCACTTGCTCTCTTTTTTCAACCATAATTTTGAATGAAATAAAGGTCCCATTGATTCAAAATCTTCGAACATGGTGAGATCACCAGCTAAAACACCAATAAACAAAATTATGTCCAAATTACTTAGCCACATTTGCATTTCCCTTCTTTTATAGAAGGGAAATATTGGGTAAATACCATCTTTCTCCTACTCAGTGATGTTTCTTCCCTGTGAGGCATTAAGAACTACAATTCATGTGCCTTATCTATTGGGATTTGGAGTCTTAAATAGATTCCTTGTTGCATTCATGTCATCACCAACCAACTTTATCTTTGTTGTAATGTGGTCAAATTACATAATGAATGGATGATCATTTCACATAACAATTGATCCTTTTCATTAATGTTTCTTGCATGATTTAGACTTTTGAAAGGGAAAAAGGTATCAAAAAATACTCCTTGACACGTGTGGATAACATGAAGTGATTTCCTCATAATTATTGGTAGTTCCTAAATTCCTTTAAATCATGAGCACAATGGCCAATTCCATCAATATTTTATTGTTTCCTTTTGTAGAATTGAGCTCAAACTTGAAATTTCTCATGTATATTAACCTGTATTACTATACTTAGTTCATGGAGGTAGTTGACCTAGAATGTTGGGATACAATTGAACCAATTATTTACCTGACTATCCCTGTGTCTAGTACAAATGATTCAATGATTGAAAATTCATTTCCAAAGATCAATGATGTATATTACCATATTGGTAGAGCTTCAGGTATTCCTCCTCCATTTGCAAGGAAATGAATTAAACATCCACACAAGACAATAGGTGTTAAAAACCCTTCTATATTTTCCAATCTTGAGAATATACCTACAATGCATAATTCCAGAACTCACCCAATTTCATGTGTGACTAATTCAAGTGATTCTATCCCCTTGGCTGAGAAAAAAGTGGTTTGACTAATAAATGTAGCTAATATCCAAAGAGAAACATGAAAAAACATAATGATTATGGGGAGCATGCATGCATATTCTTAGGGTTATATTGAAAATGCACCCATCAACTGGAGAAACTAGTTTTAAAGTTTAGTTTTATCCATTGCAAATATTAATTCTCTTGTATAGGATTGAAGCATACTGCATTTTTTTTGTAAACTTGTTGACTAGCTCTAGCAAATATGATTCTTGGGAATAAAATGGAGGACTTGATTTTTTTTTAGGATGAATATATAATCTTGATTGCATTACTTGTATTAATTTTGTCTACTTTTCAAATAGTCTCAACACTTTTTGAATTTTCTACAAAGCTACTAAACAATAAAAATGTCTATTAATAGACGAGAGGAAACAAGAAATGCTCAAGAACAAGAAATGTATATTTCAATCTTGTACAATAAATTACTTCAAAATGATTCTTAATATAAAAAGAAAAGATACAATGGCACACACACATTACACAAAGATTTTACCCTAGAAACCCAAACCCGGAAACTCTAGTTATACAAAATCATTAATTGTGATTGTGATTGAAAAATCTTATAATCATGCAATGCCATAGAATCTTTACCTTTTTTTAAAGTGAATTATTTATTCTCTAAGAAGATACAATATGTTGATTAAATGTTTTTACAAAATTGATTAAATTATTCAATCGACTATTGCATGATTTAAAAATAAATAAATAAATAATTTTTTTTACTAAATCCTGTATCTTAAATTTATTCTTAAATATTTTTACAAAACTTATTATCAATATTGATAAAATAAAAATTATGATAGTTAATCTATCAAAATAATTATTCCTCAAGTTTGATATTGTGATAACATCTTGCATATTAAATCATGAAAACAACTCTACATCATACTTGATTATTTTTTTAAGTCATTTTGTTTGATTGAATATTCTATTAAATTATAGAATTAATTATAAATTATATTTAAAAAGATACAAAAAATTTCAATTAAGGTGACCTAGATCATGATTGGTTTAGCGCTTCCTGCCAGTTTCGTGACATGGGTTGACACCCTCTCGTGGATCCCAAATATGGAGATTGTAGTAGAGATTAATGCTCGTGGGTTTTGTTCTAACGAAAATCGAAGTCCAACAATGGTATTAGAGAAATAGCTCTCTAGTTAGAAACTCATCTGACACTAGTTGGGGGAAATATTGTTGGACATTGGGTTCAACACTTCCCTCGAGTTTCACGGCATGGGTTAATGTAACACCCCTGTTTCCCCTAATTTGTAATTAATAATAGAATAGGAATTACCATGCTAATGCATGAGGAAAATGTAAATGTATTATTGTTTGAGTTGCCAATAACTGACTGTGGGGGTGAAGCCTTGAAAGTACTGGCCATGATATCACTAGAGGAAGAATGTGAAAACCATACAAGAGGGTTCATATATCAAATAACCCCAAATATTCATGATAAGGATGACAAACATCCTTTGAATCCCAAGGAAAGGAAATCGGTTAATTAAGAATGAACGGTGGTTGAATCACCAACCACCCCCCATGAATGGAAACATGGGTTGTCAGCCTGAAGTACTGCAGGGACCTGTTGTTGATATTGAGAGGGGGGTGAATCAGTATCAAGTACAATTTAAAAACATTTTTCAACTTATACTTAAACCATTCAATTATATTCAATGAGCAATGAAAAATAGTATAAGAGTTACACCAATACACCACAATACACCATGCACAATATATGAGAAATAATCAATAGTTTTTGTTCAAGGGAAGTAATGACTTCCAAAGGTAGCTACAACTTCCAAATGTAAAGGGAGGTATAAACCTCCAAGAGGAAGATACAATCCTTCAATATCAAGAGATATTTGAACTCTCTATCCTTGCCCCTTCCTTCCACCCAAGAATATATGAGAGATAATAAAACTTTACATTAAATCATCACCATCAACCAATAATCACATAGAACCTGATAATGCTTTCTGAGACTTCTTC
>ML782961.1:312456-327860 GCA_009831015.1 Picea engelmannii | reverse complement strand
AAATTGCAGGGAGAAAAGGGTCTTGGATATGGCAGTGTTGTAAATACATAAGGAAGACCGATTTCTTGTTGAGCCAAACTGCAAGGAATGGTATTTCCTTTTTGAGAAATTAATTTAATTGTTAAGGATGCACAATTCTGAAATTGTTGTGACGATGTTGTAAAGGTGCAATAAAATGTATATGCATGGAAAATCTAACGAGTTGTTTGGCTGATTGAAGTTGAAAGTGCAGGAAGCAAAGGGATCTTGGATATGGCAGCATTGTAAGCCCATAAGGAAGGCCAATTTCCTGTTGATCCAAATCGTTATGGGAAGGAAAGTCCCATAATTATGAATCTGGTTCCTGTGCAGAACAAATATGAAAACAAATTGTGAGATAGGGAAAATCTGTAGGTGACAGATTTGCAATAAAATTATGAAAGTTAGAATTTATAATGATGTCTCATGAATTTTGTATACCTGTGATACAGCTGAGAAGAAAAGACATGTCCAGAAAGAACAGATGTGGGCTGTCAAAGTTGAAGATGATGAACATGGCTACTACTGAGTCATGAAAACCCTGTGATAAGACATGATCGCCTGAAAATAAATTATGTTGAGGTAACACAAGCTAGAGGGACGCCTCGGCAGGGCAAGTATGAGGGATGCCTTGACTGTAAGACTCGATAGAGTCTCTAAAATTTTCCTGTGCGAGAAAACCTTTGCAAGGAAAGATGGATCACTCGAGCGACTGCATAACAGTGAAGGGGATGCTTAAGCCTGGGCCTGGAGGGTGAGTGACCACAAGGAAGAAGAGACCTTAATAATTCTTGTAAACTATTGGGATCATGCACACAATGGGTAGTTTCCTGTGTGGAAAAACTTTGGAAAGGAAGATGAAATCATGATAGCTCTTGTGAACTATTGAATTGGAATCATGCACCCAATGGGTACGTCAAGGAAAGCGATGAACATGGATAACAAAACTACCATGTGGATACAGATCCAAAAACTGCATAGATAAGTATTATGCTAAGATTATGAAATTTTCCTTTTGAATTTTGAACAACAATAAGATGTTTTCGCACGAAATTGTGATTAATGTGCTTGTTGTCCAAGAATTATTGAAGGCAGATGACAAAGTGATCCGAATTTTATGAGCAGAACGAAATGACTACAGATTATTACCAGATTCTTAACACAGAATAACAGAGATACATTAAAACTGGTTTTCTATTCAATAAGGAAATAAGTTGAAACTGTAAAATGCAGTGGAAAACAAGCTTGCTGGAATGGTGGCGGATTATCTCTGAGAAGAGATGTGATGGCCTCGCTCATTCGCAAGAAGATGATTACAATGAGGCTCTCAAGGCATTTTTACAATAAATAGGAGTTTCAAAAACCCTAAACATCCAAAAACCTAACCCTAAGAGATGAAGCGCCAAAAGTCATGTGGGCCTCGTTTGGGTAAGTCAGTACATCAACTTCCTGGGGTCATAACTTTTTCATACGATCTTCGTTTTATGCGTATGACAGCCCATTGGAAAGATATATCTAAGGAATACAACAATTGCACAAAATTTAGGGCCTCAAAATGGCTCCAGAAGTTCAGGATCCGAAAAACTGCTAAAAATAGTAAATTATCGAAATTGCTAGAAAGTTGTTTTGAGCCAGCTGGAAAAGGTGGGTGGCCACCAATATTCACCTGGATCACGAAGACTAAGATCCTGAAAGAGGACCTGACCGAGGATGAAGGTCAAGACTGTTGAAGTGGCTAAATGAGAAAGGCATCACATGTGTTTTGAGAAAAGAACACCGAGGACGGTGTTCCTTTAAGGGGGAGGGAATTGTAACACCCCTGTTTCCCCCAATTTGTAATTAATCATAGAATAGGAATTACCATGCTAATGCATGAGGAAAATGTAAATATATTATTGTTTGAGTTGCCAATAATTGACTGTGGGGGTGAGGCCTTGAAAGTACTAGCCATGATATCACTAGAGGAAGAATGTGAAAACCATACAAGAGGGTTCATATATCAAATAACCCCAAATCTTCATGATAAGGATGACAAACCTCCTTCAAATCCCAAGAAAAGGAAAGCAGTCAATGAAGAAAGAATGGTGGTTGAATCACCAACCACCCCCCATGAATGGAAACATGGGTTGTCAGCCTGAAGTACTGCAAGGACCTGCAGACCTAAGTTTCCTTCTGACAGAAGGAACATGATAGGTCGGCGAAACCATCCAAGGCAAGAGGGACACAGAGGAGAGGAGAAGGACACACGAGACAAG
The DNA here is from genome assembly GCA_009831015.1 of Picea engelmannii. NCBI lineage: Eukaryota > Viridiplantae > Streptophyta > Pinopsida > Pinales > Pinaceae > Picea > Picea engelmannii. The sequence goes on along the minus strand of ML782961.1, from coordinate 325,587 downwards.
AACGGGAGCTCACAAGAGAGAGGTGCGAAGCTCTCCAGTAGATCACAAACAAAAGGTCATGAGCTTGATGCTGAAGAGCATCTGAGAAACCTCATCGAGGCCACAACCGAGTGAGGAAGCTCCGAGTTGCAGAAAACAGGACCTGAACAGAAGCTGAAACAGAGAGAGAGAGAACCGTCGAGAACTGTGAGAATTCCCTAGTGATATCATGGCTTGGCATGGGGGTGGCCAGAGTACTAAGAATGAATGCCTCTGTGCCTATGGTTGGGTGGAAGGACGAACAACCACAGTCAGTTGGTTGGCGGCAACCTGTAATAGATAAGTGATTTATTACTCTGTGTAATTTAGTGGTAACTGGGCATGAATTTGGTTATACTGGGTATGTTTCGGGAATTGTGCTTGATTTATGAATGGATATACTGTGTCCCTTTCCTTACTGCTTGGTTGTATATTTAGGCCAGTAAGAAATTTTATGGATAAGACATGATTGGTACTCGTAAATGCTTGTGTCATGTGGTTGCTTGAGTTAGAGCCACTAATTGTGAGATCGTTGAGCTTAGGCATAGTCTCATGTACACATGCCATCCTTCCTAGTTGTCTAGAGTCCCTTGGAGGATGAATTCTGTTAAGCTCAGGAGAGGTAGTGTAGTTATGCACCGTCTCCCTACGAGGCAAGTAGAGGCCGAGACTCACCCAAGTCCTAGACTTGACGAATGTGCACAAGGGGTGCATGGAAGACTCTTCTAAGAGTCAAGCCCAGGAGAAAGAGTGCAAAGCTATTAATTCCTTCATAGCTGAGAAAGCTCAAGAGGGACAACACTGTTCATAAGTGCTGGTGAGACCCAATAGTTGGCTTGCAGTAGAAGATCGAAGGTTGAGACCTTTGAAGCGTCATAATCTTTCGAGATCAGGAAGAAATCCAAAGCTCAGGAGGAAGAGCAACAACAACCCTTAGATCAACTGTAGAGTGTGGATCTGGACCATTCAAATCCTACGTCTAGACACACAGGATAGCATGCAAGAGGAGAGGATCTGAATGGATGGTATAGAACCATTAGATCTAGAGCGGGGACCAACAGTCATTGTATCCAGAGATAGGCACATGAAAGAAGTCCCAAAATCACTTCAACTGTTGGATCGTTGGAGGATAGGTGGAAAACATCTGGAAGCCACCGAGGTTTCAGAACTTAGGCGTAAAAGGGTGGTGAAGAATGAGGATTCACAATCACCAAAATAGCGAGGGTTATTTTGGATTGTTGGATCCAGGGCAACATGTGGCAGAGATCTAACCCATCGGAGTTTCGACATCTGGGATACCTAAAAAGGCAAATCTCCTGTACTTGTCAACTGTGAAATCCCGACTTGCAAAACTCCGAAGTGATAATAGAGCGGATGAGATACGGTGTTTATGTGTTTCGGCACCTAGGATATCTAAGGGAAATTCTCTTGTACTCGCCAGTCCCAAAATCTCAACTTGCGAAACCCCGAAATGACATAGTGTGTCTATATTTTGGATGTTTCAGTGTTTCAGCACCTGTGAAACCCAAGGGTCAGTTCCCTTATACTCGCTGATCGCGAAACCCCGACTTGCGAAACCCTGAAATAATAATAGCGCAGATAAGTCTGGATGTCTCGGTATTTCGTCTACTGGGGTTATAAAGAGTAAGAGAAAGGGCATGTCTCTTGTACTCGCCAGTCCCGAAATCCTGACTTGCAAAACCCCAAAATGACATAGTGTGTCTAGAGTTTGTATGTTTCATTTTTTCGGCACTCGGGAAACCCAAGGGTCAGTTCCCTTGTACTCGACGGTCACGAAACCCCGAAATAATAATAGCGTGGATAAGTCTTGATGTATCGGTATTTCGGCACTCGGGATATCTAGAAGAAAGTCCTTGGTACATGCCAATCCTGAATTCCTAACTTGTGAAATCCTGATACATCTTAGCGCATGTAGATTTGGTTTTTCGGTGTTTCGGCACCTAGAAAACTGAAGGGTATGAACCCCTCATCCTCTTCTACCGCGAAAGCCTGGTACGCGAAAATCCAAAAGGTGGGATGCCAGGTTTTAATCTGAGGCATTGTTAGATGTGACAAACTGTTGGTTCCTTTCGGATTTTGGCACTTTGAGAGACAAGAGAGCAGAGGAACACATGCATCACGATTTCCCGAATCGCGAAAGCCGGAAACACCTCTCCGGTAAGGCCCATGGTCATAGCCAATGATCACATGGGTAAGGATAATGGATGGTAGGGTTTGCATTAGGCCCCATAGGAATTCGGGGATTTTGTTCCTCGGTGAAAGGAAGGAAAAAGCTGAAAAATATTAGTTCCCATAGTGGGTGTGTGATAGTTAACCCCCTCTCATGGATCCTAACTCTAGAAATTATGGTAGAGATTAATGCATGTGGGTTTTGGTCTAATGACAATTGAATTCCAACAACAATTACTACAACCCATTGGAAATTACAACATCATACTTGCATATACAATGAACGACAATTTGTAAGTTCAATATGACCTCACATTGATAATTAAATGCACAACTCTTCAGTTTCTTACTAAATTAATTCGAAAGTGGTTGAAAAGTCCATCATACCCTAACATGTTCCCCCTCTTCAAAATAAACATTTTCCTAAAGGTTGAAGGACCTATGGAAAGCACTATAAAATTGATGTTGGTTCCCAAGTGGAATTCTATAGATGCATATCCTTCCATTGGATTATGGCTTCCTCGATAGTGCAGTGGCATAGTTAGGGTTTTATGGATCAAGTACTATTTCTGTCTATATTCAAATGGATGCTTCTTCATCAAGTTCTAGAATGCTAGTTTAAACTTGGAAATTCTACCCACAACCTTCTTCAAACAAGACACATGAAATATTGGACGTATCTTGTAGTGGGTGGTTCGAAGAGATAACCTATAGAAAACGTATCCAATCCAATGGAGGATTGAAAAAGGTCCATATAAATTTAGAGATATCTTCTTGTGGAATTTGTCTTTGAGAGAGGCCTTCTTATAGGGTTGAATATGAATAAACATTTGATCCCATTCCTGGAAATAATTCTCAAAGAAACACTAGACAACTTGTTGCTTCATGATATTTTGAGCTATAACCATATTATATTTAAGTGTGTAGAGAATGACCTATCTGGTGTGGAGGGTGAAATCCACTTCTTGAATATTAGAGGTGCTTGGTAAATATGAAGCCACTAATGGGGGTTTTGGGCCATAAAGAGATTCATATGGTGACATTTTGATAGTGCCATGATAAGTGCTATTGTACCATCATTCTACAAGTGGTATCCATTATGCACATTGGTGTTTCCTATTTGAAGCAAAGCATCTCAAGTATGTTTCCAAACAATTTTTTACCACTTTGGTTGAACCATAATTTGGGGATGATAACCTATGTTCATTTTCAACTCCATGCCTTGTATTTTAAACATCTCCTGCCAAAATGTTTTGGTAAATGTGGGATCATAATCCAACACAATGGAAGTGGGCATGCCATGTAACTTAAAAACTTTATGCATGGAAACTTGGGAAAATGTGGAGGGAAGAAATGGCTATGTTAGGGCACAAAAGTGAGTCAAATACCACCATGATGAGTGATTTGTTAACTTATTTCAATAGGCATATGATACAATTTATGGAGATGGAAGTCTAGACAATGGTTAGTATTAGTAGTGGTTGCAATTCCCTAGGAGTCTTCATTGTCTCACCCTTGTTCCATTAATAAAAATTGCATTCAACAATAAAAGTTTTGATATTATTTTCATACCTTCCCAAAAGAAATAATGATTATCCCATTTATATATTTTATGAAAGCCAAAGTGACCCATTGTAGGATATGAATGCAACTCCTCTAAGACCCTTTATTTAAAAAAAAAAATCAACACTAGAAAACCAAACCCTGTATACTACAAGGTATATTAAAACCAAATATAGACCTTACAAGTTTTGGGGTCATCCTAAAATCTATGTATTATTTCAACCGTAGTGTCATTTTCCAACCATTAATGTCAATATTTGGCCAACCAATTTAGTACAAGTAAGGATAAAGCAAATAAAAACCCTTTCTCCTATTATTTCCAAGAGAATGCATCAACCACCAAATTAAAGTTTCCCTTATTATAGATCATCTCATAATCATAACCAAGCATATTAATGACCCACTTGTTATGATATAGGGACAACAATTGTTGTTCTAAAAAATATTTCAAACTATGATGATATATCTTGATCTAGAAGTCCTACCCAATGAGATATGGGCACCAAGTATCAACTTCATGAAATATGGCCACCATCTCCTTGTAGGTTGACCTTCCCAAATTTATGTCACACCATTTATTGGTCAAGGCCAAGGGACACCCTTCTTGCATCGACACAAATCTTAGAAATTTTCCCAATGTGTCACATTCTAAGAAAAAAATATCATGCATGACTAATATAGGTGCAGTACACACAACTTCTTAATTTAAATATGGAAATATTTTCTCCATCACTTCATTGCATAAAAAGGTATTCTTTTTTAGTAGTGTGGTTAAGGGGGATGAAATTTGTTGGCGCGAATTTGATCAGACCAGGGTCCTTCTCAGGTTACCAACAAAAGGTACCATGTAGTCTAGAGCACTGTCATTTTCATCTCCTCCGAAGAGAAGAAGTCTCACCTGAAGCGCTGCTTAGACAGATAGATAGGGAAGGGTAGGGAGAAGACTAAAGAGGATCAATAGAGCAGTTAGAACTCATTCATGTTCTTGCACAAGAGACATTAACAAATATGAAACATATAAATGCAAGAATCCAACCTACTTATGTTGCGAGAAAGAATTTAAACGTTGAACCATCAAATAGAACTCATAAGCCATAAGGAAACACTGTAATGCATAAGTAAACATATAAAGACACAAAATATTTTGAAATTTGGTCCTGCCTCATATTATATTTAGGATCTTTCTTTGATTATAGACTCAAAATTACATAGTAGGGCTCAGTACAGACTCTTGGCTCTGGAATCATGCCATAGAGCTCTAATTCTCCAACTGATAGGTCTAATTAATTACAGACTCAGAATGTCTTCCTTTGACTTACACCAATCAACAACTAATCCCAAAACCTAGGTGACTCTGACCAACCTGAATCGACTCAACCAACCAACCTATGAACTTATGTTCAGCCTTATATATAGCTAGGTCGTGTCTTCCTTCTCGACTTGCATGCTTTCTTGTTTTGTTGCAACCGTTTTTTTCTTCGCTGGTGTTGCACTGACTTCCACAACTACTTTCCGTTGCTCTTTATCCCGACCTATGATGGAGTTTGCGCAACTCGTGCTTAGTCAAAACTTACGTGATTCCTTCTCAAAACTAAAGGGCCCAACAGGCTCTGACCACAATCCTTGACTCATCTCCGAGTCAAGCTCTTGGTTCTTTCACATCCTCCAGGAGCATCTATTTCTTTACCTTGTCCATATTTTCTTCTTCTTTGGGCTCTTCTGTTTGTTCTTTTTCTTCCTTTACCTCCTCAAATAAAGAGCCCAATTCTGGTACCATCTCTAATGGTTTGTGCTTTACTCCTTAATATTTCAACCTCGTCTTGCCATTTCTGGGCGAGGAGTGATGCTTCTTCAAGGAACTGTTGGGTCGTCTCTTTGCAGTACTCCTTTATCTTGGCCGCAATCAACGAGTTCCACTTGGAATCTACTGTTGCATTGACTTGATGCATTTGCATATAGGCGGTCTGAATTACCGGTCGAAAATTGTGCAACTCTTTCTTGGCTACAAACTGTGCCTCATAGAGTGTATTTAGTTCATCATCGCCCTATTGAATTTGGTCGAACTTATGTTGTTGCTCCAAGGGGTCCATTGTGACCGCAACTTATTCGTTCAACACCTAGATCTTTGTGCACAGTTCCTCCAAGACTTGATTCCATTGAGCGATGATGCCCATCTAGTCGCTGACTTCCTTGAATATTTTGGTGCAGTCTATTGTGTTCTTGTGCAATGCTGCTCAGACATTGTTTCATTATCTTCTACATCTGTTCCTACAGTTGTTGAGGCTGTTGTTCTGCTTCTTGTTGGACCTGTTGTAGCTTCGGTTGCAACTGGTCGGTGCAAGTAGTGAGTTGTTTCCATGCTTCCTGTAACATCTCGATCTGTTTCTAGGGATCTCGTACATCGTTGGCCTCGGGTAGTTCATGCGCAACCTTACGAATCTTCGGCCAAGCTTCTGCAAGTTTTTCTTGCACTTTTTCCAGTTTACACTGGAATTGGAGTTTGTCATGTGCTTCCTGCATTTTGTATGTGTGTGCAATGAATTGTTCCTTCCTTGCAATCTTGTTGGATCTCTTGGCCTCCTGGAGCCTTTTCTCCAACTGGTTCGTTGATGCCCTAATTAGTCCAAATAATTGTGGCTTTGGCCACTGTACCAATTCGGCGGATGAAGGAGCGGTGTACGTGGTTTATCGCGTCTATAATGGAGGTCTACTAGACATTGAATGGTCTAAGCGGGTTTTGATCTCCTCCTCTGTTAGTGGCACTGGTGCAATCCTCAACCTTATCTCTATTGAAAAAAGAGTTAGAACCTTTGTTCTAGCTATGCATAGTTGCATCCATTATGCACATTGCTGAGGGTTCTGGAGTACCTTCTCTATTTGTTCTCGCATGGTTGTTGTATCCTTCTCAGTTGTCTCTTCTAGTTCGTTGTGCACATCTGGTATATGTGGCTCTTTTTATGCTTCTTCTTGATGCATCGTGATTTCTTGGGCACCCTCACCCTTGGCTGGTGAGGTGACTTGCTGGTTGTTATTGAGTTCTGGCTCCTCTCTATCTCAGGCATCTTCTTCTTGTGCTGAAGATTCATGTTGTTGTTCTTGGGCATCTAGATTCAGATCATCCAGCGTCGTGCTCAGCTCTAAGGCTTTGTAGTCGGGACCATAAATTTCTGATCTTGGCTTGGGTGATTCTCTGGTCATTTTTGGGAGTCATCGCTCCACTATCTCTATGTGATCGAGTTGCATCGGCTCTGAGGTTATTGTCTGATGTGGACTGACAATGATGAGGTTTGGTAATTGGAGTGGTGGGGGTTTCTTAGTGACCACTGTGGACATAATTGTTTCAGGCTCTGGGTCATCCTGAATATCAATGATAGTGGTGGCTTTGGTCATGGCACGGGTGTGGGGAGAGGAATATGTAAGGGGAAGTGGGTTTAGGGGTTTGTTCAGTGAGACCCCAGTTCTGGGCCTCTTCACCAATGGTTCGGTATCAAGCACAACTCCCAAGATCTGGTTAACCTGTGCACCTGAAAACACGACATTGTTTGGTAGCTGTCGGTGGGCTGGTCTTTTCCTTCACTCTAACTGTTGTATCTCTTCTTCCTCCTCAGAGTCTGTTCGTATTGGAGTGTCTGGATTCTTTTTCTCAGGGCCTGAACTCAGTCCTTATCCTACTTCATTGTCTTTTTTATTCAGCATCTCCATAGGAAAAATGTAATGCATTCCTCATTTACGCGGACTGCATTTGACTCCTAGCCATGACATGACCTCCTTATCGAAGGCTTCCTCATCCAAATAGAATGGTAGCATCCTTGTGTGGAAATGTTCCTTGCTGATATATCTTGGCCAGATGAATGTGTTGTTTCGATTCATGCTGAAGGTGATATTCCTCGTGTTACAATTGAGGAGCTCCTACAGGATGCCCAACCTCTACGTTTCATCTAGCATACCATTATACCATTTGGAAAATGTTGCGTTGTTGAGTGTTGTATTCTCCGAGTCTTGTTTGGACTTCCATGGCTTGAACATATTCGCCATGCACCCCTTATCTGGTATTTCCAGTTGTCTTCCCACAGGTGGCGTCCATTTGAGAATTTCAAATTACACAAGTAGGTATCCATAGGTGAAGGCTCCTACCTTCTCTTGTGCTTCCTCGCAAGCTACTAGTAGTTCCTCCAACAGGAAACTACACCAGTTGAACACCACTCCATTTGCGCAAAATTCGGCGACTGATAACGCATATAGAGTGCATTCTCCCTTGTAGTAAGACCTCATAACCTTTCTGGCTAAGATGTAGAAGCCAGTCCGGACTATCTCATGAAGTATTGGTTCAATTACTATTATGTGTCCTCCTCTCTTTGTGTTAAATTTCTCATATAGGCTAAGCTCGCCTTTCTTTTTCCCGTGCTGACCGGGGCCCTAGAATCCCTTCGACAAATCCTCTCCTTGGGAGGATAGTCTAGTAAGATGTTGGATGTCTTCAACATGGATTGGATACTGCTTATCCAACCATAGACTTTTGTCATGCACCCTGCTTATCAGAAATTTTGTGCAGCGCGCATTCTCGCCTGTGGTACCAAAGATTGGTAAGTCTCTTAGGTTCATGATGGTTGAGTTAAATAAGTTGATAAACTCTTATTTTGGTATAACTTGCATTCCTCTGATTCCATACATAATTATATCCCAAAAGATGTATGTGTGCATTTGTGGGAACAAGGCTGAATCCGTGAGGTCAAGATTGAGGAGCTTAACATGCTCTACCTTCCCTTTGAGATCGCCCACAATATCAACTTGAGGGTCATAGGGATCATCTAGTACTTCTTCTTTACTCATGGTGCTTCATCTTGCTGTGGCTCTCAGCATTTGCACTTCTGTGGCAGGTAAGAAATAGGGTTACATTTACAGCTTTTACAATGGTCCCAACTGGTTCACACTACTATGTTCAAAAATGGCTATGATCTTTTTACAAATAGTACATTCTCGGCTAAGTTCTGAGACCCTTATAGTTGGCTTAATGGGTAAGTTTTTAGCAGTAACTGCTACTCATCATGACTGTATGGACGCAATCGGGTGTGAGTTATCCGACGGGACGATTTAATCAAGGTAAATCCTAGTGGGTGATCTTGGTATTTACTTACTTGAGTGGAATAGGGACATGGCTGATTTGAGACCTTTCTGTTTGATGGGTGGGTGTCTCGGTGTGAACTTCGATGGCATCTTGGCATAATCTGGTTTTATGTCTTAACGGATGTCCTACGGGGTACCGAAATTGCAATAAAGTTTGTGACTAGACTGGGTTTGCATGGCTTATGACTCACATTGGGTTTGGATTCATGGCCCCTCCGACCACAAAGGTTGTCCCCGTCATCTTTAATGACTGTCATTAATGGAATATATTATGCTTCAGGTCCTGTACTGATGATTCATAAGCTCTGTATCATCCAACACTTAAAGAAAACAAATGAACCATGTGTTATGGTGCAATACTGTGCATATGGACTTTATTAACTAAATTTACAAAATTTCAGAAAGAAAACAAAACTCAAATCTATCTATTGTACAAGTTCCTTTGAATTGGAGAGAATTTCCTTCTCTCTCAGGTTTGAGACAGGTAGGGCTTCAGGTGAGCGCCATTCACCCATCTCAGTTGTAACACACGATCCAGTTGCACAATTCTAACTGCTCATGAGGGTCAGATCTTCGCAACTATGAAGGGTCCCAACCAGTGCATATGCAGCTTGCCAGGATGCTTCTGGTATAGGCTATCATAGAGTAATATCTTGTCCCCTTATGTGAATACCTTGATCTTAATGTGTCGGTCATGCCAAGATTTTTGTCTTTCCTTTTCAACCGATTGATGGAAGTCTGCTAGAAATTTGGTTTCCTCAAGTTCTTGTAGCTACGCAAGTCTCTACGCCACTGATTCCTCTTTTGTCATACATGTGACTTGTGCAATATACAGGCTTGGAGTGATGAAATCTTCAGGCACCACAACCTCTCTCCCATAAACTAATTGGAATGGTGTGTATTTGTGGAGTTTCTTTGTGGTTTTCCTATAGGCCTATAGTACAACTAGAACTCTATCATCCTAGTCCTCTCGGTTTGCACAACAAACCTTTGTTAGTCCCTTTTCTAGAATCTTGTTGAAGACTTCAATTGTTCCGTTGGCTTGTGGGTGTTATGGAATGATCTTGTGATGTTGGATCATAAATTATGTTGTAGTTGTTTCTATAGTGCTACTAATGAAATGAGATCCCTAATCGTTGGTTAGGCTCTTGGGACATCCGAACTGGGTGATGATATTCTCAAAAATGAACCTGGCAGCAGTATCTTTCGAATAGTCCTGTATCACTGTTGCTTATGCCCAATAGGTAATGTAGTCAATCACGGTAATGATGTACCTGGCCTTTGAATGCTTGGTTGTGGATTTGATTGGTCCAACAAAGTCAAATTCCCATTTCTCAAATGCCTGTAGATATCTAACTAGTTGTAGTGGTAGTTCATTTAGGTGTGTCGGCTTTCCAACCCGTTGAAAAAAATCACACGATCTAGCTTATGATTTTGCATCTTTGAAGAGTGTTTCCCACCAAATTCCTGCCTATAGAACTTTCTGTGCCATGACCTTTCCTCCTACGTGGCCTCCTACAATTCCACTGTGGCATTCCCAAAGTATATCTTGCCTTTCATGATCCAGGATGCATTTTCTGAGGATGTTGTCTATGTTGGGTATGTGTTATATTCTTTGCACGAGTAGTAGTGTCGTGTATTTAGGTGGTTTTTTTGGCACATGGTTTTTTTGTCGATGGTTTTCTATTTCCGATTAAGGAATTAGGGTTTTGGACTAATCCAGGTCATTGGGTTATGGTTTTGGATGCCACTGGCTCCTATTTCTATATTGTATTGTAAACAATGTAACAATGTATGAATATAATATATGTTGGTTTTCCCGGTTTGGGTTTCCAAGGAAAAAATTTCTGTGTAATGTTTGCATTTGCCATTATATCTTTTCTATTCTTTTCTGAATATATGTTTATAGTAGACATTGTACAAGGTTAGAATTTACATTTGGTATTAGAGATTTATTGGCTTCAAGGGGATGCCTTTGTTGTCGAGGGTTTAGCTCGGGACTGTGATAAGCCTTGTTACGGTGGGAGATCTGTGGTATTGTTTTTCAAGTGAAAAGAAATGGCAAGCAACTCGAAGATGGAGATAGAGAAGTTTAATGGGAAAATATTTGAGCTGTGGAAGCTCAAGATGGTATATCGTTTGGTGGACAGAGATTAGTGGATCATGGTAGATCCAGGTAATGAACCTACAAGAACTTTTGTAGATGACTGGAAAAAGATGGATCAGAAGGCAAAGAGCACAATTTGACTATGTCTCTCCGATTCAGTATTACTGAATGTGTTCGAGGAAGCTACAACCAAGGATTTATGGGAAACGTTGGGGAAGTTGTATCAGTCTAAGTCCCTGGTAAATAAACTATTCCTGAGAAAGAAGCTGTATAACTTGAGGATGAGAGATGGAGACTCGGTGGCAGAGCATTTGAACACCTTCAATACTATGGTAAGTCAGTTAGTATCTGTTGATATTAAAATTTCAGATGAAGATAAATGTATCAGTTTGTTGTGTTCTTTACTAGACTCGTGGGATATTCTGGTTGTGGCCATAGGTAGTAATACAACTTCTTTGAAGTTTGAAGAAGTGGTCTCATCCTTGTTGTCGGAGGAGATGAGATGAAAGAATATGGAAGGACATAGCACAGACACATTATTTGCAAGAGGACGTTCCCAGGAAAGAAATAGATCTAATTTCTCAAGTGGGAGATATAAGTCTAAAGGGTAGATCTAAATCTCCTGGAAAGTTTGTAAGGGTATGTTGGAGGTGTGGAAAAGAAGGGCACTACAAGAAGCAGTGTAGATCCAAAGTTGAGAAAAATAAGGGATCTTAAGAATCTTCTTCTACAGAAGAAAAGACCTCCAAGGAAGAAGGAGGGGATGTGTACTTGGCCTCTTCAAGCACACAAGTAGATCATGAGGCATGGTTGATTGAATCTAGTGCATATTTTCATATGACTCCCCACAGGGAGTGGTTCTGTGAATATGAAAAGTATGATGGAGGTGATGTTTTCTTAGGTAATGATTCAACAATCATAATCATAGGAAGAGGAAGGGTCAAGTTGAGACTCATAGATGGAAGGATTATAACACTGCCTGGCATTCTACACATCCCAGGTATGGCCAGAAATTTGATTTTTGTAAGGAAAATGGAAGATGCACGGGTAAAAACAATTTTTGAAAAGGGAACTTTCAGGATGGTTTGAGGAGCAATGGTGTTGATGAAGGGAGTTCAGTTTCGAACTCTGTATAAGCTACTAGGAAGCACTATTAGTGATGGGTGTAATAGTTCCATTGTTCCTGATATTGGAGTTGAAGAAGAAGGAACTCCTATAGTCTCTGGAGAAAAGGTTATGTTATGGCATCAAAGACTGGGGCATATCGGAGAGAAGGGTCTTCAAATACTACACGATAAAGGTATGGTTGAAGGTATGTCTAACTGCTCTCTAGATTTTGATTTCTATGAACATTGTCTATATGGGAAGCAGAATCAGGTAAGATTCCCCTCTGGTGCAACAAGGGCAGAAGGAATTTTACAACTAGTTCATAGTGATGTTTTTGGACCTGTGTCTGTCCCATCATTGGGAAAATCTGTGTACTATGTCTCATTTATAGATGACTTCTTGAGGAAAACTTGGATATACTTCCTCAGGAAGAAATATGAAGTCTTTGACAGGTTTAAAGAGTTTAAGGCTCTTGTTGAGAATCAAACAGAGAAAAGAATTAAGTTGTTGAGAACAGATAATGGCGAAGAGTTCTGCGGGAATGAATTTGAAGAATTCTGTAAGAAGTGTGGTATAGCAAGGCAGAAGACTACTCCATATACACCTCAACATAATGGAGTTGCAGAAAGGATGAACGGGATGCTGATGGAAAAAGAAAGGTGCATGCTCAGTGGTGTCAAGTTAGGGCAAGAATTCTGGGTAGAGGCAGTGGGTACTGCATGTTATCTGGTCAACAGATCACCCTCATCAACATTGGGTGACAAGACTCCACAAGAGGTATGGACTGGTAAGGAACCTTCTCTCACACATCTTAAGGCATTTGTTTGCGATGCATATGTTCATGTTCCAAAGGAAAACAAGAGAAAGATGGATAAGAATGCTGAAAAATGTATCTTTATTGGATATAAAGATGGTCTCAAAGGTTATAAGCTTTGGAACCTAGAAACTAAGAAGGTAGTGTATAGCCGAGATGTGGTATTTAGAGAAATGAAGGATGTTGTTAAACAGGAAGTCCTACCAAG
>ML782961.1:268948-297793 GCA_009831015.1 Picea engelmannii | reverse complement strand
ATTTATCACCTATAACAACCCCCTCTCACTCTCAATCCTTAAAAATCCATAAATTGTCCCAAGAATAAGTCACAAAATTCCAATGCCTCAACATTTTCTATAATTGTGACCTCCACCTGTGCTTCTCTAGCTCATTGAGAGGCTTCCAACAAAGTAGTTGGGTGTCTTGGACAATTGGTTTGGATAGTTGGTTGATGTTATCATATATGATGGGTGCATTTGAAGAAGTCTACAAGGATCCCCATAGGTGTGGTTAACGAACCCGAAGCTAATTAAGGAATATGTACATCAAGTACAATGCAATTGCACATAATACTATCATATCTAGATAGTACACATCATATTGTTTCCTGTGGTATGTGGTATGCCACGTGGTTCCTCGCGGTTAGGGAGATATGGCCTTGTGAAGTTGGAGGACCCTCAAGAATAATCTAGAAGCCCCTAGAAGGTCAACCAGAAGTGAATTATTCTAGAAGCTCCTAGAAATTCATCAAGAAGTTTTCTAGTCAAAGTGGTTATAACAAGAAATTAATTATGGGTAAAGTAGTTGTAACAAGAAGATTGAATAGTCAAATTGGTTGAAAAATAAATTAATTATGGGTAAAGTGGTTGCAATAAGAAGTTAATTAAGGATAAATAAGTTGCAACAAAGTATTTATGATTTGACTAATTAAGGAAAATTTAGTTGCAACATGAAAGTGGGTTAGCCCTAGAATAAGGAAAATGGGTAAAATAGTTACCAGGTAGCCCCTAAAGGAAGTCACTTGGGAAGTATAAATAAGACTTCAAGAGACTCCCATTAGCACCTATTGAGCACATTAAATATCTATATTGTGAAAGGTTATTGGTAGGTACTCATTGACATATCTGAGGTAGCACAAATTTGAGGTAGCAAAGGAAGAGTGATGAAAAATCTTGTTACTGCAGAGGAGAGTGAGGGTTTTTAAAAAAAACCCAATTTAGCTAACCCTCACGGGTCATACTATTGGTGTACCACGAGGCACCCCCGAAGGTTGTCTAGATCTTGTCATATGAGGCCCTGCTAGATAGAAGGCTTCATCCCATGAGAAAAAAATAGATCTGAAGATTGGGGTTTATACCAGATTGTAGAAGCTGAGAAGAGGCTACAGGCATGTGTGCCAGTTTTTAGGTACTACAAATTCATCTACATAAGTGAAAGGTATTTTTTGTGTGTTTGTTTTGAAGTTAGATCTGGGGAATTTCTTGAGCTTTGATCTTGTGAGCTAATACATAGCCCTTGAGATATTGTTGGTTGTATGGTACATGTTGTATAAGGAATATATGTTGAGGCACACAACTAGTGCATTTGTTGGTTGTATTTGGCACATACCCTTGAGTATTTTGTTGAGGTATATTATGAGTCATTTTGTACATGTATGAGGGTTTTTGGTTGAGATGCATTATTGAAGATATTGGTACAACTTGAGGCTGCATAACAGTTAGGGCTTGACACATGGTTGATGTGATACTTCATGATATTTGGTTTATGAATGATGGTATTATTGTTACATGTTTGAGAGATGTACTGGTGATGTTGGTTTGATATATACTCTTGTGATTTTGGGTATGAAAGTTATATGATCAAATATGGTTGGTTGATGAGGTTGATGTCACAGGTTTTATAGTGACCATTTTTTTAGTGACAGGTTTCACAGGGACATATCTATAGTCACAGAGAGACATTGGTTGTATCTATGATTGTGGAACTTATATTTCAGGGCAGAAGGGGGTTGTATCCTCCTTCTAGTTGGTGCCAAAAAACTAAGGGAGTTGTAGCATCCTTCAGGTTGGAGAATGAAAAACTAGGGGGTTGTAGCTAGAAAACAAGGAAGTTGGTGCTTCCTATGAATGTATTTCTTCTGGCATATAAGAAACGCATTATGTGGTTTTCTCCCACATTGGGTTTCCACGTAAAATACTGGTCTATTGTGTACTTTTGTAGTTGTTTATTGTTCACTTTTCATTTATACTTCTTATGATGTTTTGAATGTTATTGATGAACTGATCATAAAGTTATACAATACATATTGTGGCTAAAAATTAATTATTGTGTGAATATTAATTCAATCCCCTCTTAGTATTCCAACAGGGTAAGAAATCAAGACACATGCTCAAATATACTCCTTCAAACCATTGATAAAAATGTCTTTGAAAAAGGTATTGATCATGCCCTCTATGAAAATCACCAATTACTCAAATATTTATATAAAATCTTCCACTATGTTAGTTTGGCATAGCTTGGTCAACCTACCCAAATAATGTGTTTGTTTCAAAGGAAGAATATATGGCTTTGACAAAATGGGTCTAGGAAATGTACCCCCCATAAGATTTCTTATGCCATTTCCAAGATTGTTAGTGTTCTCAACCCAACTATAAGACACCCACTCGAAGTTTCAACAAGTCATTAGTAATATATTGGAGAGATAAGTAATGTTCCATATAAGTAACCCAACCTATGTGATCCAAGTGGATATTGGTGGCCACCCACCTATTCCAACTGGCTCCTCTTGTCAGTTTTTAGTTCAACACATTCTTCTGTACTTGTTTGTAATTGTGGGTTCTACGCTTTCGAGGCTGTCTGAATCCCTACACATATTCCAGGTGGATATTGGTGACCTCCCACCTAATCCAACTGGCTTATTTTGTATGTTTTCATGTTAGCACATCTTTTTGTACTTCCAGGGTTGTTTTGGGGCCCTAAACAATGTTTTTTTTGGCGTTCCACAGTCAAAATGTTGACAGAGTCATAGTTTGATAGCACAATGTGTAGTTCTCAAAAAGACCTTTACAACGAGCTACCATGTTCCTAAAATGGAGATCATATGAAAAAGTTACGACCCCAGAAAGTTAATGTACTAACTTACCCAAACGGTGCCCACGTGACTTTTGGCGTTTCATCTCCTAGGCTTAGGTTTTTGGATGTCTAGGCTTTTGGAATTCATGTTTATCATAAAAAGGAATTTGGAGCCTCATTCTAATCATCTTCTTGTGAATGGACATAGCCATCACATCCTTCTTAGAGATAAAGCTGCCATCATTCTAGCGAGTCCCGCACTCTTTATTTTTATAGTCTCTTTAAAATTCTTTCATTAATAGAAAGTTGTCTTTCTCTGTTTCTGGTAATTTTCATGAGTATTTCATTGTAATTCCTCTACTTCATTTCATTCCAAAAATAATATGGATCAGTGGTATCAGAGCGGGCTGATCTTGATCATTTTTCAGCACATGTCCCTGACGAGGTCCGAGTATACACAGTTGGGCTTGAGCTTGTCTCTCTTGAGGATAATCATTCTCACACTCCCAAGAAACCCTCGATGGCAGTAGAAAATAAAAATGATGGAGCAGAAGATTCTGTTAACCTATTGCTTGAGCAAGCTCTCACGCAACAAAGGGACGAAATGATGGAGAATTTTTCACACATCCTTCAATGATTGTCGATAGAAACATGCACATCTTCATCAAGTGGCCATTTTGGAGGAACCTCTCCCTTCAAGGTACAACTTAATTTTGATATTCCTATATATGAAGGTCAGATATATGCGTATGCCCTAGAAAAATGGTTAAATCTATTCGAAGGTTATTTCTCTGTTCAAAATTTCTCCGACAGGGAAAATATCACCTCTGCACTCCTCAAGCCTCTCCCCCATGTCAAACATTGGTGGGAAACTTACTGGGAGAAACATTCCATAGAGGAATCTGGAATATATGGGGCCGAGCTCACTTGCGATTTTTTTGTGGATGCGGTCAAAGAACAGTATTATCCTATTGATAACTATGAAGACCAGTACATGGGACAGATCACACTATGGCAAGCGAATATCCAAACAGTGCCAGACTTCACCAATACTTTCCATACCTTGTGCATGAAGTTGGGTATCAAAGACTCCAAGCGACATATGGTTATGAAATACCATGGGGCTCTACATAGGTACATCCAAACCAAAATGTATTTCCTAAACATCTCATCATTGGGAGTTTCCTATCGATATGTTGTCAAAATCAAGCAGAAATTTAGGCACCAGAACAAATGGGAGTTTGGGTCTGCAAATATGAAACAACCAAATCATGGTAAATATGGTCCTAACCAACATCCTCTAGAAAACCAGTCCAAGACCCAAGAGAATAAGGGTAAAGGAAATATGAAGAATGGCACTGGGAAGTGGTGTGACTTCCACAAAATCCCCTAGCACAACACTGATGAATGTCGCTTGAAACATTCATTGGTGGCCAAGGTCAAAGACATAGAGTTGAACCCTGATTTGGAATTTGATCGAGAAAATATTGAAAACATACAGATCATCGATGCAGACCCCACTCCTACTGTCGTGACCACAACAATTCAACAGGAAGAACCAATATATCCAAAAGATGGGGAACACATCTTCCATTCAAAAATGTGGGTGAAGGGTACCCAGTTTCATTTCATTTTTGATAACGGTAGACAAGAGAACCTCATATTAGCTAAGGTTGTCAAATAGTTGGGGTTGTCGAAAACACCACACCTAGAGCCATAAAACATCAGGTGGCTTCACTAGGGATGAGATCTCTGTGTCATCTAGCAGTGTCGCCTATCCTATGGAATCCATCCCTTCAAGGATGAGATAGTGTGTGATGTTTCCCCTCTTAATGTTGGTGATGTTGTTTTGGGCTAAGCATATATGTGGAAACATCATGTTGTCTAGGAGTTTAGACCTCGTAGTGTCATTATTACTCTGGGAGGTCAGATCTATAGGATACCAAAGGTAGTTATAACTACTGCTCCAAAAACACAGTGACTCAAGGTAATCTCTCATACTACAAAATTCATCCTCTTCAACCTTAACCATTGCATCCTTAACCATTTCATCCTTAACCATTGCATCCTTAACAACTTCTATCCAACAAAAACATATTGTTGAAGAGAAAGAAGATAATGTTTCTTCACCTACAATGGTGCCTACACAATGCCCCGTCAAACCCAAAGACAACAGGTCAGTGGAACAGATTCAACCCTGCCAGTAATATGTTTGTGATAGTCTTCCATAGACCAAGCAGCATAAATTCTCCAGCAAGGAACGCAACTCACCAAGATTTAGATTCAGGAAATTCTTTCCCCTCTTCCCTGGGAACTCAACACAATGGAGACCATTGCTTCCTAAGGAGGAGGACTAATCCAGGTGGATATTGGTGGCTACTCAACTATTCCAACTGGGTCCTCTTTTCAGTTTTTAGTTCAACACATTCTTCTGTACCTCTTTGTAATTATGGGTTCTACACTTTTGGGGTTGTTTGAAGCCCTACACATCTTCCAGGTGGATACTAGTGGCTTCCCACCTAATTCAATTTTCTTATTTTGTATTTTTTCATGTGAGTGCATCTTTCTATACTTCTAGGGTTGTTTTGGGTCCCTAAACAAAGTTTTTTTGGCGTGCCACAGTCAAAATCTAGACAAATTTAGAGTTTGATGGCATAATGTGTAGTTCTCGAAAACACCTTTCCAACAGGCTACCACGCACCTAAAACAGAGATTGTATGCAAAAGTTACGACCCTGGGAAGTTAATGTACTAACTTATCCAAACGGGGCCCACATGACTTTTGGCGTTTCATCTCCTAGGTTTAGGTTTTTGGATGTCCAAGGTTTTGGCATTCATGTTTATCATTAAAAGGCCTTCATAGCGTCATTGTAATCATCTTCTTTTGAATGAGCGTAGTCATCACACCTATTCTTAGAGATAAATTTTTGACCATTCTAGCGAGTCTTGCACTATGTATTTTTAAGGTCTCTTTACAATTCTTTCATTAACAGACATCAAGTTTTGTTATATTTCTCTGTTTCTGGCAATTTTCATGAGTATTTCATTGTAATTTCTCTACTTCATCTCGTTCCGAAAATAATCTGGATCATTATGGCACTAGTACATTTGGCCCATTTTATGATGTCATTCTGATGCCCATCTGACAGATTCCCATCTGGCTTTCGACAAACCTAATTCCCAGTTATTACTAGAACCCCTTTCATCACACTCTTGACGGTATAACCATCTATCGGAAGTGTGATGTATGAAACTAGCACATGGAGTCTATGGAGAGGTTTTACGAAATAGATGTTTGTCATAATGTCAAAAATCATATCTCTCTTAATATGGAGAAAAATGGGTTTTTCATGTGGCATATTCGATGAAACTGTCACTAGAAAACCTATCGTCTTTGATCCAACGATGGTGATTATTAGTGAAACTTAGAATCATGTAAGTATCGTAAAAAAATTGATGCGCATTCAATAGAAACTATGACTTTATGGCTAGAAATCCACGTCGGTGTAGCAACGCTCTATGGTGCCCAGTCCATCGACAATTCAACAATATGGCATGATGAATTTGGCAGATGCATGATGACATGGTTGGAAAAAATAGTCAACATTGTGACGCAGTATAGCTCCAAGAATGTGATGGACAATCATCGAAGTTTCGATCCTATGATGGTATGATAAATGAAAAAAAATTCAAATTGCATCGGACATAAGGAGCAGGTTGAGAAATATGTAGATGATAATGTTCTTGATATAATATTGTATAGACACATAATATTAGGATTTATATTTTTTCATAAGACCCTAATTCAAGTTGGTTTGAGCATCCACAACTCAAAATACACAATCACACTTATGAAATACATGTTTTGATTTTAAACTGTAACTTATGCTATTGTGCAAAAATGCACGCCGGGCTTCACTAAAATGCACACCCAAGTCTTAACACCCCTGAAATTTGAGTGGTTCAAGTTTTTGAGGGTGTCTTAGATAATTTTACACCTGTCTACATATTTAGATTTTCATTTGGAAACATAAAAGTTGTTGTTGTGTAAAAGAAGCAAAGTCTGCCTTGTAAATTGAGAGACCAAAATAGTAGAAAGTGAACTAAGGGAAATGTACTCCTATGCTTCTGTATAGATCCAAATAGAGTTATCTAAGTTTTGGAGTGAATTTAATAAAATTCTAAATATTTATATACCATACACAGTGCATTATAAAATGACTAAGGACTTCTACCTTGATCCAATATTCTATCCTTTTTGTAAAATGGAGGGTAAAATTGTCTTATTGTAAAATGAACACATAAGAATTATGTGGCCTCCAAATTGAGTCGGTCCAATTGTAGAGTTTTGATTTTATCAATTTCATATATTCATACTTCAGTTGTGTATTTTGAAACCAAAAACCCTTAGTTGTGCATAAATTCTAAAATTTGCCTTGTAAATGAAAAAAAGGAAAAATGCATGAAAATGGGGCATGGTGAGAAATGCATGCCCTAGGAAGAAAAATGCATGTATGGTGTTATTAATTTACAAGTTGCAATTTATGGGACTATGGATTCTTTGTAAACCCTAAATAAAGCATACTAGGTTGATTTGTGCCCAAAATTTAGTAAGGGGTTGAAACATACATGATTGTTTGGCAATTGTGCATGCACACTAACTAAAATGGAAAAATGAGTACTAAATACTTGCATCCATGAGCTTGATGAGGCATGTTCTTGTACAACCACATCACACATAGGTTATATTTTAGTTGCATTTCCATTGTGAAGACCTACACAAATCATCATAGAATACAAGGTTATATGACTAAATAATAATTAAATAAATAAAAAGACAGATCAACATGTATGAGACTCTAGAAAGACTAAAATGGAATACCTTATTGAGAAAAATATTTGTTTTTTTTTTTAAATTGTAATTTCTTCATTTGTTGAAAAATGCATGCCAGACTTCAAAAAAATGAATGCCTTGGTCTTTACATGCCTACAATTTGAGTGATTCAAGTTTATGAGGGTGTCTTAGATAATTTTATAACTGTCTACATATTTATATTTTCATTTTCAAACACAAAATTGGATGATGTGTAAAAGAGGCAAAGTCTACCTTATAAATTGAGAGACCAAAACAGTGGAAAGTGACCTAATGGAAATGCATGATCATGCATCTATATAGCTCCAAATTTAGTTATCTAAGTTCTCTACATGGAAATTATTCCCACATGCATGTGGAAATAATTTCAAATGCTACAACTCTACCCATAGTATTGTGGGAAGAAATGTGGCAACTCTTCCCCTAGGCCTATCGTTGGAGTTGCATATGCTACAACTCTACCCACGAAACTATGGGAAGAGATGTGGTAAATATTTCCACATGGAAACTCTGTCGACAAGCCTGTGGGCAAAGATGTGGAAATTGTTCCCATAGCCATGCGGGAAGATTTGTAGATGCTACAACTCTGACCACAAGCTTCTGGGTAGAGATATGGAAACTCTTCCCATGGGCCTGTGGACAGAGATGTTTCATATCTTCCCACAGGCATGTGGGAAAATTTGTATATGCTAAAAATCTACCCACAAGCATATGTGAAGATCTACAACTCTACCCATGGGCCTGTGGGTAGAGATGTGGAAACTATTCCCATAGGCATGTGGGCAAAGATGTGGAAATTATGGTTACCTTGTTTGAATTCCCACATCTAAATCTATTTTGGGTGGAAGCAGTTGAAAGTTATTTCACATAAATCGCAAAGTTCTTGAAGTTTAGTTATGTACCAAATATGTATGACCATAAACAATGAATATGATTGGTTATATAATATGAAAAATACAAGTTCACCATAGGAAACCTATATAATCCTTCCATAGATAGTATTTTAAACTAATTCATTCTATATCATAAAGTATAATTCATCCTTTGGTCGGTGCATGACAAAGAAAGAGGAGAAAATTATGGCGGAACAAAAACTACTAGGTTGAAGTTTCTTTGTGTTAGACTATGGTAGTCGACACAATGTTAAGATTCCATGGAATATGCAAAGAATTGAAACAAGTGTCAACTAGTTGGTCACCCTGGTCCCTTATGCATGTAATGAGATTCCATTGCAACCCATTGTGATAGTGTGGATTTTATTAAAGTAAATAAGACATGAGAAATAAGATTGATAAAAAAAAAAGATACAAGGTAACAAAATTTGGAGATCATTTTAGCTTGAAGTGAACACCACACATATTCATAGAAAATCTAACTTGGCACCATTGCTAGAACCTTGTCCTTCAACAAAGTTATTACAAATAACCAAATTATATTTACAAGTTTTACCGCAATACTTTCAAATAAGGGAAATGCATTCCCATGCCTCTATATAGATCCAAATAGGGTTATCTAAGTTTTGGGGTGAAGTTAATAACATTCTAAATCTTTATATATCATACAAAGTGGATTATAAAATGATTAAGGACTTCTACATTGAACCGATATTCCATACTTTTCCATTAATACTTTGAACTAAGGGAAATTCATGCCCATGCTTCTATATATCTCCAAATAGAGTTATCTAAGTTTTGTGGTGAATTTAATATCATTCTAAATATTTATATATCATACGGAGTGCATTATAAAATGACTAAGGACTTATTTCTACCTTGAACCAAGATTCAGTACATTCTTGTAAAATGGAGGGTAAAATCATTTTTTGGCCCTCAACCAAGTTTTGAGAAAACCTTGGTCATGTTTGGACCACTTTTGGAACTCGACAGGCTTTTCAAAGATGGAGCACCCAGGCGGAGTTGAGATCATGGATCTCACTTATTTTGCTGGCTATGTGGACCTAGCAAGGGATCTCTAGGGTTTTTGTAATGGGTTATGGGATGTCGGCCCATGGGTTTACCCATGATTAGGCCTTATTGTAAGGGATTGTAAAAGTTTAAATAGGTAAGAATGTAAGGTAGAAGTGAAGAATATAGCGTCTGTATCTAAGTGAAAATGGTTTTGAATTTCTTTGTGCAAGGGTGTGTATGTGTGAAGGCTATGTGCTTGCTAGAGAAGTTAGCTCTATACCTTGACCAGGTTTTGGAAGGAGGATTCGGTGCGCAAATATCTTGTCCTATGCGAAGCTCGGATTTTTGGCTTAGTGCACATGAGAGGGTGAATGTAAGAGATTGAATAATAATAAAGAAGACGAAGCAGTTGGTGGACGTAGCCCCACACTAGGGTGAACCACGTATATCTTGTGTCTTTGGTTGGCTTTGTCTTGTATTGTTTATGTTATGAATATGCTCAGTGCTTTGATTATTATGTATGATAGATAGATATGTTGTTGCTTAGTGCTTACTTGTCTTAAAGATGAATGAATTCTAGATCTAACCTAGTGTTTTGTGCTAAGTGGTTGAAGTTCTTAATATTTATTGTTACTGCATCGATCTATATTTGGGTATGTTCTGCGATGTTATTAAAGATAATAAACTAATGCATATCACCTTCTAAGTGTTTCTAGAATACTCTGCGAAGTGTTGTTATCACATATCTATGCCCCATATTGGTTACAGACACCTGCGTCTTGTAACCCCCCTACTTCTACCTCAAGTGAGACTTCACCTTCTTCGCAGGTGTTCTCAAAAGGGCCAGTAGTTAGGGGTTTTTTGGTGCGTTTTTGAAGCATTGAACCCTGGGTCTACCCCTGTGCCAACACCGTCTTACTATAAAATGCATGCCTAGGACCCATATGAACTCCAAGTTGAGTGGTTCCAATTGTGGAGTTTGGATTTTATCGTTTTACATCTATTCATACTTTAGTTGTGCATTTTGAAACCAAAAACCCTCTGTTGTGCATAAATGCTAAAATTTTCCTTGTAAATGCAAAACAATGCATAAAGGGAAAATTGCATGAGAACATGCATGATGAGAAATTCATGCCCTAGGAAGAAAAATCCATGTATGGTGTTGTTAATTTACAAGTTACAATTTATAGGACTATGTATTTGTTGTAAACCCTAAAAAAATCATACTATGATGTTGTGCCCAAAATTTAGTAAAGGGTTGAAATATACATGAATGTTTCACAATTGTGCATAGACACAAACTAAAATGGAAAAATGTGTACTAATTTCCTTCATCCTTGAGATCGATGAGGAAGGAGCTTGTACAACTACATCACACATATGCTAGTTGTTAGTTGAATTTCCCTTGCAAAGACCTACATAAATTGTCAGAGAATACAAGGTTATATGACTGAATAATAATTAAATAAATAAACAGACATATCAACATATATGAGACTCTAGAAAAAATAAAATGGAATACTTAATTGAGAAAAATACTTGTTTTGACTTTAAACTGTAATGTATGCCCTTGTGCGGAAATGCACACTAGGCTTCACTAAAATGCATGCCCAGGTCTTAACACCCCTACAATTTGAGTTGTTCAAGTTTATGAGGGTGTCTTAGATAATTTTACACATGTCTACATATTTAGATATTCATTTGCAAACATAAAAGTGGTTGTTATGTAAAAGAGGAAAATTCTACCTTGTAAATTGAGAGACCAAAACTATAGAAAGTGACCTAATGGAAATGCATGTCCATGATTTTATATAGCTCCAAATTTAGTTATCTAATTTTGCTACATGGAAATGTTTCCCATAGGCCCATGGATAGAGTTGTTGATTTTACAACTCTGCCCACATGTTTGTGGGGAAATATGTGGCAACTTTGCCTACTGACATGTGGGTGGAGTTGCAGATGCTACAAATCTACTGACAAACATGTGGGAAGAGATGTGGTAACTCTTCCCACATGGAAACTCTTCCCATAGGCCTGTGGGAAAAGACGTGGAAATGCTTCCCAGGCCTGTGGGTAGAGATGTCTCAACTCTTCCCACAAGCCTGTGGGCAGAGATGTCACAACTCTTCCCACATGCCTATGGATGGAGTTGTATATTCTACAACTCTATCCATAGGCCTGTGAGTATATATACAACTCTTCCCACCAATCTGTGGGAAGATATGTGGAAACTATGGATACCCTAGATGAATTCCCACACCTAAATATATTTTGGGTGGAAGGAATTCAAGGTTATTTCACATAAATCACAAAGTTCCTCAATTTTGGTTCTATACCAAATATGTATGACCATAAACAATGAATATGATTGGTTATCTACTATGAAAAATAAAAGTTTACCATGGGAAACCTATATAATCTTTCCATAGTTATTATTTTAAAATAAGGAATTATGGATCATAAAGTATAAGTCATCCTTTGGGAGGCTCATGAAAAAGAGAGTGGAGGGAATTATGGTGGCACGAAAAGTACTAGGTTGAAGTTTTTTAATGTTAGATTATGGTAGTTGAAACCATGTCAAGATTCCATGGAATATGCAAACAATTGGAAAAAGTCTCAACTCGTTGGTCACCCTTATGCATGTAATGAGATTCCATAGAAACCCATTGTGATAGTGTATATTTTATTAGTAAATAAGACATAATAAAATAGATCGAAACAACAACCAAAGATACAAGGTAATAAAATTTGGATATCCTTTTAGTCTGAAGTGAACACCTCACATATCCAGATAAAATCTAACTCGAAACCATATCCCTAACCTTGTCCTTTAGAATACATGCAAAACTCATCAGAGAATAAAAAGTTATATGATTGAATAATAATTAAATAAATAAGAAATCATATCAACATGTACGAGACTCTTGAAATATTAAAGTGGAAAACCTAAATAAGCTTCTCTTGGTTTCGAGAATAATTTATTCTCTACTGAACAAGGCCAACCATGTGAAGGTGGAAGCTCATTTGAACCCTGCCCCCCCCCCCCCCNAAGATAATGGAAAGTAGCATAGTTCGATTCATACATAGAAAGTAGCAAAACAAAATTTAAAGGTAAATAAAAGAAAGAATGTGTGTGCAACTATGTGGTTTTGTACATACAAAACATATAACATACATCGATAACAAGATATAAACAAATAGTATATATTAATAAATTTTATCATCAAAATATGTTTCCATTATAAATGTTTCTCATAACATAAATCCATAAGAAGGTAGCAACAAATAGTATATATTAATATATTTTATCATCAAAATATGTTTTCATTATACATGTTTATCATAATATATACAATCACTTCTTTTTTTGTTTTTTAGTTTTCATAAATTTGTTGATTGGTTCATCCATGTCTTGATATACTTTTTTTGTTGGTCCCTATGTTGGTGTTGATTCAATATGCATTCTCTGATGTGTTATATGTCTAGTTGGGTAATATCCACGATGTGCATGTCGTTGCTAAGGGAATTCGACTACAAGCACAAAAGGGTTGAATTGACATAGTCAGTTATTATTTATAGAAGTAGTTCATTAATGCAAATATCATTACAATATTATTTACTAGGTTGACTAGTCAAGACCATTGGTTCAACTGTCATGTGTTCCTACACTCGCCAAGCATTTTCATCTACATGGTCTGCCATCAAAACATGAAAAGTTATAAGTAAACCATCTCCAAGTAAATATTAATAATTTCATTAATCCATACTTCTGATTTTGTATCCATAATACCATCATGGTCGGGTTTCACACCACCATCATCGGGTTGCACTCCACCATCATGGTCAGGTTGAACACCACCATCATCGGGTTGCACTCCACCATCATGGTCGGGCTGCACTCCACCGTCATGGCCTGACTGCACACCACCATCATCGAACTGCACTCCATTGTCATTGGGATGTTTTCCACAGCTAGCTTCGTTATTATTATTGCTCTCTTTCTTGAAACAAAAAGGAACATTCATTTATGGGTGAAATCAATCGTGAATAGATTTTAAAAGTAATCAATAGTTAAAGTCCATTGATTTTAATTACGATGTCATTCAAAGGGGAATATTTTGTTTTCCCCACACTTTGTCGGTATTCGAACACAACTTGAAAGACACACTTGAAACCGAGCCATAGGTCTTCTTTTGTGGTCACAATTTTGAATTGAGGCCCTTGCATTATACAAGATCTCAAATTTGGTTAATCGGATGCAATTAAATAACAGTTGGATGATGATAGGAATTATATGGTTTAATTATTTGGTGCTTACAATTCGTTCTTCTAGTTTCACGTAACCACCCTGGCCAAGTTTGTGCTTCCTATGTTTTTCTAATATTTCCTTGGTTTCTTTTGGTGTGTCTGGAATCCTAGAAATTTTTTCCAATGGGTTGTGTATCACAACTTTTATATATAACTAACAAAAAATCAGCATATTAAACTCAAAATATGATATACCTTCCTAGTCCAGGTGGCATCTTTCCTTCTTTTCTCATTGTCTTATCCTTTGCATCCTACAATAGATTCTTCCACTCAACCTTGTGAATAATTGGAGGATGCTCATACCTAGGTTTTGTTTGCAAATGATCCCTACATTGGTCCCTCACATATTTCAAATATGTATCGATCAACTAGGTGACTCCAATTTTGTTGAAGGAATCACCGAACAAGTCGACCAAGTGGTCAATAAGTTCCTTCTTTAAACTAGGATTCTAAACATTCCACCATGTCCATATGGTGGGCCCAAAAATATCTAAGGCCTTGTCATTCATATGCTTAAAAAAGGTGTTGTTTCCTGCAGAACAATATGATCATTAATTTAAAATAATCGTAGATATGTATGCTTCAATTAGATAGTAGGAAATAATTAAGACATTAATAAATACTTGGGATTTTTTGTATATTGATCGAAAAAAAATTATCGTCCACCAAAAAGGTAACTAGAAGTTTTCCCTTGTTGGTAACACATGATGATCTAGGAAAGAAATATTTAGAATCACCAATTGCCTCATCTCCACCATCAAGTGCTTGGTATGGCGTGCAATTCACCAATGGTGTCTCATGGGCCCCATAAGGTTTGGTCATCTCAATCACAAGGTTGACAGCCACATGTAGAGAGCCAAAAAGCCTCACAGGTATGTGTCTCATGGTAGGACGTTTTGGTGTTTGAGAACCATTGCTACCAACACCATCCTCAGAAGCAGGTTGTTGAAGTTTTCTGAATAATTCCTATAAAAAGAAAACATATTTTATTTAGATCATATAAAAGTAGAAAAAAAAAATCATACATGAACATATGTGATAAATAACCATTTTTAAAATATGCTTCTTACCATAGATCATTCTATTTCCTCCATCAAACATCTGCATATTTGTGTGATCTCCTTTCTTGGTTCACGTGTAAACAACTCAGTAAGTTCAATGTTTTTTTTTCTCATATCCTTTTTAATTGTCTCAACCAAGTCCAATTCAAACATCTCCTCATAGTTTCTAACATTTTCAAGTACATCAGGTGTCGAAAATTACATTTATCAACAAAAAAACAAGTTAAATTCAATTATAAAAAAACTAATAAATTTCACTTTAAATGGATATGGATATTGTTAGTCGTTTATCTGCTCCAAGGTTGGTGCATTCCCATGATCACGCTACAACAATATAAGAAGAATTACATAAATTATATTATGATAAGCATGAGATATTAAAATGAATGTTAAATATAAAAAATAAGTTGTCTAAAAACATAACTTTGATGTAAATGCAAAAAAAAAAACATAACGAGGAAAATTCTTAAAAATGCATGAAACTGAGGCATGATGAAACATGCACGCCCATGTCTTAACGCACATGAAATTTGAGTGATTCAAGTTTTTGAGGGTGACTTATATTATTTTACACCTGTCTACATATTTAGTGTTGTGTTTGCAAACATAAAAAGCGGTTGTTGTGTAAAAGAGACAAAATCTACCTTGTAAATTCAGAGACCAAATCAGTAGAAAGTGCCCTAATGGAAATGCACTCCCATGCTTCTATATAGCTACAAATCCAATCATCTAAGTTTTGGGGTGAATTTAATATCAATCTGAATCTATCTATATCATCCAGAGTGCATTTTCAAATGAAAAAGGACTTCTACCTGGAACCCAAATTCAACATCTTTTGTAAAATGGATGGTAAAACTAGATTACTATAAAATGCACGTCTATGAATCATATAACTGCCAAAACGAGTGATAAAAGTTGTGGATTTTGTATTTCATGATTTTGTATATATTCATATTTTAGTTGTGCATTTTGAAACAAAAAACCCTCTATTGTGAATAAAGGTTAAAAATTGCTTTGTAAATGCAAAAATATGCATAATGGGAAAAATGATTTAAAATGCATGAAATGAGGGCATTATGAAAATGCATGCCTAGGTATTAACACACATGAAATTTGATTGATTCGAGTTCCTGAGGGTGTCTTAGATTATTTTACACATGTCTACATATTTAGTGTTGTGGTTCTGAACATAAAAGTGATTGTTATGTAAAAGAGGAAAACTTTACCTTGTAAATTGAGAGACCAAATCAATAGAAAGTGCCCTAATGGAAATGCACGCACATGATTCTATATATCTACAAATTTATTCATCTAAGTTTTGGGGTGAATTTAATAAAATTTTAAATCTATCTGTATCATCCAAAGTGCATTTTCAAATGAAAAAGGACTTCTACCTGGAACCCAAATTCAAGACCTTTTGTAAAATGGATGGTAAAACTAGATTACTATACAATGCATGCCTAGGAATCATATGACCTCAAAATTCAGTGATAAACATTTTGGAGTTTATATGTTATCATTTTACATATATTCATACTTTATTTGTGCATTTTGAAACAAAAAACCCTCAACCATGCATAAAGGTTAAAAACTGCATTGTAAATACAAAAAAATGCATAAAGGGAAAAATGCTTAAAAATGCATGAAACCGGGGCATGATGAAAATGCATGCCCAAGCATTAACACATATGAAATTCCTATATGTATCATACATCTGCAATTTAAATGGTATGGATGGATGGATTCTGAAGAACAGTACAATAAACCATACAAGGTATTCCTATTACAGCTTCATAAAACACTTAGGACAACTTCATTCTTAATACATTCAACTATATCATAATATCACTTAGGTAGAAATTAATGTACATGAAAAATTACTCAGTAAAATAGGGACTTGGGTGGGTTCCACTCAGTTTTCCTTGTCTTCCCATTGGTAATTTAGCAAATTGACACAATATTTTCTAATCTTTTCCCATCAGATACTTATGACAATTCAAGTTTCATACTACCTCATCCATATTAGTGTATTTCTCATAAACTGGGGGAGGTAATTTCCTGAAAATCATTTTCAGATTGTGCAATAGCTCAAAATCTCCCCCCAACAATTCTACTGCATCTTCCCCCTTCAAAGTGCCATCAATCTTTTCGAACTCGTTGTCATTGTCCCTCCTATCTTCTAATATCTTATAATAATTTTTCATTGGATACACATCCCCATTTGCATTCCCAAACAATGGTAATCCATGTTTGATGACATCCCTAAAAATATTCTTAAAAGTAGATATTTCCCTCATAACCTCATGGCACTTAGTTTCCACATTTTGCAGCAATATCCTTTTCGTAATGACTCTTTTAGCATCCATTACAATGCTAGTTCTGTCATTGACATGAAAATCCTTCAACTCCTCTTTAGTTCTATTGTTCAATAACTTTATTATATCAACTGCCAAATCAGGTTTATTCTCCAAATCATTTGTTGTTCCTTTTATGTCTTCCAAGACGATAATGATTAAATCATGTTCATCCTATACCAAGGTAAAATAAAACCAATTCTTAAAAATTGTGTTAGCTATATCATCCCAAATGATATGCGTATCTCCTTTCATGGTATTCCTCCCTGTCACCCTTGCCTTCATTCTATTTTCTTCCTTCTGAGCTTCCTCTTTAGTAGCATTGATTTGTTCCAAACATAACTCTCTGCTCTTCACCCGATATTCTAGTTTTTCTACCTTGGAATCTTTTTGTTTGAGTTGGTTTTTCATAGTCTCCAACTCGATCTCCTTCACACTCGAATCAGCCATGACTTTTGATAATCCCTCTGCTGGGTCTAATGGAGCATTTTTCATTGTAGCTGACTTGGCTTCCTGCAATCTCTGAGTTTGTTTGTCTCTCAAGGTTTCAATTTTAGCTTGTAGTTGTTCTATGATATTTCTACTTTCCAATAATTGTTGGTAAAGTCGCTCATTTTCTTCATGACTGGAATGCAACTCTGGGGTGTAAACATGTTGTACATCAAGAACATTTAGCTTTTTCTTGAGGATTTTAATCTTATTATCCTTCTCTTTTATTAGGTCTCCTAAAATAGTCATATTTTTAGGATTTTCTCCTAGGGAAATAATATTCCTCTCTAACTCATTAATTTGAATTATATTATCTTTAGTGGCCACCCTCTCCTGCATCAACTACTTCTCTATTTTGATTACCATATTTTTCATCTTCCCCTCACTCGCAAAGGATTGCAAGACCCCTCTATACAACATATCACTTTTTTGTTGGTGCAATTAAATCATATCCACATGGTTGATATCCTGAAACTTTACTCTCATTTGAGTGGCTTTGTAATCTACGGGAAAAAGAGGCTTAAGTACCTTTGACTCTAGTACAACCAAATTGAATGTACCTTATAGGTAATCCACAATAGATAGTAATTGTTTTTGAGTTGTGTTTTCTCCCCAAGCCCGAGGATACATTTTATTTCTCACCACATGATTTTTTCTCTTTATATCCAAATACCATGAAAAGATTCAGGGTTTCTTATTAGAGATTCCTTCAGCTCTAGAGGTCTGTGAAACTTTTGGTGTTTAAAATAGAGATAAACTAAGATTCTCAATATTGATAGCAGGCCCCTTTGAGGTTGAACTAGATTCACTTGATCATTGTCTGATTTCCAACATACTCTTCCCTTCTCCTATAAACTCAGCTAAGAACCCATCTAAGTCTAATTCTTCATCACCTTTAGTATTTTTTCTTTGTTTCTCACTCAGTTGATCATCAATATCCATTTCAAAATGCATGTCTGAAAATGTCCTCTTTACAAGTTGTAATTCTTGTTTCTGAGGAGTCTAAATTATATTGGATTGGTCCACTGACTCAGTGGTAGTTTGATTTTGTGCCTCTACCTATAGAATTTTCTTAACATATTCCCATGAATCCTAGTTAGAAATTCTTTCCACTACAGGATTCAGAAAATGCTTATCCATGGGAATCCTTGCTGCAATCACACCATGTGGTTCGTACACCCATTTACTTCCTTTTTCAAAATCCAGTTGTTGTAGTATTTCTTTTGTAAAAACTAGAGTAGTTATAAGCTTGACCAAGAAAGGGACGACATCTTCAGGTAGCTTGAAAGTGATGGTCTGCTTATGTTGGGAAAAATGAAATAGATATGAAATGAGATTTTATTTGATGTATTCCAAAGAAAATATTCTTGGAGTTAGGAAAATTGGCAGCTTGAATGGCTCCTGTTCAAAACCATATACTCTAATGATGGTGTGATCCTTATCCAAGTACCAATCTCTTAATTTGGTATCTTTGCTCAGTTGCAATATCTTTTTAAACTCATGAAACATCCTAGGAGGTTGAGTGACATGGAGAAAAAGGTAGCATGCACTCATGAATTATTTCACATAAAGGCTGAAACCTTTATTCTAGTCTCGTTTCCTCACCTCCTCATTCCACTCAATTGTTGGCTTAGTTTTACCTGAATCATCCTTTGTTTTGATCCCACAACTCTCAAAAAAGGAAGAATTACTGAATAATATGAGGTGCACCAAGTAGGCTTGGTGATCCAATTGGATATTAGGGGCCACCCACTGATTCCACTGGCTCAAAGACCAGTTTCCATTTTGGTAGTTTTTCTACATTTTTTCATGTCTTAAACTTCTAGGGTCATTTTGAGGCCCTAAACAATGTTTTTTGGGCACGACACTATCATATTGTCGCATTTAGCTAGAGTGTGATGACAAGATGTGTAGTCCTCATATAGTTATTTCCAACGTGCTATCATGCACCTAAAAGAGAGATATTATGAAAAATTTACGACCCCGGAAAGTTGATGTACCAACTTATCCCATCAGGGCCCACATGACTTTTGGTTCTTCATATCCTAGCGTCAAGTATTTTTATGTTTATGGTTTTCTCATTTATAATTTATGTCAAAAAGGACTTTGGAGGCTCATTGTAATTGTATTCTTGCAAATGATCATTGCTGACACATCTCTTCTCAAAGATAAGCTACCACAATTCTAGCTAGCGTGTGTGTTTTTTCATTTCACTGTCTTTTGTATTTCAGGCAGTCATTAATAGAATCTGAGATTTACAATATTATTTTGTTCCTTTCCATATATTTGTGTATTTATTTGTTATATCTCTGTGATATTTTTACTTTCATATCATTCCTAAAAAATAATATGGATTAGTGGTATCAGAGCAGTCTTCTCCTTATTGTTCTTAGTGCATGTCCCTGACGAGGTCAACGTATAGAGAGTTGGGTATCGAGCTTGTTTCTCTTGAGTAAAACTGCTCTCGCACACCCAAGAAACATTACATGGTGGAAGAGAAGAGGGATGACAGGACAAGATATCTTTCAAACTATTGCTCCTTTCAAACTATTGCTCAAGGAATCCCTCGCGCAAGAGAGAAATGAGATGATGGATAATTTCACTCAGATCCTTTGACAACAATGGAGGACCTTCAACCAACAGTCACTTTGGAGGTGTGAAACCCTTCAAGGTATAATTCAACTTTGATATTCCTTTATTTGAATTCCAAATAGACATTGATGCTTTGAAAAAATGGTTAAATATACTAGTGGGTTATTTCTCTGTCCACAATTTTTCCAACAGTGAAAATATCACCTTTGAGCTCCTTAAGTCCCTTTCCCATGTCAAATATTGGTGGGAGACTTACTGTGAGAAACATGCCAAGGATGATTCTATAAGTTTTGGGCCAGGACCCACTTGAGAGGATTTTTTTTATGCCCTAAAGGAACAATATTACCCTGTTGGAAGTTATGATGACTAGTACATGGGATGGACCACATTGTGACAAGAGAGGGGCCAAACAATGTCAGATTTCACCAATACTTTCCATACATTTCACACCAAGATGGGTATCAAAGAATCCAAGTGAAATATGGTCCTAAAATATCGAGGGGATCTGCACAGGTACATACAAACCGAAATGGAGTTTCTAGACATGTCATCATTGGGAGCCTCTTATTGATATGTTGTCAAAATTGAGTAGAAGTTCAAGTAACAGAACAAGCAGGAGTTCAGGTATGGTAAGGATGTCCAGAGAAAGGATGTCCAACCCCAGGATAACCATCCCAAGCCACCAACAAAGAAGTGAAATGGGAAGTCAAAGAAGGACACTGGAAAATTGTGTGAGTTCCACAAAATCCCTTGGCACAATATTGATGTATGTCACTCCAAATAGTCTTTGTTGGCTAATACAAAATCCCCAGGGTCAGATGTTGACTTAGAATCTGATTTGGAACTAGAAAAGGGAATATGTATCATTGATGTAGAACCCAGTGTCATCGTTGCTACTACAAAATTCTAGCCAGAGTAACCAAAGGAGCCTAAAGAAGGGAAGTGACATTTCCACTCACAAATGTGGGTGAAGGGAACCCCACTCCATTTCATTTTTGGAAGTGGTAGCGAGAAGAAATTTATCTCAGTAGAGTTTTTAAAGAGGTTGAACCTACCAACAAATTTGCATCCTCAATCATACACCATTGTTTGGCTCAGCTAGGTACATGACATCCACGTTAGCCAACAATGTCACATACACTACGACATAAAACCCTTCAAAGAAGAGGTATTGTGTGATGTTTCCCCCCTTGAATTTTATGATGTTTTTCTAGGACAACCATATATGTGGAAGTGTCATGTTTTTAATGAATCTAGGCCCTGCAATGTAATTATTACTTTGGGAGATCAACTCTACAGGGTACGTGGAGGAAGTCACAAACACTACGGTCTCTTTGATCTTTGTGAAGAAATGCAGAATGGTGGTATCTTAGACCAAGATATTTTTCCTCTGTATGGTTTGATCAAGAGGTGAACAAAAGGTCATTGCAATCACCAAAACCTCTACATGGGGTCTCTCTACCTAGTATAAATAGGTGTATGGAATAGTATAGGATTACAAAGACATATTTTCCTCGCCTACTAGGGTCCATGTGCACTGCCAGGTAAATCACTCCATTGATATGACACCCAATTCTCATATTCCTAATAGCCTTATATACAAGTGTTATGTTATGGATAATGAAGAAATCAAATGCCAGATCTAAGAGATAATTATGAAAGGCCACATCAGACCAAGATCCTAATCTTGCAGGAGCCCAATTGTTCTGGTATGGAAGAAGTATGGAACATGGTGACTTTGTTTTTATTACGGAGACCTGAACAAGATCACAGTAAAGAACTGGTACCCAATTCCTTGGATTGATAATATTCTCGATCAACTCAAGGAAGCCAAGTTTTTTTATCAATATTGATCTAAAGTCAAGCTACCACCAGGTGTTGATTGAGAAAACTAATGTGTGGAAGACAACCTTCAAGTATAAAGAAGGCCTCTTTGAGTGGTTGGCCATGCCTTTCGGCTTGACTAATGCCCTGACTACATTCATGTTGATGATGGATGATGTATTATGGCCATTCAAGTACAAGAAGGGTAGCACCAACCATGTCACAGTTTGCCTCAATCGTCCTACCGTGGTAGTGCTAACCATAGTTCTTAACTATTGTGGGCATGAGACATATAAATGGCCACAATTATACAATAATGAATATGACTTTTCTACTGCCTATCGAACATTGAGTGCATGAAAAATAGTTCCCCAATTTCATCTCGAGGATCAATTGTTATTCCATCTGAGCCATCTCTGTGCTCCTTCAAGAAAGCATGCCAATATTATCTAGGAAGCTCATTACAATCGGGAAGAAGGAAATTTTGGCGTAGAAAAATTAATGGCAGTACTACAAAAGAATTTTTATTGGTCGAAGATTCGACAATATTTTCACAAGTACATTAGATCTTGCACTTCATGCACCATTTCCAAGCCCTCCATCAAGAAATAGGGGATATACACCCTTCTTCCTACTTCATATAGACCTTGGGAGTCCATCTCCATGGACTATATGTCTGATCTACCTTCAACCAAGCACGGGAATGGCCGTGTCTTCATGGTCATCGATTAATTCTCTAAGATGTAAATTTTGGAATCCTGCAAGAAGAGCATCACAACCGAGGCCACCACCAA
Source organism: Picea engelmannii (assembly GCA_009831015.1). Lineage (NCBI taxonomy): Eukaryota > Viridiplantae > Streptophyta > Pinopsida > Pinales > Pinaceae > Picea > Picea engelmannii. The sequence continues at coordinate 274,777 of ML782961.1, read as the reverse complement.
GCTATTCTTCACACATGTTTGGGTTCATTTTGGGATCCCACAAATTATTATCTATGATTGAGACAATAGGTTCCTAAGAACTTTTTGGTCCAGCATGTGGTTGATGATGGACACCAAACTGACCAAATTGACTGCCTTACACCCACATACTAATGGAAAAACAAAGGTAGTCAACATGATGATTGTTCATATCCTGAGGATGTATAATTCCAAACATCCACACACATGGGATGAAATCCTTCCTTATGTTAAATATAGTTACAACAAAGCCCTCCACAACTCTATTTTCCATATCCCTTTTTAGGTTTGTTTGGGGTTCCAACCATTGGCCCCCATTGATGTAGCTCTTTCCATTACAGACACATAGGAAGAGTCCTCCCATGCCAAGGCCAAGCCTAATTGGGAAACAATGTTTTTTGAGAAAATCCAGCACATCCCACAATAAGATCATGATATTTTGTAGAAACCAATGCCAAGTATAAGTAGTGCCATGATCAACATTGAGTACCACACAAATTTCATTTGGGAGATAAGTTATGGTTGCATTTGTAGAAAGAGCACCTCACATGACCCCACCAGAAATTGTCCCCACTCTGATACGAGCCTTACACCATAACCAAGGTTGTGGGTGAGAATTATTTTGAATTAAGTTTTCCTTCTTTCCTTCACTTGCACCTTGTATTTAATGTGGAATTGCTCTGACCATATTTTCCACCTCTCCTGGACACTTCAAATGCAACTGAACAGTTGATACCTACATAGTTCAATCCTTCCTGCATAGAATAGGTGACAATTGATCATTTCATGGACACCAATACAAAGGAAACCCGCCAGCAGACTATCAAACTCCATCGGGTTGGCAAAGCAAGGCAATTTCCTCATCAGGCTAAATGGCTCACTAGGGGTCAGATTCAACAGAAGTTTCATAATTTGATGTTGACACTTGAAATAATGTAGACTGTTTCTTTCTAAGGGGGGAGTAACTATCTTGGTGGATATCGGTGGCCACCCACCCATTCCACTGACTCAAAGACCAGTTTCCATTTTTGTATTTTTCTACAGTTTTTCGGGTCCTAAACTTTTGGGGCCATTTTAAGGCCCTAAACACATTTTTTTGGCATAAAATTGTTGCACGTATGTATTCCTCATATATTTATTTCCATGGAGCTATCATGCACCTAAAATGGAGATCGTATACAAAATTTACGACCCTGGGAAGTTGATGTACCAACTTACCCCATCAGAGCCCACATGATTTTTAACACTTCATCTCCTAGGGTTAGGTTTTTCATGTTTATGGTTTCCTCATTTATTCTTTATTTTAAGAATGCCTTTGGAGCCTCATTTTAATCAACTTACTGTGAATGAGCATAGCTGACACATTTCTTCTCAGAGATAAGCTACCACCATTCTAGCTAGTGTGTGTGTGTTTTTTCATTTTACAGCCTTTTGTATTTAAGACTATCATTAATAAAATCTGAGCTTTACTATATTATTGTGTTCCTTTCCATATCTCTGTGTATTTATTTTCTATATCTCTATGATATTTCTTCCTTCATATCATTCCTCAAAAATAAATTGGATCACCTGATACCTAAAAGACTTAGTGATGTGGAAATTTGACAATTGGAAGTTTATGACTTGCTATAGGAACTGGAAATAATCAAAATTTGTGAGGGTGATTGACTCTGGTGGAATTAAGATATAAATCAGCCAAAAAATGGTATCATCCACTAATCTATCATTTTCATACCCTAAATCTTGACAAATCATGGCAATATCCTTCCTGTTTAGTTCAGGGAAGATGGTGGATTTGAAAGAAGGTGGACTAGTTGGTAATGGGGAATATGGGGCTAATTGATTACTCAACATCTTCTCTCTTTCATACTATGATAATTCTTGGTACTTAGATTCAAGCTCATCATCATCAAGTGTTTCATATACAACATGGTATGGAATTTGGAGAATTTGGGAAATGGATTCTTTAGTTATTTCACAGGCTATCCTAGAATCATGTACAAAAATTATTTATTTCCTATCCACCAGGTAATTGACAACACACAAATTTACTAATTCTAGAAATCGATAAGTTTGTGGAACAATTGATTTGGCCAGGTTTGATTGCCATAAGTTCAAGTAGTTTTGACCATTTTTATAGTCAACCTGGGCTCTCTGAGTTAATTGCTGAAGTTCAAGGAAAGACACTGTAGGGTCAAAAACATCCCTTTAACTTTCCTCCAAGTGGTCATTAGATACAGTCATTTTCTTGGATGGTCAAATTTGGCTATGGTTCAATTTAGTGGCCATTTGATTACTTTTAGGGAGAAAAGACTGACTACCTTTCTCCATCTATCCTTGTTTTAAACAATTTGAACACATTTGAAATAATGAAATGAGAACAATACTCGAACTTATTTTTCGAAGGAGAATTTGACTACTTTTACTAGAGTCTATTGTACTCATAACAATGTTTACCATGTGCGTTTACTTCATTTGTTTTAGGGGTAATTGTTTTAAATTTTTTTTAAAAATTCTTTAGATTACATCGATGTGAAGCATTATTTAGTTGGATTACATCACAGTGGCACATATCATCAATTCATGCATTTCAAAGGTGAGATAAAGTGGTTTCCTAATACCACCCTTGCATACCAAATTGAATAAGGTGATGACATGTTATCACTTGTTAATACAATGGTTCCGAATTTAGGATTTTGACCTCTTTTTATCCAACATGCACTTTCATTGGATGAAATAAGCATAGATCGTTGATCATGGATCTATATCAATGGTCCTATTATATATGTTGAATTTTCATTTCAAACAATGTTTTCTCTCTGTTGTGCCTATATAAATATGGAAAAGTGATGTAGTATATAGGGTATCGAACCTAAAATAATGAGTGAATGATAGGGAAAACTTGAAGTGAATGGAACTCAAACATAACCAATGTGAACCATTTAAACAAGAACAGAAAACTAAAAGATCTACATTCTCTATCTATATCAGCAACGAGGCTACATACCGACAAAATTGTGGGGTCGATCCCTCTGATGCACATGTGAGTTCAATCTCTCCTTATCCTGGTTTTCTCCTATGCATTGTCATTAATGGAAAGTATTGAACTAATGCAAATGTTAGTGGGTTTCTCCTCTTCACCTCCATACTAGCAGGTGGGGGCGATCTAATGCATATTTTAGTGGACGACTCCTATGCATTCTCTCCTAACTAGAAGGTGGGGTTAAACAATGCAGTCATCAACCAGTTTGGGAGATGGTGTATTTTCTCAATCTTTGGCATCATAGTGTTTTTTTATGTTCGAAATGTATATTTTTTATTTGTTTTACTTTTTGTTTATTTTTTATCTGTTTGTAATGTAATTTAAACACATATTTTTATTTAATATGTGTTTTATAGTTATATGTAAGGGTAAAGGGACGAATTGGAGGTAGGCTCCTATGCATGGAGGGTGAGAGGGAGAGAATTGGATGGAGGGAGAGAGCCAACAATATCCTTCTATTTCATTTTTAATGACATTGTTAGCACATGCCTCGGTTTTCCCTGCCACCTAAAATTTGTATACGGGATTCATTCCATTCATGAATTTTCTCATAAGTTAGGGGGATAATGGGGATAATTTAGTTATGGAACATTGATAGGGATTTCTTCATCTTGTTCATATAACACATCTAAATCATGTAGCCATGATCGAGGTTGTGGTCATGCTTGGTCTCTTAAGATTTGTCCTAGTTAATATTATGCAAGCCCCATGGTGAACAATTGGGACCCATGGGATTAGAATTGAAAGTGATTTGAGAAATACTGAAATTGTTAAATCACTAGGTTGAAGGTGTAGGGGTTGTGTCCAAGACCCTAGGAAGAGGTACGACCATAAGGATATTAGTTGAGATCGGGTGTGGGGGTCGAGGTTAAGTTGGGTTAGGTATAGGCAAGGGCATTATAGGGTTAGATGGTTCTACTGGGGCTAAAGTGGAGATATTTTGTTCTTATGCATAGAGGGGGAGAGGGAGTCAATGGGTTGAGGGAGGGACAGATCCAAAAATATGTTGGACATATTTTCAGTGATGTCAACAGTCGATGTGATAATTTTATGTTACTATGAATTATCATTTACCATAGATGAGATTGTCATTGATGTCAACAGTATATCAATTAGCAGAAGAAGTGAACAATATGAAGAGCAAAGCTTAGAAGGGTAAACACAGTACAGAAGAAAATGAAGATCAAAGCTCAAAAGAAAGAGTGCATTGCACAATATATCAGTTATCAAAAGAAGCGAACAATATGAAGCAATTCATGATTATTGTTGATCATGATAGGATCAACAATGTTCCTATGATAAAATATCAGTAGGAGGAGCGAACAATGTATAGAAGATCAAAAGTGTAAGCTCAAGAGGAGGAGAGAACAATATGCAGAGGTCAAAGCTCGAAATCAAAAGCATAAGATCAGACTAAGAAGCCTCAGTAGTCATCCGATCAGAGTGAGAAGCCTCAACAGTCGTCTGATCAAGAAATTGACTGTGTTGACTGTCTCATATTATGAATGTCGGTTATATAAGTGACCATGGGCTTGAGGACCATTGGAGGATCATGACCATCATATTTGCAAGCTAGATCAATGGTAGGGATGAATTACAAGGAGTGAAAGAAGAATTAAACAACCCGCTAGTTCTAATCCCGCAATTGGTCTAGATCATCAAATCTCATATACTTGGATATCGATGACTATGCTTGATCCAACAAGTGATTAGTTTAAATCAAATTAAGTCATGACTATTAGATGCATAATTTCCAGATCAAAGGTAGGAATGAATTGTGGAGATCAAAAGGAGAATTAAATATCGCGCTTGTTCCAATCCCGCAATTATTCAGGACCATCCAATCTTATAGCTTCGAAGATTGACGATTATGGTTGACTCACGAAATTCCAATTTTGAATTTTGGGTAACGAGTTTAATCACTCACAAGTTGTGGTTCTGCAATCATTTGTGATCGTGGATCTTCTTCGAGTGTCTTCATGACTATTGGATCACTTTTGAGTGGAAGGATATGATAAGCACGATAAGATCTGAGATCTCATTTATGTGAGTTTTCGTCAGTCGTTGGATCATTATAAGTGGAAGGATAGGATAAGATAGCATATCTTCATCGCAGAAAGATCAAGTCGTCAATCTAAGATCATGATCAATGAACAACATTCGTTTCAGGTATAAAGATACGAGGAGGTTAAGCTTCGGAGAAATCTCACGTCAAGAATTCAGTTTGAGATTTGAATTACCCAAAGCCCGAAATCCGAAATGAATAAGTACCATCAGATCTGGAGGACACAAGATGACCGTTGGATCAGGGTTTTTGGTTAGAAGGCCATGTTAGAAAGGAAACGTGGCAGGCCATGTCAAAATACCATGCCAGTAGACCGTGACAACAAAATACATGTGGTAGAACATGTCAACAGATGATCTGAAAATAGAAGGTTGACTTGTTATGCTATGCAAGCACCCCCTACTTCAATAAAATAAACCTTAACAGGACCTTGCTTCATGTGTTAAAATATGCAAGATGGTTAATGTGTTAAGTTCTTGGTTCTTCTTATCAATGTTCATGTGTGAGGAAATGTTCCTTTAAAAGATTAAATATGTGTTATAAACCCATACACAGAAACATAAAGTGCAGCAAATAACACAGCAAACTCACAACAATACCAAGATGATAAAGGAGTTCACCCCTCTCTGGGCTACATCTCCTTGAGCCTCCTTCAATGGACTTGGCTCTTTGGGATTAGTTTGTCAAATGTTCTTTTACAAGC